>VWZE01010347.1:172982-225969 GCA_013396675.1 Eubucco bourcierii
GCTGCAGGCCTGGGGGTTGCTCTCCGCGGGGCACAGCCCGGTAGCGGGAAGGGGCAGGTGCGTTCGGGGCAGGGGGGTGGTCTTTGGGGTCTGCCGGGCAGGTAGGGGCTGTCAGCAGCCGGCGAGGAGCGTGCCGGCAGGTGTTTGCCCCGACACCTTGTGAGTAACTTTGTTTTGTTTTCTGATACCCAGGATTAAACCCCAAACCCAGAAATGAGGAAGGTTTTGTGCGTGGAGCCCGTCGTTTTTATCTACATATTTGCATCTGCTCTGACAAGACCGCTGGCACAGCAGTTCGTCTACCGGCGGCTGTGGGAAGAAGAGTACAACTCCACTTTCATAAGCAACGACAATGCCACTTACTGTGAACAGAATAAAAGTAGCCCGACTTACATCAAGCAGAAGGTAAGAAAGGAAAAAGAATAACAACAGTAAATAAACTTGCAGCCAAGAGGTGCTGCCTCAGTGTAACCTCCTTTTTATATAACATTACTTAACCTTTCATATACAGAAAAGCAGTAGTTCTGTATCTGGCTGTCACTTCACTGCCCTGTTGTGCTGCTGTTGCACTGTAGGTAACTAGAATCATAGGATAGTTTCAGTTGGAAAAGAAAGGCATTTAAGATCAAGTCCAAACATTATCTAACTACCAAGTCCAAACGTTGTCTAACTGTCAAGTCTAGTGCAAAACCACATCTCTTGGCACCACATCTATGAGTCTTTTGAACACCTCTGGGGAGGGGTTACAGCCATCTCCCTGGAGACCATATTCCAGTGTTTAATAACCCTTTCAGTGAAGAAGTTTCTTTTAATATTCAGTCTAAACCTCCCCTGGCACAACTTGGGGCCATTTCCTCTCATCCTAGAGGTAGTGCTTTGAAGACAAAAGATTTGTCTTCAGGAAGATGCTGAGATAAATAAATATTTTAGGAGGAATTGAAAATCATCTGAGATAACTGGGCAAGATTGGGCCTAAGGTGGCATTGGGCTGACAGACAACAGGTACCGCTGAAGGTTCCTCATTCCGGTAACAGTTGTGCATGTCTTTATGAGCCATCAGTTGTCTCTGTGACTTAGCATTCTTTTTAACTATGTAAAGTTTACCAACTCCCCTGTAACTTTGGGGAACAGGATCTATCCTAGAATACATTTATCTCAGAGGAATGACAAGAATGGAGAAAGAAGGAGATTGATTTTTTTTTTTAAAGGTTCTTTTTAAATGTGAAGAAAAACTTTAACTGATCTTTGCACAATCAAATATAATTCAGTTTATCATTTAAAGTGTTAGTCTGTCTTGCTGAAATCTAAAAACATCAAGATGACAACATCCCTGGGTCAGTTACATTTTTAACACCTTTTCAAGGTTCAGCATGCTGGATAGCAAGTTACTGCTGCCACACTTCCAGTGTGGCTTTAACACTACACTTAAGCAGAGCTAACTGTAGGCTGCTGTCAGAAAAGATGATAATACTCCATTTTCCTGTTGCTCCTCCCCCTGTGTTGTATCTCATAGTTCCGTGTTTACAGGTTACAATTTGGATTTGATCAGGACACTGACTCAACAGAAAGCTCATCTCATTTTTTGAGTTTGCTTTTCAGTTGGCTTTGGATTTGTTTTGGGTTTTTTTTTGAAGTAGTGCGTTGGTCTGACACACTGTGGCTACATGATTGCTGTATCTGAGTATGGCAAAGGGAACACATTTCCAACAAAAAATGGTAGTTAGGATGGATTAAGCAGAATGTGAAACCACTGTAGGATCAGAATAGTAGGTGACTCTGACTGTAAATCCCACAGAAGATGGAGTTGGGGAAACAGCTGGCATTCCCCTATGCTGTGGAAAAGGTGGCATTTGAAAATTTTTGCTCATGTCTCAGGTTTCTATCTCTGATGCACTGCATATGCACAAGGCTGAATGTCTGAGCTTCTCTGCCTCATTTGTCATGTATAAAAGAAAGTTTTTAATGATATGTGGTTCCATTGAAGATGACCAAATAAATAATTCAGGATTTTGAGTGTGGAGTACGTTCTTCCTCATGCTGAAGCTGATCTTAGTGGAAAGAATATGAATGTACAAAGGTCGGTAGAACTGTAGTCCCAGCATGCCTTCTGGTCTGACCCATCAGCCAAGGAAAGTAATGTATGCCACCCACTGAAATTGCTTTGGAGATAATAAACAACTGAGTAATGTTTGCATGGTACTCTTCTAAAGGGGTTTGGGTTTTTTTTTTTTTGCTTTTGGGTTTTGTTTGGGGTTTTTTTTGGTATTAGCTCTCTGTTTGGTGCTCTGTGTGGGCATTTTGTCATATAGAAGGAGCAGCTCTTAAGAAAACTACATATGGTGTGTTTAGTTCTAGTTGCAGAGCCCATCAAGAAACCTACCTTTTGCACTCACCAATTTTAGATTTGGTAGAAATCCTCCAAATTCAACCTGATCACCTGTGTTTCAGGATTCAAGACTTCATATTGTTCTTTGCAAAACACTGAAGCAGAGTGCTTAATTTCATCTGAAGTGTAGTGTCTCTGTTGTGGTGAGATCATATATTACAGGATTTTTGGCATAGAGGCTGGTGAGAGGCCTCCAGCACAAGCCCTATGAAGAGAGGCTGAGGGAGCTGGGATTGTTTAGCCTGCAGAAGAGGAGGCTCAGGGGAGACATTGCTGTCTACAACTACCTGAAGGGTGGTTGTGGCCAGTTGGAGGTTACCGTCTTCTCTCAGGCAACCAGCACCAGAACAAGAGGACACAGTCTCAAGCTATGCCAAGGGAAGTTTAGGCTGGAGGTGAGGAGAAAGTTCTTCACTGAGAGAGTCATTGGCTACTGGAATGGGCTGCCCAGGGAGGTGGTGGAGTCACCGTCCCTGGAGGTGTTCAAGGCGCATTTGGATGTGGCACTTGGTGCCATGGTCTAGTCTTGAGGTCTGTGGTAATGGGTTGGATTTGATGATCTTTGAGGTCTCTTCCAACGTTGGTGGTACTGTGAAGGATACAAAGTACAATGAATTTGATGTTCAAGAACATTAATCTTTCAAGATGGTAGTTGAATAACTGCCAACAGAACTTCATTTGTTCCTTTTCCTGCAAAATTTCTATTCCCTCTGTTTCAATGATTGCCAACAGTGTGTAAGCTTTTAAACAATTATGCTCTTGTCTGGATGTCTTGCCACACTTTGCTACCACTCTTGTTACTGTAGTATGAGAATGTAAAATGCTCAAGGCACACATTAATTTCAGTGGTATCCTGTCTCTGGGCTGTGTAATTGTCCTGTGTAGGGACAAGGAGTAGATCCAGTAACTCAGTCTCAAGCTCTTTCCTGAGTAGGTGTTCTGTGTTTTACAAGACCATCCTAAATTACTTATGTTTACATATGTTGTAAATTTTGCTGTGAAGAGTGTTCTCAACAGGCCCTGTTTGGCAGTAACTTTCAGAAGAACGCCTCCCCTAACAGCTAATTTAGTAACAGTCCTTCCGTTTTGAGAATGGAGAAGCTTTATACTAATGTCACCTGCTTCAAAACAAAACATGAAAGGAAATTGAAAACAAAAATCATTCAGAGCTGCAAAAGAAGTCAAATGCAGTTCGGAAAGCACAGTCATTCAGTTTGAAGGAGATAAGTAATTTTGTAACGAACCAAAAGGTAATTTGAATGCGATATGAGGCATTCTAGTCACTGGCTTGGATAATACTTCTTTTCTTTTTTTTAATCTCAGAAAGAGATATACAGTAATTAAACATAAATAATTAAACATTATTTATCATCCGGTTTCATCTGTTGTCATCATGCAGTAATGTATTTACTATTCGATCCATGCACTTTGCTCAGTAATATTTTTAAATTTTATGAGCCTGTCCTGTACAGTGGTGAGCCTCAGATGCTACACTTCTTAATCCTCCTTTCTTAATCCTTCTGCAAGTGAACTGCTTCCTCATTTTCATTCTTTTAATTTTGAAATATGTTGCTTTTAAGAACTATTTCTGTCCGCCATGAGTATTTTTTTCAGAGTAGAATGAATTGACAGGTTTTAAAACTGGACCTATCTCTTCAAAATTATGTAGTTCCATTGATTATTTAATAGAATTACATGATTTTGAAGCAGCTGAGGGTTTGACCTATCATTTTATATATTTCTTTCCAGTGGCTTTATTAAAATATGAAGTAGAGAGTTGAGGAAGTTGAGTACCTTACACTCCACATGGAGATTTCCTGTACTTCTGTCTTGCAGTCTTCTTGTCAGTAGATTCCAAGTTATGTCAGCAAGGTTATGGTCATTTGTGGTATCTAGATGTGTAGGCATGTTATGTTGCATAAATTAATTCCAAAACTTAGTCTTACTCTTGTTGTTTCATTCCTTCATTTTTACACTTCCTTATGGTTTGACAACAATATTTGTATTGTGTGGTTAATGTGGGTTGAGATGCATAAGATCGTTTAGTATTATTTCTAATGTGTTAGCATTTCTTTGTCACTCGTGTCTTTGAACATGATGACCTTAGTAAAGAAGCAGTTCCTACAACTAGCTAGATTTCTCTTTGTCATCAGGGGAGGAGTTAAAGATCACTTTGTTCAGTCTTCATGATTTTGACCCTTCCAGGGTGTCTTGGTAGGCAAGACGTAAGTAATCCTAAAGTAGTTAGACACTGTAAGGAAAGGGAGTAAACCACTGCAGAGTGCTGGGGATCTTGATTGCATTCCTTGAGGGCCTCAGGATCACTTGACTTTTCCTCTTGCAAGGAAAATGCTGGTATTTTGTAAAGCAGGGGAAAGATTGAACTAGAAATACAAATACTAAGTTAATAAAGCATTCAGCAGCTTTTATAATTGCTCAAAGTACATCCCTGGAAATTCTAGGGGTTTTTTGGCTTTTGGATGCTACTTAGTGAGGATTATGTTAGCTACAGAGCAAACACTTGGAACATGGAATATAGATGACTTGAATATAGGCTAAGAATGGCTTGGGAAGACATATGTGGCCATAACCACTGCTGATTGAAGAGTGCAACCCTTGCTCAAGTCAGTGTGGTATCTCAGGAAACTTGAATACAAAAGGGATGCTGAGGTGCTGAAGTGAGTGCAGAGGAGAGGACTGAAGCTGGGGAAGGGCCTGAAGAATAAATCTTATGAAGAGCAACTGAAGGAGCTGGGGCTGTTTGGAAAAGAGGAGGCTGAGGGGAGACCTCATTGCTGTCTACAGCTTTGTGCTGTGGAGAGGTTGGTGCTGGTCTCTTCTCACAGGTAAATAGTGACAGAACAAGAGGGAATGGTATCAAGCTGGAAGTGGATAGATTTAGACTAGATATTAGGGAAAAAATTGCACAGAAGGAGTGGTCAGTCATAGGAATGGGCTGCCCAGGGAGGTGATTGAGTCACTGACCCTGCATGTGTTTAAAAGTTATTTGGACATGGTGCTTGGGGATATGGTTTAGGGTGAACCTTGTAGAGTACAGTTAATGGTTGGACTTGGTGATCCTGAGGGTCTTTTCCAGCCTCAATGTGTCTATGATTTTGTGAAGAAAACTGGCAGACTAACATTACTCTGTCTGAAAGTCTGTCTTACAGAGCATAAAGGGTTTGTGTGATTGAAGTTACTTCCTTTTTTTCCTGCCGCTTTTCTGTCTGATCAGGCAGTTGCCTTTGAAAGGGCTATTGTGGCTGCTGCCTGTCTAGGCCTGCATCAATGCATTAAAAGCAAGATCTGAATTAGCCTGCTGAGTGTTATATAGCAGCTGTCTTCATAACAAGATTTTCCACTTTTTTAAAAATTGTCTTTCCTTCAGTTCTTTTTTCCCCAGCCATTCATGTTCTGTTAACTGGTGGGTTTTCAACCACATTTGATTCCTATGCTTCTGTTATAAAAGAACTCAGAAATTTTTCCCCTAATGGGTATTTACAGTTTATTGTCTTAGCCTTAGCTACTGTTCCTTATGTGAGTGCCTGCTGTAGTGTATCTGTAGAGACATCACTCATTTTGACAGTTTCTGAAGAACTCAGAGCTTTCCAATGTTTTAAAAAGCAGTTAATTCACATATCTGTGAGTTGGTGTAATTTTTAAAGCTGTGTTTCACTTTAGTGGTTGTTATTATAAACATTGTAGACTGGGATATCAGGGCAGGTCCTGATCTGTTTCCTTGCACAGTGTGCTGGTCAGTAAATTATTTCTCATAACCCTCTTAGCAGGATTATATGGAAGGAGAAGTGATCTCCTGTGAGTAGGGAACATGGGGCGTGTTTCAAAGCCTGGTTTACTGCTGATCTATGAAACGTAAAGATAGGCCCAGTGTCCTTTTGCTATACCCAGTACTGAAGGAGATACTTAGATAGTAAGCACCAGCTCTTGTCAAAAGACAATTCAAAAGAATTGTCCTCTTGTCTCCATTGAAACCTCTCTGTCAAGAGTAGTTGTAAGATTGTATTTTAAGAAGTAAGTTTTGGCTTAAAATGTAAGGTGATACTGAAGGTAAAATTACAAAAGCAGGAGTCTTTGAATATGCAGTTCCTTTGTATTGGTGACTACTGTAATTTAATGGATTTTTACAAACATATGGCAATCTATTTTATTGCAGCAAAATACACTGTCATATAATCATATAAAATTACATTATATGTATTATGGCACAATCCCAAGCACAAATCTAGGGTGGGTGGTGAATGGCTAGAGGGCAGCCCTGAGGAAATGGACCTGGGGGGTTTGGTTGATGAAAAGCTCAACGTGAGCCGGGAGTGTGCGTGCACAACCCAAACAACCAAATGTGTCCTGGGCTGCATCAACAGCAGCGTGGCCAGCAGGGCAAGGGAGGGGATTCTGCCCCTTTACTCTGCTCCCATCAGTTCTGGATGTCCCAACACAAGGAAACTGAGCTATTGGAGAGAGTCCAGAGGAGGGCCACAAAGATGAGCAGAGGGCTGGAGCAGCTCTGCTATGAGGACAGGCTACTAGAGTTGGGGCTTTTCAGCCTGGAGGAGCAAAGGCTTCAAGGACACCTTGTAGTGGCCTTCCAGTATCTGAAGGGGGCCTACAGGAAGGCTGGGGACAGACTATTTACAAGGTCTTGTAATGACCTTGTAATAGGTTTAAACTGGTAGAGGGGAGATATAGAGTGGATGTTAGGAGGAAGTTTTTTCCAGTGAGGGTGGTGAGACACCGGAACAGGTTTCTCAGGGAGGTTGTTGCTGCTCCCTCCCTGGAGGTGTTCAAGGCTAGGTTAGATGAGACCTTGAGCAACCTATTCTATTGGGAGGTGTCCCTGCCTATGATGAGGGGGTTGAACTAGATGATCTTTGAGGTCCCTTCCAACTTAAACCATTCTATGATAATAATACAATTTATGATCTATAAACATGTTCCATACATTGCATGCTAATCATTATATAATTGTAATCTCCTTATTGATACATGTTTTAAAACTTTTTTTTACAATGCAATATGGTATTCACAATTGATTTTGATTTATCTTTGCAGGAAGTTCAAGAAAAAGCCTCTGTTTTTGGTATGCAGTTGGACTTAACTGGAGCAGTTCCCAGCCTTATAGTTGCCTTTGTCATTGTAGCTAATGGAGATCGCCAGGGGCGCAAAAGGTCTCTTGTGTTACCATCAATGGGAGCCTTGATTACTGATATTTGCTTCACTGTAATATCATATTTTAATTTGTCACTCTCTGTCCTGTTTGCTGTTGCATTTATTACTGGATTGTTTGGGAGTATGGCAACTTTCCTTGGAGGAGGCTTTGCTTTTATAGCAGATGTGTGTCACGACGAGAAGCAGAAAACAACACGAATAGCTGTGGTGGATTTGATTTTTGGAGTTGTATATGGATTGGCAGGACTGTCATCTGGCTACTTTCTAAGAGGAGTAGGCTTTACATGGACATTTATCACATCATCTCTGCTTCATGTCATTAATATTATATATATTATATTTTTTCTGGGAGATACTGTAGATGCATCTGAATTCCAACATGAGGCACCAGCATCCTTTAAGGAACTTCTTAGAGAGACGTTTTCTGGAGTGTACATGCTTTTTAAAACTGCCCCTTATAAAAAAAACATTTTAATAATTATGTTACTTCTAACATTTATGACTTACCTCTTTACTGTGACTGGTGGGAGTTCACTATTTACGCTGTATGAACTGGATGAGCCACTCTGCTGGAATGAAGTGTACATTGGATATGGAGCTGCTGCGTCCACTTCAATTTCTCTGACCAGTTTTTTAGGAGTTTACTTATTTTCTAAATGTCTCAAAGACATTTATATTGTCTTCATCGGGATATTCTCTTATGTTGGAGGAATGGTCATGGCTGCCTTTGCCAAAACTACTCTGCTCATGTTTTTAGGTGAGTTGAACATCAGTTGTTCCATCATCAACAATATATATGAAAATACTGTTGTGTTATCTGTAGTGAATGTAGTTGCTAGATATTGGATGTACCAGCTTGAAAGGGTCTTAGAGCAGTAAAATATGCAAGGTTGTTCAGTCTGATTTAGCATTTAATTAAAAGATGGAGTCTGAGGAGAGAGAACAGAATTACTTGCTTAGGATTTGGTTTTAGTTCCGTGCAGCTATATTTGATTTATTAATTTCTCTATGCTTGGCTAATTGTCTCAGTGCACTTGTAGTTTGACTTTCTATTGCTTTTTACTGTTAAGGGGACTGAGCTTTCAAAATAATATGGCTAATTAATTTGCAAAGTATTTATAAAATCTTGGATTGTTGTTAGTCCAGTGTCTCAGGATTGATTCACTGCTTTACAGTAAGAGTGCCATCTTTGCTCTGCTTCATGCCTGTTCCTGTTCTCCGATCCATGCTGTCAAAAGTGGTTCTCACTGGCGAACAGGGTGAGTAGAATTTGGTTTCTAGCAGTACAATGTGGTATTTCAGATAATTGCTGTTATTTTAAGACTACATTGAGGTGCTTGAGCGTGTCCAGAGAAGGGCAACGAGGCTGTTGAGAGGCCTCCAGCACAAGCCCTATGAAGAGAGGCTGAGGGAGCTGGGATTGTTTAGCCTGCAGAAGAGGAGGCTCAGGGGAGACCTTATTGCTGTCTACAATTACCTGAAGGCTGGTTGTGGCCAGGAGGAGGTTACCTTCTTCTCTCAGGCAACCAGCACCAGAACAAGAGGACACAGTCTCAAGCTGTGCCAGGGGAACTTCAGGCTGGAGGTGAGGAGAAAGTTCTTCACTGAGAGAGTCATTGGCTACTGGAATGGGCTGCCCAGGGAGGTGGTGGAGTCACCGTCCCTGGAGGTGTTCAAGGCTGGTTTGGACGTGTCACTTGGTGACATGGTCTAGTCTTGAGGTCTGTGATGATGGGTTGGACTTGATGATCTTTGAGGTCTCTTCCAACCTTGTGATACTGTGATAGTTTTCTTTCAAGTTCCATGTAGCGTGACCCAGTGCCATGATATTAATGGATTTTGGTTTTAATATAAACAAGATTGTGTTTAAACACTACTCCAAGTTTCAATCTTCAAATAAGTTATTGTGTCAAAAATAAAGGCCATAGGGAACTTGAAGCAGAGGAGTGCTCAAAATTTGTACAGATGTGATTTCACACATGCTTATACATTTCAGAAGATTTTGACATGCAGAGAAAAATTCTGTTATTTAGTCTGTGTCACACTTAATAATTTAGAAAGGTAAGCAGTAGGTGGTAAACCTTCAGAGCACTTGTGAACACTTCAGCTTGGATCCTGAGCTATCTACCTGGCTTCATGGTGCCTGTGGCTACTTAAATCATGTCTTGAAAAATATGGCATACTACTTTTCAAGGTCCTTTCCTTATCAGCCACAGGAAAAAGCATGTTGGGCCTCAGAATGTAGTTCTAGTGTGCTATATTTTGCTTATGAGGAGTATATACTTTCTAGAAGCATTCTCCTGAGTTTGGTTTCATTTTTTAAAGTATCCTTACACAGTAAAGCAAAGATCTCTTTGTACTTAACTATGCTAACATACTCCCCTGGTTTTGCAATTTCTTGGCATTCTTCAGGGCTTTGGCTACCTAAGTAATTTGATGCAGGAATCAGGTTGCCTCTTGTCATCCTTTTCTGCATACTTATTGTGCTTTTGTTTATGGTCCTGTAAATACAAATTTGGCATGGAAAAATGCATTCAAGAAGCCATTGATGGGATATACTGCCAATCTAGTGGGTAGTTCAGTGCAAAAAGTGTTGTTTCTTTCCTTTCAGGAAAGAGGAGGAGATAGCTATGTACTGAACCAGAATTCTTTGTCGGATCAAAGCCTTTTCTGCATATAAGGGTGAAGATTAGAGAGGGAAGAAACAAGAAAGGGAGGACTCAAAATTAAGAGAATTGGAAAGGTAAAGGATAGAGATGTGCAGAACATGCTTGGTAAGGATGAACAGTTTGAACTTTGTGTGATAAGCAGTTTCAAGAAGTAGGTATGGTGTCAGGACAGAAGCAAAGAAAACTTAATTTCTGTTGGCAAAATTTGCTTTGGTTTTGCAGTGATTTTTTTTTTTCTTTCATTTAAAAGCCAAGTCTTTTGTAGAAGTCCCCACAGAAGACACTTCCATAGCACAGACATACAATACTTGGGTGCTTTTTACTTGCATACTCACTAAAATACTGTAATACTGTAGATAGAGAATTCAAAAAACTTTCAGTGCTTTGCAGGGGTTTTGGGTTTGTTTGTAATTCATTCATTTGTTTTTGGCAGGTGCTGTGTTTGCTTGCATTGCCTGTTTAGAAGTTGTGACCGGCACTATTTCTCTTGCAGTTTTTAACATTATCTATGCAGCTACTGTTGCATGGTTTTCTGGCTTTAGCTTCCTCCTATCAGCAGCCCTTTGTCTAATTCCACTGGCTGTTCTATGGTAAGTACAGATCAGGGGAGTGTTTCTGACTGCTTTTACTAGTAGTTTTTGATTTGACATGAGCTGAAGCTGAACGGTTTAGTGCAGTAGTTAGTTATACTACTACTGTACCCCTATGGCAGGGGGTTGGAACTAGATGATCCTTGAGGTCCCTTCCAACCTTACCATTCTATGATTCTATACTCTAATATTGCACTTTTTCTGTCTTCAACACCTACCCCTCTACACCTTTGCTGCAGATTTCCCATCATCAGTCCCATTATGGCTCTGATTCAGCTACCTCTCCTCAGCTCCACACTGTGATCTTGTCACCTAATTTCCCAAACTGAATTCTACCCTGAATGTACTACTAGTAGGATAGCTACCTTTGACTGCATATGCATCCCATCCCTTGGGTTGGCACCCTTCCACAGTCATTCTTACAGGAATGTCTTTTATGAAGAACAAACATAACATCACTTGAAAGACAAGAGCTTAGTTTCTCTATCTGAGCTCTTCTTGATGCTAATGAGGGTTAGAAACATGACCAGTCACCCAGTGAATGTGTTGGAAAGTCTGTCCTGGGCTTGTCATGGGTACCTTGTGACCCAGTGACATTAGAATCCGTGAAAGGTCTGCACTAGCTTTAAAGCCCATGTGGATAAGCCTCTAGATGTGCTTGAAAATATGCCTATAATCTTTGCATCTAATCTTATCTAGTGACCATCTAGTAATACTGATAGTGAAGTATCATTATTCAGAAAAGCAAAATTATCTAGTATCATTCACAAAAGCAAAATTCACTTTACATTCTCTCCAATATAAATGATGTCATTTTAGGATGCTGGAACATAACTCTAAATGGTGGAAGGATCCCTTTTCATTAGATAGATTTATATTCAGGGAGAAAAATCTTGTTTTTCTGAAGAGGATGGTACTCTTACTGGAGACTATACCTCAGTCTACAACAGCTGCATTGAAAGTTTTAAATAGGCAGTGATAAGGCTGTAGATTTAGAGCATTTGATGTAATTCCAAGTCTGTATGAGCCTCACCACAGTGTTCCACAGTCTGTTCAGAGAAGCTGCACTTAGTAACTAAAGTGGTGATGGGTCTTAGACCCAAGGGAATTGAAGGGGTTGTGTCTGTGTTCAGTAAAGTAATAATTAAATTGAGGAATTCAGTTATATTAACAAAGACTCAGTAAATAGTTGCTTTCTTAAATGTTAATTTTCACTCAGTACTGTAAAGAAAGGTTATGTTAAAAAAGCACTCTCTGCTATGTAAAAAGGTAGCAGATATTTACCATCAATTAGCCTGTCCTGCAATCAGGACCACAGTCCATCACCACCATACATTTTTCTTTCTGTCATGTGTGTCTCAGATATCTCTCCCTTTGAATAACCTTTCTCTACAACCTTTCTTTCAAGAGTGTCATGCAGGGGTACTGTTTGAGAACAGATAGTGTAGTTGTTCCAGCCTTAATAAATCAGGCATAGTAGTTTAATGCTTACCAAAGACAGCAGTAATGGTTTTGTCTAACTTGTGCAATAAGGGCAAGTACTGACATTGCTTCTGTTTACTAAGATATATCAACAGCTTTGTGCTGCAAAAGATGGCTGTAACAGAGCTACTGGATGTGTTTGTTGGTGCTGAAGCAGCATGCTATATTTAGCTGTCTCAGCTAAAGATATGTTTTATCTGTGTCCTTACAGCTGGCTTCTGTGCACAAGCTGGCATGGGGAGGACTTGGCTCCGCTTACACCTGAAGAAGTATCCAGCATAGACAGTGTTGATAGTTGAACAAAGGGTTCACTCACCTGGGTTTTCTAATCTGACATGTAGTGGCAGAGGCCATTATATCATACAGAGACCACAGAGATAACACAACAGTTGCAGATGCAATCTCAAAGCAGCCCTGCAGCAGTAAGCACTAAATTGGTAGCACTCTTTATTCAGTCTTTTTTTAGCACTTGAATAAAGCTAGCTCTTAACTATGCAAATAGGCTGACAGTGGAGATTTTAATGCTGCTTTCAGCATGAAGGAAAAAATATATTAAGATGATACTCTCCATTTACCCTTTCTCAAGTTTGAGAATGTCAGCAGTGGATTGTAACACATCTTGTATCATTCTAAGCTTCTCAACTCAGAGGGTGCTGGCAGTACTGATGAAGTCAGTAGAGCTCATACCAGCTGAGGATGCAGTCCATTGTGCACACCTTGAAAAGCCTGTCTTAATCGGAAAACCCAAAAATCTAAAAGTCTAAAATTGCCAAATGGAAGTTTGCTTTTTTTCAGAAAGCAACCAGACTGTAGGCAGCCCTTGCACCTGCTGTAAGCACTGCTTTGCGGTTAGCAGACTCTGCAAGTTTAATATATGATGTGTGGACCTTGCCTATGACTTAGTTCTTAAAATAGATTTTCACATGGAACTGTCATGCTTTGAAAATACCCAGCTTGCAGACTGTAAAGCTAGGCCAATGTCTACGTTTTGCAGAGGCCACACCTCATTTATTTTTGTCATTTTCCATGTATTAGAGATTGCATACAGGCGATTTTTTGCCCCATAGGTATTTCTTGCTTTCAGGTTAAGTTGGCTGCACTTAGCCTAAATGTTTCTTCCAGTGAAAGGCTCCAATAGCATTTCTTTTCAGTGGATCTTTGATTATTTTTTTAACAACCCTGAAAGGAGGTGACTGAATCTGAATAATGGATCTAAACATCTTGCAGTGAATGCAGCACAATGTATGAGCAACTTGAACAGCATTTTTCATCTTCAAAGCACTTTATGAATGCCATTAAGAACTTCCTTCTATAAGGGATATTACCCTCCCTGTTGCAGAAAGGGAAAAATCAACAGAGGACAAGTGACTTGCCCAGGGCCACAGTGCAAACTGCTGAGACTGCCAAACTTAAGAGTCAGTTTCTGCATAAACTTTCCACCTTTTTGCTTGAGCTCTTGAAGCAGAATTTATTTAGCATACTATCTTCAGGAATGCACAGCAAAAGTGTGAATGTAACAACGTGTTAAGGACAGCTCCCATGTGGTTTTTAGTTTTTTTAGAGAAAGTTTGACAGTCCATATTGTCCTGACCCCTGAAATTACAGGTATGTATGTGACTGTCTTCCCCCAAAACAGACACATAGAGAAACCAAAATGATGTGAAGTGGTTCACATTTACAGAAGGAAAACGGTAGGAAAGCAGCTGTGGGGGAACTGACTTCACAAGCACATAGCGTATGCTGTATAATCAATGATCTGCTTACAGCCACTAATACCCATCCTGTGAACAGAGTAGCTCTCCAGAACTTCTCAGTGATTCTCCACCAAATAATATTAGCACTGTATCATGATGATACCATTGTAGATATCCTTTTTATTTGCATGAAAACATTGTTTCCAGGCTATGTGATTAGCAGCAGTTTGGAAGAGGATTAAAATGAAAGTGAGTGTTGACACTACCTAGGCGACCACAATGCCTGCACTGGTGAAAACAGTGCTGTTTTTCCAAGACAGAGGAATGAGTAATTGCACAGTTAACACTTAGAGCCAGCCAGAGGTGTACTCAACACTTCCTGAACGACCAAGGGTACTGTTGGCAATTAGAGATTATTAGCTTTTCCTAGACAGATGCTAGCCAGTAAATAAAACTGCCTAGTTCCTCCCTTGAGGTGCCCAAGTTGCTGCCAGCTTGTGGAAGAGAGCCAAATTTTACAAGATCAGTGGGTCCAAAACATAATGGGTACTTGTAGAAGAGATTAAGAAAACACTGATGTAAAGGGTTTCTCCACAAAGATTACATTGTCTCCCTTGCCTTTTCATTATGCAGTTATGTAAGGCTTTATGAAATTAACTGTTTCACCCAGAACTGCCTGGGAAAAGCAAAGTGAATTAAGAAGGGGTGTGTGCCTTCTCCCCTTCAGTCCACACCTCTGCTAGCACTCACGAGGCAGCAACAAAGCAAGACCCTTGTGCAGTGGCATTGTGTCAGTCTAAATGAGAATATGCACATACACTCCAGGAATGGCTTTGCTATGGTTTGATATTGCTGTACTTTCTGTTTGGAAAGTATTCCTGGTAGACACAGCATTTAGAATCAGATCTAAGTTTAGGTTAGAACAGATGAAGGATATAGACTGTGTTTTAAAAGTGCCTAGAATGGTGCAAGATGAAGAAACTGAGTATTAATGTGCTTCAGGTTATTAAAGTCTTCCAAGTTTATAATAGTGGCTATATTTGTATATAAATGCAAATTATTTTGACAGAAACTAATAAAGACGTTTGTTTTGTTAAAACTCTTAAGTTGCATTTGTTGTTCTTGGTTTGTTTTTTGATAAATGGCTGCTGGGATGACTGGTGGAACATTTACAGAAACAGCAATAGCACCATGGTATCACCTACTTTTTATGGTCATAACAAAGGGCAGTGCAAAACACGTTTTTGACTCACTCCTTCACCTGGGGAGAGGAAAAGGTACTGTCTATAACATCATTGCCAAGAGGAGACAAGTGTAGAGCAGGGACAGCACTGCTATTTGCAAGAAGTCTGGGGACTTGCATTGCACCTGTCAAGACTAGTGGATCCTCAAGTGCACATAAAACCACTATAAAATTCAAGGACGAAAGCTCAAGGCTTGCCCCACCTGGATAGGCAAGTTGCAGCAGCTTTAAGCACTCTGAGAAGCACAAGAAGACATCTGAGATTGTGAAAGGAGGTTTAGAGCAACCTTCTGTTTAAACTGTCTACAACAGAACACTAAGTGCAGTCAACAGTTTAACCAAATCATTAAAAACTGATAAAGAAAGGCATCTCTCATCTTAGAAATGTTGCTTCTACCTCCTTTGGACAAGACCCTTTTTTCCTCCCAACATACCACATCATATTAAGCTACCTTGGATTTGTAATAAACGTACACATACAAAATCAGAGAAGTTGTTACAACCCTGAATTTACTAATACCTCCATCTTAAGCACACAACCTTTTGGTGGCCCCAGCTCCCTTAAAAGGTGTATTTTAAGTATATGTCCCACGTTCTCCTTTAATGGAGGGAGATTTCAATAAACTCATAAGAAGTGATTTTATCATCTAGTACCATCATACCTTCATATTCTCCCTGCGGCAGCTTTACTAGGTACTGCTGTAATTTGGCACTGCATTCTTTCTTAATCTCTGACTACTAAAATGCCTAAATATAGGAGTGTTCTTTTGGATTATACTCCCAAATGGATTTTCAAACACCTCTTTAAACTCCAAGTGTAACTTGCTTCTGCGTTCAGAAACCACAATATCCTCTTGGAGACACATATTTAAAAATCCAAACCATGTAACTCTCTTCTTAGAGTGATACTTCTACTTCTACACAAAAACTTAGCAGCTCACTCGTGAAAAACTCCATGGGCAGAGGTGGAAGGTGCTAAAATGTACAGAGAAAGATTCCATAAGCAGTGCTAAAGCTAAAGATCTTTAAAGATGCAAACTTTGCTTGTGTTGGGGATAAGAGACTCTTGGTTTATAATTAAATATATTTTGGAACGCAGTAGCATTTATAGCAAATTTTTATTCAATAGTTTAAAAAGTATGGAAATTTTCATGAACAAAGAGTTACTTAGTGGAAAAGACCTTTCCCCTCTCCCCCTCTTAAAAAGTTCTTCTGCAAGAACATTCATTAAATGCACTTACCTACAGTAATCAGTTTTAAAATGCATGGGTATTTCTGATTTCTTGTACACATATATGGCATTTCCATAATTAAGAAGCTATTGTCCTGAGCAGTGTATGAAGAGACATCATTTGAACTACCTAGTTACAGGACATTTTATATAATTGACAACAAGCACAGAACACTTTATAGACTTTAAACATTTAATATGCCTTTTCATCAAGGAAGGCAAGTAACTGTAGGACTGCTTAACACTCTGAGTGTCAATTCAGTATCATGCATTTAGATCTCCAGTATAAAGACACACAAAAAACGTTTTTGTGGAGTACATTTTGTTACAATAAACCAAGCTTGTATTCCATCATCATGTGTGGTTCTCCCATAACCTCACTCTGTGAAGGATCTGGGGAAAAAAAAAAAAAATTAAAAAAATAGTACCAACAACATGAGGCTTTTACCAAACTACAAAGAGCAACAACAACTACAAAGATTACCTTTTTCTTTTGTTTTTTTTTCCCTCATAATGCTTAATGCAAGTTACTTGATTGAGTTTTAAGAGTGTTGCGCAATGCAGGTCTGTAACTCCTAAGTCCTTATGCAAAGCAATGATCAGGTAGCAAATACATTTGTAGTGAGTGTTTCTAAGTAAAACCAACTAGCTGTACATAAGCAGAATCTCCTACAGCCTAAATCTCAAGACTGCTTATTCTGCATTTAAGAAAATTCCTGTCTGCTTGAAGTTTTTCCTCTCATGTAGCTCATATCCTTCCAGCACAACTCACCACCCAACATAAGCTCATAGTCCTTCCTTCTGTTTGATGGAACACCTCTGTTTCTTTTCTCCGCCTAACCACCTAGTTTCACAGATTCTATGCCCTTAAATACCTCCAAGATTTTCTTCATTCTGTGAAGTATGGCTGACATTAGTCACCGTACTCAAAGACTATCAAGCAATGCACAGAGGACACAAGAGATAACACTGACAGTATGATCTTCATTTCCATTAAATTTAAAAAACCCACAAAAATGGTTGTGGCTGCACTTTGGCAGAAAATGGGTACACCAGAAATCTCTTCCTTCAGAGATGCCAAAATAATCTAATTCAGCTCCAGCCGATAAATAAAACCTTTCCAAAGTAGACCTTTAACCCACTCGCTCCTCAGCACTTTGTAAGTAAGTAATAGCTTGTTTAAGCAATAGTAAATAATCAGATTTCTTGAAGTTATGTTGGACATTGCTCTGTCCTCTGAACCACACACAGCCTCTAGGAATTAACTTTTTAATTTGTATTTTGTGTGCTATAGAGGCAAAGAACTTCAACAGTTCCCAAATATAACCTTTAAATGTTCCTACAATGTTCAAAACAGAATGTATTTACCATTAAGGATATCCTCAAAGCTGATGCATTCATCGTTTCCCCTCAGAGTATCCAATGCCATGTTTGAGCTGTGAAGAAACGGGAAACGCTGGACCTGTAGAAAGATAAGAGTTCAAGTTTCTGCAAGTCTGAAACTGAGAGGACTTATTTGCATTTCTCAGTCTGAAGTGACTGAGAAGAGCAACAAAGTCATTTACTCCTTCAAAAAACCAATGAAATAACTACTCAGTAGCTCACAGAGATAGCAAAGCCCACCTAATGCCACTATCTTCTATTACTTGTTTGGAAAAGAAAGAGCCTTTCACTAGTAGCCTTCCCTGCAGTGTGGATGCTACAGCAAATAGTCTAGTTAAAAAGCAGGTTTTTTGCTTCTCTGCTATCACAAAGCTGTGGAGACTGACTGCAACAAACACATCTACACTCTGAGGTCAGTATTGGGCAGCTGATCTACACTGTTGTGTTTGGAAGCAACTTTGCAAGCTCCCTACATCTCTGACACAAGTAAGAAATGTAAGTTAA
Organism: Eubucco bourcierii; assembly: GCA_013396675.1. NCBI lineage: Eukaryota > Metazoa > Chordata > Aves > Piciformes > Ramphastidae > Eubucco > Eubucco bourcierii. Next base: position 191,352 of record VWZE01010347.1, read on the forward strand.
AGAACTCTACTGATTTTCACACTTAATTATTCAGATTAATTGCAAAGAGGATTATGCTTATTTTCCTCACCCCCACCAATTCTCAAGCTTCAAGTCCATTCCCAGTTACTGTTACCACTCTCTTCAGTACCCTTCACTCACAGTATTACAAGAGTTTCAAGTGGTACACACAGCATTCAGATCCTAAGAATGGCATATCTCTACTTGCAACTACATTCACTAATAGCAATGATACTTCCGTCAGACCACAAACATCTTCCGACAACCATAAAATTATCATGTAGCTACTGCTTCTCAGACAAAACACATCAGATCTCCATAATCACTACTGGTACAGTTGTCCAAAATTCAAATATACTATTCCAGGAAATGTTTTGCAACAGTGAAATTAAACCACAGGAGAATTTGAATATCTAACATAAAGCTTCACCTGTCTCATTTTCTGCCATGTGCTAACAAGTTAGGAAAATGATATTTCCTCACAAGAAAGCACATCTAAATTCAAGTGGTATTTTCATACATCCTGTCTGTACTAGACAGAAATAGGTATTTCTGCCCAGTTTAATGCAGCTCACTGTGGTTCAGTAGCACCCGATTCACTGGCACTATAGCCCTCACTTGGAAAAACAAGTCTTAATAGCCTGACAACCATCAACAGACCAAAAAACATTTACTAGGACCATCGAGCTTTCTGTTTCCTAAGGGATAAAGTCAAGTCTCCCTTCAGTTACTCTCCATCCTAAGAGATAAGAAGGAAAAAACAAAAAACCCACCCACAAAAAAAAACAAAACCAAAAACAAAAAACCCAAACACAAAAAAACCACAAAACAAATCAAAACAAACAGAAAAAAACACACAAAAAACCACACACACAAAAAACCCCAAATAACAACAACAACCAAAACAAATAAAAACCCCCCACAAAACAAACCCCAACACACACCACCAAACAGACCCAGCTTCCCAATTAGGAAGTAAAATCTTTGAACTTAACTCCCTGTAGACCTCCTCTGATCTTACAAGAAAGACTGTGGAACAAAATGAGCACACAGTACATCGTCTTCCTCACATTTTGCATTACCATTTCTCCCAAATCACTACCTGCTTCAGACTTTTAACTCCCTTTTCCCGTCAAGTGCAGAGATTCTTTCCCATGAAGGTCATACATTCTACAAACAAGAGTATTCATTCTAGAAACTGACATTCAGTTCCTCCTATTTTAACCTGAAGGCTTACAGGAAGGTACTCAAGAGGAAAACTACAGCAGTTATAACTTCATCAAGTAATTAATAAGAAACCAACCAAACAACCCAAAACACAGGCAACAACAACCACCACCAAAAAAACAACAAAAAAAAAAGAAAAAAAACCCAAAAAACAGCAACAGAAAGGTTTTAACACATTGACTGTTCTGGAAACTGTTGGCTTTTAACAAAAGCAATCCAATGAAAAGTTTTTTTGAAACACCATAAGGTATTTCCACAAAGAAAGACATCTCTCTGAAAGCATGTACCAAGACAAGAGTTTTTTTCAAGTGGTTTAATGTATACCAGTTGGATAAAAACGCCTACCTGTTTCACTGCTCTGAATTCCATCTGCAGCTTTAAAGGTGCATGAAGTCCTTGAATATTTCTCAGTGTAGCAAAGTTTGTTTTATCTTGATTTAACTGGAACTAATACAAACAACATCAATCTTCATTTTAGAAAATACTTTCAAGTGCAGCCATAGGATATTTATGATAATCTACTTAGACAAGTATGCTTATTAAATTCATATGGCAAAAATTTAATGATACCATTGTGTGTGCCTTGAATGTACACAAAAGATGGTGATACAGTAATACTTGCTTTATGAAACCAAAACTGGGTTTTGTGGGATTTTATTATAAACCAATGCTAGCAAATTTGTTATTTCTGACAATCAGGACACATAACACCACCAAGTGGTATAGTTTTGCACTACTTTACTACACCATTGTCAGCACAAATTGGAAGCTAAGTGGTTTAAAGTAAGAATACAAACTTTGATGGTTAACAGTAATACCAGCTGTGGTTTTAAATACTCCACTTGAAAACATGTGAAGTATTTTTCTGATCAAGTACAGAGAAACACACATGCTCCATGACTCTGAAAGGCAAAAAAAAAAAAGCTGGTAATTTTACCAACTGCTCTAAAACTTATCAAAAAGACAAAGAAAATCTGTTTAGTAGAGGGTTGGTTCTTATTAGTAAGAAAGTGCTGGCTCACGAATACTGAAGTACACAAAAGTAACATGCCTAATATTAAACCTAAATAATACACTCTCAAATTTGGCTTTTATAGTAGTGATGACATGTCTGTAATGCCAATGTAATCACAGAATCTTAGAAGTTGGAAGGGACCTCCAGAGATCAAGTCCAACCTCCCTGCCAAGGCAGGGCCCCCTAGGGTAGTCCACACAGGAACGCATCCAGGCAGGTTTTGAAAGTCTCCAGAGAAGGAGACTCCACAACCTCTCTGGGCAGCCTGTTCAGTGCTCTGTCACCATCACTGTAAAGAAGTTTCTTCTCATGTTGAGGTGAAACCTTCCATGTTCCAGTTTGTAGCTGTTATTGCTGCTGACCATTGAAGAGATTGGCCCCATCCACTTAACATCCAGCCCTCAGATATTTATAGATATTGATCAGACCTCTTGGTCTTCTCTTCTCCAGACTAAACAGCCCCAGGTTTCTCAGTCTCTCTTCATAGCAGAGATGCTGAAGTCCCCCAGTCATCCTTGTGGCTTTCTGCTGGACTCTTTCCAGCAGGTCCCTGTCTCTCCTGAACTAAGGAGCCCAAACCTGAACACAGTATTCCAGGTGTGGTCTCACTAGGGCAGAGTAGAGGGGCAGAAGAACCTCCCTAGACCTGCTGGACACACTTTTCTTGATGCACTCCAGGATGTCATTGACTCTCTTAGCCACAAGGGTACTTTGCTAGCCCATGCAATATTGTTAAGTAAAACACAAATTACAAATCCCTTATCTTCAAAACTACACTCATCACCATGATGAAAGGCTACTAATATAAGAATATCATCCTGTTCATGCAGAGAGATTTAAAAGAAAAAAAAAAAAAAAGGAAACCCAGGAAAATAAAAGTCAAAGGCATAACACACCTTCATAACAACCTGTACTGAATGGTCTACAAAGTTACCAGAGGATACTATTTGTGTCTTACCTCAAATTTGGAGTCCTAGTTATGTTGTTTCCCATTCTTTTATTTTATATAGTTAGGTGTCCTTATATGGGTAGCAGTAAGATATGGTTTCTACCAGTGCTACCTTAATAACTTACCATTAATAACATTAAAAACAAGCATAATCATCTCAGGCTAAAATAAGTGTTTTCCCATTCAAATGTACATGAAAATAACTACTGCCTAGATTAGTCATAAACTTGCAGACAGACTAATCAAACAGTAAGTGGAAAAAAAGTGATTTAAAAATACTTCTTAGGGGGTCACAGAGTCTACTTTAATTATCTCTCTGCACTTTTTCTCTCTAGCACATAATCTTTTAATTATGCAGGTTTAATTTATTGTATTTATAAATAAGTTTGTGAAAGGTGCCATGTTAGCATACTTTTAACAAGACAGCATTAGCACTGTTCAAAATTACAACACATTAGACATTGCATTCAGACCTTGTCATGTTGATTAGCTTATCAGTTTGAATGTTATACCCAAATATCCCCTTTGCTTCAGGACATTTTATTATACCAGATATTGTGTGCTGATAAAATATGCAACAGAGCCGAGATTCAGTTCAGTCAACTCTTTAGCAAAGGCTGACAGTCATTTCCCTTTACCTTCAACCTGGGATGCACAGACCACTCTTAAGCCATCCACAAGCAATGATTAAGCCAGACAAGACTGCATACACTTATGGCAAGTAGTATGTGCAGTATTTCTAGACAGGATCAAATTAAGGGAAAGTATTTACAGGTTCACAGACTAAGAAGTACGAAAACAAAGATATATGGTAAACTTACAGTCAAAACAGAAGGATCAGCTTTCCAGAGCTGACAGGTATGTCCTCCACCTAGCTATAGAGGCTGCATACCCAACTAGCTCAGTAATTTCTAGATAACTAGACCTTACTAATTAAACCTCTACTTGGAAACCTGCACATATTACATACTTTAAATGGGGAGAGTCACAGGTGGGAGGTTAACAGTAAACAAATTTAGCAGCAATATTATTTGTAGATGAAAACACTACTGTCAACATCTTTCCTCTGGTTAAAGGTTGGACCCTGCTCATTACTTGTTACCTCAAGTGGTTCCTGTGACCACATTGTTAATGTAACCTTCAAAATCAGTTAACAGTGAAGACAGCTAAATTTAATGCTCTACTTACATTTTTTTCTGACAGTTCCAGAGGGTGGCTGGGCAACAATTCACTTTTCACAGTCCTAAACCTAGAAATACAAGTGAAAAACATAAAATAAAACCACAACACCACACACACACAAAAAGCCCCAAACTAAACACGCAAACAAACAAAACAAATCCAAACAAGAAAAATACAACACATTGAATTTCACTTTTTAAGTTGCATTCCAAAACCAATCCAGGACACATATATCAACCTTGAGACACACAGGTTTAGCATACTTTGAAATGAAAAAAAAAAATAAAATCCAAAAATCCTAGGTGTGAAGCAACAAATAAGATCTCTAATTAATTTCAAGTGTCCTTTTATTTTGTCTTTGACAAAACAGAATGTGAGCTTTTGTTACTTGATCACTTTCAGAAATAGTGAAAAATATTAGTAAGTGAAAACATCACAGGTTTAGGTATGTCCAAGCTACACAGTATCTGATACTAGAAGTTTCCAAGCTTTTAGGACCAAATATTGTACATCCCTCTCAAAGCTGTATTACCCACATTATAAACTCCATTATTTTATATTCATTATCCAAGACATGTACGTAGTACACTCATGTAATGTCAGAAAACAAAGACACTATTTTTACTACGTTAACTTTATAATTTGTACCAATGTCAAAATCATCAATTTTCCACAGTGCTACGGCACGTTTATATGTATGTATTTTATGCCTAGCATTTCTTGCTAGGTCAGTTTCTTTCTAAAAGGGTCAAACAAGTTAAAATACATTAGTATTACCTACTTCTTGAAGTGAAATTTTTCATAGAAAAATTCAAACTTGGAAATGCAAGTACATCTTTTAGGTTACAGCTTCCAAGATACACCTGCCAAAACCTTCCTTAAAAGTCAACATCTAATACACCTTTTCTTCCTATATCTTAAGCTAAACACCAACTACAGCCAATTCAACAAGAAAAAAATTAAGCATACCCTCTGCGCAGAAGATCATGACCTTCAAATGTTTCTGAAGTTGAAAAACCAATAACTGGGATACTATCCTTCAACAGCGAAGAAGCACCTCTGGAATTCTGGAATTAAAAAAATCCAACACAAACAATGGTTACTTGAATAAAGCTAGATTCCTTTCACATGGGCCACTAGGCCAGGCAAGTGAAACAAAGTGTTCAAAGACTTCTTAAAGCCCCAAGAAAAAAAGAAAAAAAAAAAACAAACCAACCAATCAACCACCACCTAAACACAAACCCCCTCACTAAATCAGAACTCTTTCAGAGATTCTGATGACAGTTAAAGGTAGTTTTTGGGGCATGGCTGAAACAGATGAACTCAGTTACCCCTTGTTTATTCCCACTCTGGGCCACAGACATGGAAAAGAAGGCAGGTCACGTTCAACCAACACGACAGAAAAAACATGTCTCTCCTTCAAGAGCTTCCAAATACAGATAAAATTAAGATTAAATTAATTTTATCCATGGTTTAAGGCTGCCATGAAGAGGACAAGCTGTATTCAAGCAAACTAATATCCCAGTTAAAAGAAAAAACAAAGTAAAACCAGTAATCTGTAGCAGAAGACCAGAAAAACATAGTCAATCGTGGGAGATAAGTAAAGCCATCTTAACCCAGACCAGTAATTTCATGCTAACGTGCCCGATTTTAGTGAAGTGACTTTAGGATTGTTCATAGAAACTGCTCCAGCAATAGGCCAATGTACAATAAATTCTGAAAGGTGACAGCAATAATCTCTGAAAGGCAACGGTGATGCACAGGAACCTCCTCCAGCAGTACTGTCAGATCAAACTGAAAATTCAGGCTTAGTCAAGATCTTTTATACAAATGTGTCAATAATTTAACGGCTATTAGAAAACCCTAAAATACCTGTTACTACATGCGTATAAAGCATACCAAATAACGTACTCAACTGTGACCAGACCATTCTGAGACTGCTGAACTGAAATGACTAAAGAGATACACTACCTAAATGTGACATGAGGAAAACGAAAAACTGTAAAATATTCCCCAAAAGAAGAAAATCGTAAAATACTCAAAAAAAGTAACGCTCTCAAGTCGTGCCAGTGTCCTGTTCGTCTTAGGTGGTCACATCACAGGACAGAGGTATGACCTCCCGCCGCGAGAGCTACCGCGCTGGCTGGAGCTCTGGGTGGCTGAGAATTACCAGAGCTCTCGGCCTCCTCATTCACGTGTCGTCCCCCCCACCCATATGAGTTTTAAAAACAGGCAGACGCCCTTTCCTCCTTCCTGCCCCAAAACGCTCATGAAAATACCTAGTGGAGACCGGACCGCATAAAGGAGGACGAGGGACGCCTCTCCCACAGTGAGGGCCCCAACCTGACAGTACGAGGGCCCGCCGTGACCACACCAGACCCCCCATGACTCAGCACGGCCCCAGCGCCCCTCGCCCAATGGCCGTCATCCCGGTGACGCCAAAGACCGAACAGAGGGCAGGTCGGATACACAGGCATTCGCACGCCAGGCCGATCTGTCTCGCTCCCTGGCAAGGCCAATTCCCCACTCGGCGCCACCGCCACCAGCCCGCTCTCACCATCTTGGCCCCGCACGCTCAGCCACTTCCGCCTCCTCCCTTGCTCATTTCCGCCTCCTCCTCCGTCTTGGGCCCCGTTGCTGACGCGCTGCGTCAGGCGCAAACAACGCATGGCGCTTCTCCTCGCGCGACCGGCTGGGGGCGGAGTGGCGGCTGGCCTGAGCGGGTGGTGGGGACTGATGGCGGGTGCCAGGTTTTGGTCGGAAGTGGTGTGAGGGGCGATGGCTCCCTCTCTTCCAGGGCTCTTGCTCGCAGACTGACCTCCTGTCCCCACACGCCAGCAGCATCTGGGCTGTTCTGGTGTATCAGAATGCATCATGTTGGAAGGGGTCCTTGGAGGGTATCTGAGCCAACTACCCTGAAGTAAGCAGGGACATAAAATCATAGAATGGTTTGGGTTGGACTTCCAAAGATCATCTAGTCCAGCCCCCATCCTCCACAAGATCAGGTTGCTCAGAGCCTTATTGAGCCTGACATTGAAAGTCTCCAAGAATGGGGCCTCAGTTACCTCCCTGGGCAGCCTTTTCCAATGTCCCACCACCCTCATGGTAAAGAACTTGTGCCTGACACCCAGTCTAAATCTACTCGAATTTGAAACCGTTGCCCTTCCTCCTGTCACTACAGGTCTTCATAAACAGTCCATCTCCAGCCTTCTTGTAGGCCCCCTTCAGGTGCTGGACGATGACTATTAGGGCTTCCTGGAGCCTTCTCCACGCTGAACAATCCCAGCTTCCTCAGCCTGTCCTCATAGGAGAGGTGGTCCAGCCCCCTGATAATTTTTGTGGCACTCTCTTGGACCCACTCCATCAGGTCCATCCACAACTAGATCAGGTTATTCAGAGCCACATCAAGCTTGACTTTGAATGTCTACAGGGAGGAGGCCTCCACCAGCTCTCTGGGCTTCTCTGGGCTCTTCACAATGAAGATAGTAGTCACTACCTTCATTGTGAAGAACTTCCTCCTAATGTCCAACCTAAATCTACCCTGCTGTAGTTTAAAACCATCACCCCTCATCTTTTCACTACATGCCCTTCTAAACAGTCCCTCCCCATCTTTCTTGTATGTCCCCTCCAGGTATTGAAATGCTGAAATAGAGTGAACCCTGGAGCCTTCTTTTACCAAGATTGAACAGCCCCAAATCTTTCAGCCTGTCTTCATAAAAGAGGTGTTCTAGCCTTTTGGTCACCTTTGTGGCTTTCCTCTGGACCTGCTCCAAGAGATCCATGTCCTCCCTGTGTTGAGAACTCCAGAACACAATAGTGTGGAGTACCTGGAGTACGGGACACGGTACTCCAGGAGAGCTCTCATCAGAGCAAAGTATTAGAATCATCTCTCTTGATCTGCTGGTCACACTTCTTTTGATGCAGCCCATGATACAGTATTACCTTGGCCTGCAGCAAGAGCTGGAGTTGGCTTCCCGCAGTAGGCAAGGGCAGGCATGTTATAGTGCTAGGGGAGTGTACTTTTCTGGATCAAAACCATCCTACTGCAGTGGGCCACAGGCAGCAAATGCAGAGAGCTTGAGTGACCCCAAAATACTACAGCAGTGACAGGCCAAGATAGTTAAATGAGGCAGCAAAGCTTCCTGAGGTAAACAGAATCTCAGGAGCCAGGCCAGCCACAGAGCCTCCCTAGGCAGTGCTGGGTGAACAACAGGTGTTGAGGTGCACTATGGCCCCTGGTGGGTGCCAAGGTGGACCTCAGGCAGCCTTCAGGGCCCTGATGTGTCAGCGATAACAGGGACAGGTCTGTGGCAGGTTAATCTTTGGAAATTTGTTTTGCAAAGAGTAGGTAAATGCTGTTTTAGTACGCACTTGATAATAGCCACAATAACAGTATGATAGTGGCATTATTATTAGCTTGCACTTTGAAATTTGAAAGACTTTCTGGCAATCATGAGAAAATTTTCCATTTTGCTACATAGCTTCAGGTGTACATCTGGCATATTTGTTTTAAATATTTCTTCTGAGACCTGTAGCTCACTCAGCATTTTTAGGTCTTGCCCCAAATTGCCCTGGTGCTACAATTTCTGTGGATGACAACTAAACACCAAATCTTGCATAAAAACCAATATTTAAATGGTAATTTTGTGTATGTTTTAATGGCATCCCTAGCTTTTGGAAAAAATACTGAGAACTCCATATGCTTTATGCTCTGTTTTCTTCTTTCTCAGCCAAAATCAGTTCACCACTTCAAAAAAACCCACATTCTGGGTTTGGGTTTGGTTTAAAAACCAAAGCTCTGTCCCTTTGTATTCAGCTCTTAGACTTAAAGACTTCAAAAGAATAAGAATGGAGGACTGGGTTTTTCAAATACTTTTTAGGAAAACAGGTACCACAAAGGTTTCTCTGATCTTATAATTATAATGGGTGCTCGGATATTGTGGTGCTGGATTCATTATTATAGAATAGATGTGAATACAAAAAACAAATCAAGTTCCTGTTTAACTGCAGCTTACAGAAAAAGCTGGGTTTGTCACTAAATGTATTTATTTATTGACCGAGTTTGTTGATCCAGGATGTGACTGTAGAGATGAAACATCTAACTTTCAAAGTAATTCTTGCAGGACACAGACAGGATGCAATCACTCCATGTACGTTTTTGACATCACTGCAATCCACAGTCTAGGCCGCATAACATAAAAGAACATACATTGCAAGAAAGAGCTGGTTTTCCTTTAAAGGCTTTCAAGCTAGGGAAAACTTCCAGACATAAACACAAACCACACACGTTTTCTCATCAAATTACCAACTATTTTCAATTGCTGCAAGGCTTGACTTTTTTCACAACCAGCTTTGTTTTAATGCCCTTGCAATGAGGATCTCAATGATGGATGATTAGAGTAGTATCTCATTTCTCTTTGCAGCCCCCACTGCAAGTTGAGAGGAGGAACACAAGCAACTGTTGGGCTGACTGAAACTTTGATCAGAAATGAGAACATGGTGAGCAGTGAGTGCCTTGATTGCTCAGAAGCAGTAGGCATGGCTGCCTTTTATGTTAGACTACCCCCATCACCGGACTCACCAAAGTGCAGAGAGGAGCCTGCAGGCACCACACGAGATGTAGCAGCCCCAGCATGCAGGTCCCTGTGTGCTGAAATCACCTGCTCCGGAGTATTAAAGGACTGGACAGTCTGTCTGAAGGCATCTGCAAGGCCAATAGTGACAGGGTAGGAACTAAGATACAGTGGCTGTGGTTGCTAAAGAGGACATATTTTATATGTGAACGTTCTTAAAAGAGTATGTGGAGGTATTTTAAGTGTGTGGTCACTCTAAAATTAGTGTGTGACTACTGCACCTCTAAAATAATTATTTCTGTAAAGCTAGGATGATTAATTTTGTATGGTATTTTTAAAGATAGTCTGCAAATTAATCTTTTTTGAAGAAAGGTTTGGGTTTTTTTCATGTTGTGTATAGAAGCTCTGAAATATACGAATGTTTTAAATATTTTCTGGATGTTTTTTTACCTTGGCATTTTTGGAACATCCAATCTGGTCTTTTTGGTTTATCTGGGAGATTTCATTGAAGTTTTAAGTGATCTTTAGATCATCTTGTTCAAATGAGGTAAGTCTTTACTCTTTAAACAAAAAAAAAACCCAAAACAACAACAACAACATAACCCCATACTGTTTCAAATACTCTTTTAGCAATTAAATTGGCATTAACAAACATAAAGCCTCATTAAATAAAATTAGACAGCTTGGCTTAAAGCAAATTCCTGTTTCAGTTGCTTATCTTTTTCTTGCCTGAATCCCAACATAGCATGATTTCATGAGAGTTCTGTACATTTCTCATTGAAACCTCAGAGAGAGACTTAGCCACTGGGCTTGAAACTTGATCATGACAGAAGCACAGAGTGGCTGTTGGGGCAAAGGCTGCCACATACCAGCCTCCTGTGCTCATAGAAGAGGACATCTAAGGAAGCCAGCTTCTTCTGGGAGCTCCGCTGCTATATTAGAGTAGTTTTTTACTTAATATATCCTGCCTCTCCACTAAATTATATGGTGCTTCTTTCCCATTCCCAGAGTTTTTGTGAGTAGAAGGATGGAAGATACAAATACCCATTGATGCACACCACATCAGTCCTACGTAGTAATGGCAAAATGAGTACACTCTTCTTTGTATCCATGGTTTTTAATATTGATGCAACTTTGCTGCTTTTCAAAATAGAATTCCTTAGATGTGTCAGTGGGCAATCTGTTCTGAGTACGTGAACCTCTGTCAGAAAACCTTTGTCCTGTGGGACTGGGAAACTTTTTCACTGGATTCTGTCAACAGCCAGTTATAACCTGTTAAAGTGAAAGTACTTTTTATTTGTTTTTAATCAAATCAAATAAACGTATTTTCTTTGATCTTTAAGAAGTCCTTTCTTGTTAGCTTGCTTTTTACTTTTATGTTTTGGCATTCATTGTAAATCTAATTATTTTTAAAGTTATTTTGTTTTAAATTATTAAACCTTTTCTGAATCTAAGATAAACAGGGGCATGTTTTGCTAAGGAATAAAAATAAATTTCACACAAAACTGCAAAACGTAGCAAAGATAATAATGTGTAGGCGTCAGAGTGTTCCAAAACAAGACTCTCTAGGGGCCCTTCTGAACACACGGCTACGTTAAAGCCATGTTCTGAAAAAGCTCAGGAAACCCCTGACTCTAACCCACCCTTTCCTGAAGCTGGTGAAAGTATTTAGAAGAAAAAAAAAAAAAAAAAAAAAAAAAAAAAATTTTGCTTTTGGTTTTGGTATTCTGATTTGTCTAACTAAAATACACTGATAGGCTTTNGGGAAAAAAAAAAGAAGGGGAATCTCACATATTGCCAAAGCAGATTATTTCTTTCCTGTTTGTTTACCAGCAAGTTCTACAGTTTATGAGATTTTCTAGAGTCAGAACTTGCCCAACCTCACCATCCAGTCGAGTAGATGACCAGAAAAAGTACATTTTTATCTCTCTCTGAAATGTAGCTGTCTTAATGTGCTGTAGGATCCGATAGGGAAATAATAGTGACAGTCCTTCGTTTCCTTGTTTGATTCATAAGCCATTAGTTAATTTTAAGAGAAAAGATGGTCTGTCTGTAGAAAGTGTCTTCAGTTCCTATTTTGAGCGGTCAAAGGATACTGGTTGTTTTTTAATCCAATATGTGCGCTTGGATTACAAAGAAATCCTTGTCGTCTTGAAGTTATGACTTATTTCGTAGTTTGTCAATGCCTTTGTGGATCTAGGGCTTCTTTACTTGTAGTAATCAGTTGTTCGGACTCTGAAAAAAAATGAGGTTTTCTGCTCTGTGCTCCTTTTGCGTGGTGTCAGAAAAGCAGGAGGCTGTAATGGAGAAAGCCAGTCACTAGGGGATGCTCAGTAGCCAAACACCCTGAACCTACCTCCTCAGCGCTTGTCAGCCTCTTCAGTTCAGGCTGGATGGGAGTTTGATGCTTGTGACTTATTTCGAGTTCTTTTTTTTTTTTTTTTTTTTTTTTTTGGGGAANTTTTTTTTTTTTCTCTTGCAGCGCTCTAAGAATTACGAAAAAAACAAGGTCGACGGATAAAAAGCAATGTATACACAGCAGCTGAAGCTACATGGGCAGTACCTGGGGGAATGATGGTAAGTGTATTTCCCTGTTAAAGGGATTAATAACTATTTTCAGTAAATTCCTGCTATCTCCTAGTAGCAATATTAATCTTAAACTAATCCTTCAGCCTGAGTCCAACGTTTACTCTAGCCAGTATTCACGTAGTCAGTACCTCACTGCTCCATAAACTTTTTTTTTTTTACACTGAAACCAAAGCCCCTGTGAGAAATGACAGAAAAGTTGTTTTTTTTCTTCCTCTTTAGCCTAGAGTAACTTGCCTCCTGGAAGCATAACCACCCACCACATATAGGTGAGACTAAGAGCATGTTTCCTGTGAGAGTGTCTTCCTAAGGGAAACCTTGAAAATAATTAATAGTAGTCACAGCTGAAATAATTGAATGCAACAACACTTCCCATTCCTGCTACTGTGCAGGAAAAAAATCACCCAAGAGTTTACCAAAATCCCTGGCAGCAAAAAGGGAGTTTGAGACTGCTCTGACTCATAACCACATCCATTAAGCAGCAAGATAATCAGCAGTCACCTTAATTTCCTGTAACAGCTGAAGACAATGAGGCAATAGTCACCAAACTGAAAAGTTGGCATTTTGCACAGAAAACAGAGAATTTCAGGGGGAAGGGGAAAAAAAGGGCATCTGAAAATAATGTTTCTTTTCCCTACAAGAAACCATCAACAAAAGATTTTCTCCACTCCATGTACTTTTTCTGTCATTTTAAAACCAGAAGTGTGACAGCTTCTAATCCAACTTCAATGCATTGCTTAAGAATATTAAATCATTAATCACATGGGTGGCATGATGATGGCTGGCTTAGCAATGGTTAAGGCTCAAATCTTCAAAGATACTTATGCAGGATGTGAGCCAACTTGCCTAGGTTTAGCTAGCAAAATCAGAAGTGAGTCTAGAGCCTCCTGAATTAGCTAAGCCTGGGCTTGGATTTTAATCTGGTGAGTCATTTCTACACAGAAAACTGCAGTTTGTTTGCTTGTAGGTAGAGAGAAGTTGTAGCTGACAGTAAACAGCTTGCATGCAAACCCTGCCACATCTAGAGCACTTGCTTGAATTCCAAAAGAACTGAGCATGGATGCAAGGATCCCATGGAGTGGACCTCACTGACTCAAGGCTGGAGCGGAACAGCAATGTTGTTTTTGTAAAGAAGAACTATTACAGTGTTTCTTCAGGAAAAGCTTTGATGAAATTCGACACTATGATATTGTAGAGAGTGTTGGCAGTTAATTAAATGTTTCTATGGAGAAAATAATGTATTACAAATTTTTTTTTGTCGTTGTTGTTTGTTTTTCTGGGAGCTATGATTATACATTTTCCATGGATGATTTTATTCATACTTCCTTACTGCAGGTTTTCCACACAATGGGCTTAACTTCTTTTGCTCTTTGTATTGCACCTCTTAATTCTTAGTCTGTACAGCTACCTGGTTTATAATATTAATTACCTTTTTGTTATATGTGTCATACTAACTGCTTAAGTCATGCTCCCATGCTCAAGTATACTGTTGAAAGATGCTGAAAGTGTGTAGCTGGAACTTTGCTTTACAATGAGATTTCGGTTTCTATAGCAGCATTAGGAAACGCTTGCGACAGAAACTGTCAATAGGCAGCCCTATACCAGTTAGGAAGAGAATGTTGCAGCAAATAGCTGATACAAGGTTATTTGCTCAAAGTTGTGGAAGCACATACCATTATATCCTTGCAGTCTTGTAGAGGGTTTTTTTATATAACACATTGAACTAATACTAAAGAGAAAGGAAACAAGATAATCCCATCAATCAAATTTTGGTTTTTTTAATGTAGGAAAAAAAAATAAGAACTGGACAGCCTGGATAGATGGGCACAGTCCAATGCCATGAGTTTTAACAAGTCCAAATGCCAGGTTCTCCACTTTGGCCACAACAACTCCATGCAGTGCTACAGGCTGGGGACAGAGTGGCTGGAGAGCAGCCAGGCAGAGAGGGACCTGGGGGTACTACTGGTTGACAGCCGACTGAACATGAGCCAGCAGTGTGCCCAGGTGGCCAAGAAGGCCAATGGCATCCTGGCCTGTATCAGGAATAGTGTGACCAGCAGGACCAGGGAAGTCATTCTGCCCCTGTACTCAGCACTGGTTAGGCCATACCTTGAGTACTGTGTCCACTTCTGGGCTCCTCAATTTGAGAAAGATGTTGAGGTGCTTGAACATGTCCAGAGAAGGGCAACAAGGCTGGTGAGGGGGCTGGAGCACAGCTCTATGAGGAGTGGCTGAGGGAGCTGGGGTTGTTCAGCCTGGAGAAGANGTGATTGGCCATTGGCATGGGCTTCCTGGGGAGGTGATGGAGTTCCTGTCCCTGAAGGTGTTTAAAAGGAAACTGAATGAGGCACTTAATGCCATGGCTTAGTTAATTAGAAGGTATTAGGTGATAGGTTGGACTCTATAATCTCGAAGATCTTTTAAAACCTGTTTAATGCTGTGATTCTGTGATTCCAATTTTGTAACATAAGATTGTGAATTGGATTCAGAGTCAACTTCCAGGTTTTAACAAAAAAACAAAACAAAACAAAACAAAACAAAACCCAAAACAAAACAAAAAAAAAAAAACAAAACAAAAAAAAGAAGAGAGAGAAGAAAGAAAAAATGTTTTAAAGCATTAGATATAGGCTGGAACAAAGATGATGCAAATTAGCTGTGAAACCTTGTGTGGTTTTTTAAAGTTGTAAAAGATTACCGGAAAAACAAACCCCAAGCCATTTATTCAAAGGAGCAAACAGTCCTGACAGGGTTTGGGAAATATATACAGTGGACATTTCAAGAGAGACTGTCATATCCTCCTCTGAGAGTAAATTTGTGTGAATACCTTTGTGGTGGAGGATCAGAGTGGGCAGATCAAAGTAATATTTGGGCTCAAGGGACATGAGGAGGGGGAAGGGAGGTTGACATAGGATCATATTTGGATTCAAGGGCTCCTTTTGGCTTGCTGAGTGCTGTCCACTGGCATTACAGGGAGTCAAGCTATATAATTATTTTCATAACTTCTTAATAAATTTACGTATCAATTAATTTAATCTCATTCCTCTTCCTTCTTCCCTAGGTGTCGGAAGATTGTGTTGGAACCTCATTGCTTTGATCATGAAAACTTCATATCTGGACAGAAATCATTCAAAGACAGTTTATTCCTATTTGTTCTAGTTTATTTTAATTCACATGATTATGTCCTCATGAAGAGGACAAGAAGCCTGCAGGCCATCTGTTCCTCTCATAATCCCAGTTACCCTTCCTGGAACATGCTCCACTTTGTCATTTCTTGAACTAGGTAGTCAGACTTCTATAGAGTGTCTCAGGTAAGGTCACATCAGTGCCTATAAAGCTATGGTAATATAGTTCTCATATCCATATATGATCATGTGGGTTTTTTTTTTTATAGCTGCATAACACTGGTGTCTCATTGACTATTCTCAGGCTTTCTGTTTATTGCAGATCTTTAACTGGCAAGCTCCTGGTTTGCTATAGAAGATCTTGTTCTTAATCTCTACTCAATGATCTTGTTTTATTCTGTTCTATTTCTATTATTCTAAAGTAATCCTCATGTCATTCATCTGATGTTTCTCTGTTTTGACACCTTCTGACTTTCTGGGCTACTATTAACTTTAATTAGCATATTTTTACTTGTGGGACCATCAGTTATGGAAATCTTGTATAAGACTTAGGAAGTCAAATATGTCAAATCATCCCATTCCAAGGCACTTCACTACAGTCCTCTCTCTGAGTAATATTTTGTTCAAATTTTATTTCCACAATGGTAGTTTGAGGGGTTCCAGGTTCCCTTAAGAAAACTACAGAGGCAAAGTCCCATCCCAGGGGATGGACCTGGTCATCCCAGGATATTGTAATATTGTTATTCTATTCTGCTTTCTGGTATCACAGCCTGTGAGGCAGTGCCTGGCTGATACATCTCTCTCTTCTCTTCTCCTCCCTGCCTTTCCTCCCTTCACTTCTTTTCTCCGGGCAGAGCACACATCCCTACTTATCTCATGATTTGTGTGCAGGAGATGGCTTCTACCTGGCAGGGAATTGGCCACCAGTTGATTTCTGTCCCAGTTTAGGGCCACGAGCTACCCAGGACTGGAGGACAGAAATGACACTTACTTCTTTTGGAGAGTAAGAATGGAGATATTGCACACTGGTTGGAAGTTTAAAGGGAGTTTCTATTTACTGGTGCATATATGCAAAAGGCAACCAGGTAGAATGGACACATCCACAAGCTAGACCAAGTGTATCGGGCTAAAACCATCTAGAATCCTCCACCCCTTCCACCCTCATCAAGCCTGAGAGTAGGCCAGAACTGTCCTTCTCAGCTTAGGCTACAAGGCCTCAGCAGGCTGCATGACACAGCTCAAAACTCCCTGCCAGGTAGAAGCCATTTCCTGCACACAAACCATGAGGCAAGTAGGGATGTGTGCTCCACCTGGAGAAATGAAGTGAAGGGAGAGTAGGGGAGAGGGAGAGGAGATCAGCCAGGCACTGCCTTATAAGCTGTGATACCAGCAAATGAAATAGAATAACAATATTACAATATCCTGGGATTACCTCTTGTGAGAGGCTGATCGCCACTGTCTTGATGCAATCAACAAAGATAAAGATTGCTTTTGTTAAAGATGGGCCTGGATTCCTGGCAAAGCTAAGAGATGCAAACAGCACTTCCACCGGACCACCACCACNTCCCTCTCTTTCTTTCCCCTCCTCTCTCTCTCCCATGGTTTAGTCCGTTGTTCCCTCTCTCTCCCCTCTTCCCTCTCTCCCTCGGTTTTGTTCAACTTTATCTTTTAATAAATAGTTCATAGTGATATCTGGTCTCGTTTGCACCCTGATTTCACAAGATGGAAATCCAAAAGAACCAGTCTTGCTCCTCTGGACAGGGATACTGTTAATCTCTGTTCCCCGGAGCTTGACACCCCCTGCGATGGGACTTTGTCTCAGCAGTTTTTTTAAGGGAACCTAGGCCACCCCCCAAACTACCACACACCATTAACAACCTTTTCCTCCATATTAAACAAGATTTTTCCTTGTGACATTGTATCAAATACTAAACTAAAATTATGCTGGATGAGAGCTGTACTTTACTATATTCAAACTCTCCTTTGCGTAATCAAGGAAGACTATTATATTGCTTTGATGCAATCTCCTCTTAGAAATTAATTTTTTTAGTCTTATGTTCCTTTCCAATTACTCAAAACCTAATTTATACACTGATCTGAAGTTTATTCTAAAATTATGTATATTGTTAGAATCAAATTTATCCTTTCCATCTCTCTCTTAAATAAAACTCCCAGGCGAACCACTACCCAGTAGATAAAACCAATACGAATTTGTACAACTTATTGAAAATCTTTATTTTAAGATTTGTGATTGCTGTGCTGATTCTTTGAAAGCTGAAAACTACCTAGATTGTTGAATTTAGTCTGTTTGGATTTTCTGCCACTTTAGAAGCAAATATTTCCAGTTCTACAGATTTCTTTGAAATTAACATCCAGGCTTGCTGCCATGCGGTATCTTCTCATTGTGCTTGGAAGGTGAGACAGGATACTGATTTTGGGCAGCTCTGCACAGGCTAGAAATTGGATCTATGCTAGATTTCACAAACAACTGTATATACATTAAAACTATGATTATTCCCCCCCCCAATTATATAGCTTTTGGCTTCTCTTTGAAAATAGGAGGCTGACCATCCTGAAAAGATGAAAAATATCCTTTGAAAAAGAGAGGAAGGAAAGTGTCTGGAGCCTTCTCCTCTGGGATATTTCTGTCTAAAGAGCATAAATAAGGATAGTGCCCTAAAAGATATGCTGTACTGTTGCTTTTCAGTGCACAAGATTTGGCTAAGGGAGGACAGAGTTTTCTTTTTCTAGTCAAGAGGTGACATGTGGATCTGCTGTGTGTCCAAGGGAAACAATGTTTGTTTTATTAAATGTTTTAGTTTTTGTTAAATTGGAGTGGGGTAGTAAGATGTTTCAACTATTTTCTCCCTCAGAACAGAGGTATTTCTGAATATGCATGTGTTCTTTCTTGGGAAATAAGTCTTTTTCATGAATGCAGGACTAAATCACCAGCCCTTACATGCAGCTATCATGCAGAGACAGTAACTGTGCTGTGATGGTTTTGGTCACAAAATTGTTTTTTTTAAATTGTATCCATTACATTCCAAAAGCCCCTCAGATCATCATTTTCTCATTCTTTATTAAATAAAGGATTATAGACATCAGGAATAAAACTTTAGCATTTTACATTACCCATATTTAGGTCCGCCTGCCAACTTACTTTGTTTGTTCCTTGAAGCAGTCCTCAGATCCAGCCTAAAACATGTGCTTCTGCACTTTTCCTGGCTGATTTTCAAAGACAGACTAAAAATTGCACTCTGTCCTTGAGTTACATTCCCAAAAGTCTACTAAATGGAAACCACCAATTCATTCATTAGTAATGTCAGCTAACTTCTTACTAGTCTGACAGTAAAAGGCTAGTGCACTAATCTACTGTTTCAATGGCAAGTTTCCACATGCATTTTCTGGCAGTTTTCCTTAACACCTTGTGAAGTTATTCATCCTTCATTTTGTACCTAATGCTTGTGCTTTCTTTAGTCTAATGACAGATACTGTGGAAAAAAATCCATTGTTAGTCAATATCTTCATCTGCTCTGCTTCCAACCACAACTCGCGCATGTTGTTGGGACTGATAATTTATTGAGTTTGCTATTGCTGCTGTTTCCACAAAAGCTGGCCCAGATTCCAAAAGAAGAAGAGAATTCCTCTGAATGAAGATTACAGAGATAAGGAGCACGAAATGATGTGTTTGGCCTTCATTCTAGATACACTTATCTATTATTAAGCCCCGTCTGGCATATTTGAACATAATAAGAAGTGAATGGTAGGTGATAAGAAAGGGAAGATTTCAGGGTTATTTCTGTGTTCAAAGGATTTTACATTTGTCCTACACCCCACCCCCCCACCCCCCCCAGTTCCTTTCCTAGCATTTTAAAATCACAAGCTGTGACCTGTGACAAGTAAAAACATCAATACATTAGTCTTCATAATATTGTTAACATAACTTCATCATTTGAAGAATTACAGAAAAACTCAACTCAATACATTTATTTAGAAGTTAAAAACTGCAGTAGGAATCATGGAAGAGAACCCGTACCTTGAACCTGTATCTGTGCTTATTCACAATAACATATTAAGGAATATAGCTGTGTTATAGCCAAAGGAAGGATGTTATGTGCTTACTGACTGGAATATGAATGCTAAAAAACATTTTTACATTGTCTCCTCCTCTTTTTTTTTTCTTCCTGTAGCAAAGTCTAAGCCACTGAGCTTGCAAAATATGTTATCAAAACTTTGGAAAACTCATCCTATTTTGTATATGAATTCTGTGAGGGTAACAGGGCCACCATTGTCTTGAAACTTTGAGAGTCCAGGGTCAGTATGTAAGCATGGAGTCATGGCACCTCATTGGGAAGTCTCTCTGCGTTATCAGGTTGCCTCTACAGCCTCTTACTTTCTTTGTCTTTTCCTGAGAAGCCTTTTGCTTCTCTTGCAGTACATGTTCTGCTTTGCCTTTCCTCCTTACAAGTAGTGAAATCCATATTACAGGTGTGTTTTATGAGGGTTTTTTCAACTCGAGAGAATCAGAGGAGAAAAACAATAAAGATGTAAAATAAGGCATTTGCTTCTTGCCGTCTAGGTGAAGATTGTACAAAGACTCATTTATAGCAGGCTATGAGCCTTAACTGCAAAGTTTATAGGTAGGTAATGTTTAGTCCTCACACTGTAGCCTCTTCCTTCCTCTCTACTTCGCTGTTCCTTGGAGCTCACAATGTGTCTGCATTTTCCTAAAAAACAAGTGCATCTTCCTCTCCAGGAAGTGGCTTGTTCTTTTATAGCAAAGCCAATCTTTGTCCTCTTTAAATGCCATATATCCTCTGCTCTCTAGGGACAACACCCCTGAACACATCTGTCTAGACACACTAGAGCCTACCCTCCCTCTTCCTCTACTGGAAAACTCACATTCCCTTTAAACAAACCTCACACCAAACTTCTTGTGTCCATTCAGATGCAGAACTGTGATTTTGAAGGGTATTTGTCCTTACATGCAGTTGTTTTCATAAACATGAAAATGTAATATGAACTGTATTTTTTCATAAGCTAGCCTGTATGGGTCGTTTCTTGTTCATTCTTTCCCATGCTATAAAAAAATACCCAAAACAAAATAAAATACATCATAGTATTTTTTGAGTAAGCTGGATCCTAACATTTCAAAAATACAGGACGAGCTATTAGTTCCCTGTTGATTCTTTGTGGTCTGCTGGTAGGGAATGTGGGGTGTCCTATAAATGTTATTTGATAAAAGCTGAGGCTAGGCACCCTGCTGCTTTTAAGGATCACGCTGAGACAAACTGCTGGTAGGATATGCAAGAAAGCAGATTTGTTTATCCTTATTTCTCCGCTCACATCCCTGAGCACACATGGTTGCTGTTTTTGTTTTGACTAATTTTGACTTTTTTAAATGTGAGAAAAGTGGTTAAAATGATGTAATCCCTGTCTGAAGCTGGGATGCGTGTGAAAGAGTGGAAATGCTGACAGGCCTCTGGCTGGAGCAGTGTGAATAGCTGTCCTCCAGGGCCGGTTGCTCTCCTGCCCTCCCAGTCCCATTCATTGCATTGTTCTCTGGGAGGAGGAAACCAGACAGCGATGTAAGGAAGCCCCCATGCTTCACACACACCAGTTCAGTGGGTTTGCCTAAGAGCTTAGAGCAGCCCAGAAACTGGTGAAAAGCCAGATTGGTATATTTGGTGTTCTTATATGCTTGAACCTACCTTATGATTTTCCCAAGACCCCACAATATGGGTGTTAAGCATTTTAAATTTTAGCCTATCACTAAGAGGTACCAGCAACAAAAATAGATTTTGATCATTGTTTTTCTCCTGAATTTTACTTATCCTTGAATATATAGATTTCAGTAGTTTCTTAAACTAGGAATAATTTCCTTCTCAAGAAAAGTCAAGAGGTGAAGTCTTCTGGACCACAATTGCAACCTTTTATCTTCTTATGTCATATCTGACTAACTGACGTGGACTTAAAATGCCCTAGACATAGACTAAAAAGCTCTTGGGGATACAGACACAGGCTTATAAGACTGTAAGTAATACTGTGGTAGAACATGTGTACATCATCATTATGCTAATTAAATTAAGTCAGGCTAACTGTAATTCTGGGAAGAATGTCGGAGTGGAAGACATTAGAAGGGAGAGCTGAGACAGGACTTTCTAGAAGCATGGTTAGGAAAACAGATGTGGCAGCAGATAATATGTTGATGAATTAATTTGCTTTTGGGAGAACTTCATGCATTGATATCAGTGATAAAGTAGTTGGAGAAGAGTTTTGTTCTGAGATGGATTTTTTTCTTTTACTGAACTCAGGGTTGTGGTAGAGGCTCACTTTTCTTTTACTTACATATTGCTTCACCTACTGTATCACACCTGGAGAAGTAATAATCACATTTGGATGTGTGGAAAATGAAGGAAGATAGACCACCAGACCACAGAAGACAGCATCTGCTAAACTTCATATGGAAGAAGTCATGTTTCATTTTTGTGGTGATCCTGGCATTAAAAGAGCACATTAAAAGAGCAAATTGAAGAGTACAAGGGATTTGTGCTGTTTAAAGAACCAGCAAAGATCTCTGTATGCATAAGCAGTCAATGTACTTTCCCTAGGACAATTCCAAAGATATTTTACCCAACCATCATTCATATTTAACCCACATTTAATTTGAACCATTTGTTTTTCATCCAGAAGTCTATTTCTTGGAAGTCTTTGGGGCAGCCTTGTGATTGTAATAATCTATGGTTTTAAACACAGAGATTGCAGTGTGTTTTTGTCAATGTGTTATTTACAACAGTGCAAAAAACTAATCAAAAGAACAACAAACTCCCCCCAAAACAAACAAATGAAAAATTGCCCCCAAATACCCCACTTCACCAATTGCATTTATTGAGAGATTGAAAGAAAAGAGACATCCATTCTGCTTCTTATTCTGCTTTAATTAATTCTGCATCTGAGGGCTTCTGGCATGAGGAAACAGTTTTGCACCATAGCTTCCTGGGTGAGGTTCTTCTAACCAAATGGAGATGTCTATATGATAGATGTCTACCCTGGAGCTAAACCTCTAAGCTTTGCTTTCAGTGATGCTCTTACGGAACAGCTGACTTATGCTAAGATGCATGACTCGGAACATAAGGAGTTGCATCCTCTCCTTTCATAGAGTCATAGAATGTCAGGGGTCAGAAGGGACCTTGAAAGATCATCTAGTCTAACCCCCTCTGCCACAGCAGGAGCTTGGAATCTATTTATGAACTTTATTTTAGTATTACTTGAAGGACTCATAAATCATAGAATCATAGAATGGTAAGGTTGGAAGGGACCTTAAGGATCATCTAGTTCCAACCCCCTGCCATAGGCAGGGACACCTCCCACTAGTAGAGGTTACTCAAGGCCTCATCCAATCTGGCCTTGAACACATCCAGGGAGGGAGCATCCACAACCTCCCTGGGCAACCTGTTCCAGTGCCTCACCACCCTCACTGTAAACAACTTCCTCCTAAATATCTGAGTATTATTAGATTTATCCTGTTATTTAATAAATCAACAGCTGATTTATAGTGAGATTATTTGCCCTGAATCACAGAAGAGCCCAGAAAAAAAAAAAAAAACAAAAACCAGAAGTGACAAATGATCCCCTTGGTTCCAGTCTGACAGGCTAGAGTATTCATCCTTCTCCTTTTCAAGTAGTTTCGAAGCTATATATAGACACTTTACATCATGTAGCTATATTTATTTCTCGATTTTCTTTCAGGAATAATTCAAACGCATGCTTAAATGCCACAGAAACTAAACTGCATTTTATTGTGTCATTTGGGAGTTTCCCCACATTGTGTTCTTGTCATGATCTTGTAAATCATGTAATAATTCAGCTGAAACCCCGTCCTTCACTCAAAGTAGGGTTGAAATTATGTGTTGCTCAGGTCCTTGATTGTCGCTGAGGATTCTGTTACTACCTCTTCTCCCACCTGAGCATCTCATCGGACATGCTTTTTCCTTATATCTAATAAAAGCCCTCCAGCGACAGCTTGCCTATCTGAGAAGAATCTGTTTTCTATAACCACTGATTGATTAGCTGTAGACAGCAATCAGACCTTTCCTTAGGCTTCTGTTCAACAAGCTGAATGAACCCACTTTTCTCTACCCTCACTCCCTATGTCATGTACTCCATCCCCTTAAACATATCATATTCTTCCTACTGATCTTGCTTTGGTTTGTCTGTCTCTTTTGAACTGAGGATCCTTAAAATGGTCTTAGTACTTCAGATTTAGCTCATAAATGCTGAACAGAGAGTGAAAACCACTTTCCTCAGTCTGCTGGCTGTGCTCTTATTAATGCAGTGCGTGATTATCATTCAGGGACTGCACAGGAATACTGATGCAGAGGAGACAATATAGAAGAGTAGACATACCACAAGCACTGCGCAGGTCCCCTATTTGTCTTTTTATTCACAACCATGTGAGATCATTTCTGTTCTTTTACCTGAGGGCTGGCTCCTGGCACAGGCAAGAGTGAATCCTGAAAGGGAAAAATCCACAAATTCAGAAAGAACTAACTCCCTTTGACCTTTGTTTCCAAAACCTTTCTTGTTTTAAAACTGTACTTGATAAATTATTCTGTGCTTTTTCACTGCTTAAAGCAAGGTATTATTTTAATTTATGTTTTCCAAGTGTCTCAACTGAGTAACAAATTATTCTCATTGGCATTTGTGAAAAGTGCTGAACAGTTTGAGTAAGGGTTGAGCGCAGTGGAATTTTGGCAAACTCAAGTATCCCAGGGAAAAATCAAATTAGATTTGGGGATTTACACCAGCAAAAAAGAATGTCTTCATGGTGTAGTTTCAGTTTTGAGTGATACAGCATAATTTTGTCAGGTTTTAAATGCTAGGTAGAAGACCAAACCATTAAATCAATAAGAAACAATGCCACTCATCATTTTGTAGAGGTGCTGGGTAATGTTGGCTTCATCCTCTTTGAAATTCAAAGCTAGAGAGAAAAAAGGGAGAACACTAGGTAGGTGATTGCATCTTCCAACAGATGTAGATAGCTGGGAGATGGGAAGTGCAGGGCACTCCACCAAGTGCATCTGCCCTGTTTTTCACACACCCTTTGATATCATCTGCAATCCCACAACTGGTCAAGGCCAAAACATGTCCTAGTAAGTTTTGCTGTGCTCCAGACTCTCACTGAATTCCTGCCCAGTGTGTACAAGATTTTCCTAAATCAGTCTGTGAGGAAGTGTGCAGACTGGTGCGACACATGCCCTACTGTACTTCTGTACACTCTACTGTACTTAAGAGTGTAAGTTTAAGTTTCTACCCCAAATTATTGTTTTCATCACTTAAGTAAATTTCCTCCTCTTTTGGATGACTTGGCAAAAGTTTAAGATTCTTTTAGATGCTTAACTTTTCTTTAAACGCCCTTACTAATTTTTGGTGGTGGTTTTATTTATTGTTCAGAAGCCTTTCGTGGCCCCTGACTGACATTTCCTATTATTTAAACAGCTAATTAGCCTTATTTTATGAGGTGTAAATGTGTTTCCATGCTTTGACAGGCAAACGCTAATCTCTAAACTTCAGTAGCCCTTAGGAATTTATTGCCTGTTAATTATGCCCAAGGGCATAGTGACTTTTAAAAGTGTAATAACAATCATCATGTCTCCTTGTATATATATAAATACATATATTACTCCAGTGCTTGTATTGTTGTACCGTATGTCTAGTTGGCACTATGCTGTCAGATGGTTGGCAGCCATTCAAAACTACACTGATTTTTCAAACAAGGTGGAGTTTCAGATGTTAATACTAACATAAAACATAAAGATATTTTGTAGCACATCAGTCTGCAAGTGGTTTCTTTAAATAGCTTTACTTTTTACTGTTTAAATTCTGTTTGTCCTAATGAACGGCATGAGAGCCATATCATGTGAATTTTACCTGATTTTACTCTTTATGCGTAAAGCCTTTAGCATTCTACTGCTTCTCTAAGGGCTTGTTTGGCACTATACTATATTCTTTTGGTATTTTCTACATTCTGTGTCAACATATGTGGACCTCAGTGCATGACTCAGTGATAACACACTGAGTTTTCACTTCGCTTTTCAACAGATTTGCTGTTATGTCATAAATACTGAATGTTTTATGGGATCCTATTCAGCCGCCCACTCTTTCTTCCACAGGCCTTTTCTCAGAAACAATAAAATCAGTCAAGATTCTTTTTTTTCTTGAGATATGTTTCTTCATGTGAGTGTAGAATCATTCAAGGATTCATTATTAGTTTAAGTCAAATTTAGTAACATTTGTCTTTATTTTCTAAGTTAATACACATCCTTCAAAAACATACCAGATGGAAAACCATGAAGGGACTGGAGAAATGATGCCATGCTCATAGTGATGAATATTTTCGTCAAGGGCTTCTGATGCAGGTTTCTATAGTACCAATTTAATGCGTTGCTTACATGTTCTTAGGCTCCCCAGTTCAAGAGAGACAGGGACCTGCTGGAAAGAGACCAGCAGAGAGCCATGAGGATGGTTTGGGGACTTCAGCATCTCCCTTACAAAGAGAGACTGAGAAACCTGGGGCTGTTTAGTCTGGAGAAGAGAAGACTGAGAGGACTTCTGATGAATGTATATAAATGTCTGAGGGGTGGGTGTCAAGTGGAGGGGGCCAATCTCTTTTCAGCGGTCAGCAGCAATAAGACAAGGAGCAACAGCTACAAAGTGGAACATAGAAAGTTTTACCTCCACATGAGGATAAACTTATTTACAGTGAGGGCAACAGAGCACTGGAACAGGCTGCCCAGAGAGGTTGTGGAGTCTCCTTCTCTGGAGACATTCAAAACCTGCTTGGATGTGTTCCTGAGTGAACTACCCCAGGGGATCCTGCCTTGGCAGGAAGGTAGGACTTGATCTCTGGGGGTCCCCTCCAACCTCTAGAGTTCTGTGATTCTGTGATTTTGGAATCCACGTGTGATTCCCTTAGAACTCCTAAGGAAATGACTCTATAACTGTGAGTGATTAGATACAATATAGAGAGAGAGTGTGTGTAATTGGAAGGGGAAGCAGCGTCCTTGATTGCATGGCTATATTCTCTTTGGGCTCCATTCCCAAGCATCTAAAAATATGCTGTGCTGATCCCTTTTATTCTGATGCTATATCCTACGTCTTACTTCAGCTGCCACTTCCTTTTGGCTTACCTTCTTTGCATTCTGACCCCACAAGATATACTGTTTAAAATTGCTTCAAACATAGATATCTAAAACTAGACAACCGAGTAGGTAACCGTGTCCTGTTATTCCAAAGGAGGCAGAACATTTGTACCTTCCATTAACTTCACTTAACAATGTCAATTCTTAGCACCTTTAGGATTAAGGAAGTGTGTTTTCATGCTAGGACAAGAACCTAAGTGAACTTTTTAACCCGAGTCACTCTTACAAGTCAGGTAGAAAACACAATACATCGTATTAATTCTTCTACAGAGTAGATTGTGCCTTTGCTTTCTTTTCAGAAAAAAAAAACAAAACAAAAACAAAAACCAAGCAAACACCCCACATACACAAAGCAAGCAAAAAACTCCAACCAAAATCAACAAACCAACCCACATTTCAATGGTAAACTTGTATTCCAAATAATGCCATGTTGTTACCTACTTGTGGTACCGCTGCTCTGGAAGACTTTGGATTGATGGGTTTCAATGGGAAAAGCAGTGCAAAGAGAGACTTGCTAAAGGCTTTCCAAAGTGTTCATGGATATGCTGCACATCTTTGCATGTTGTGCTGGTTTGAGGCCAACTGGAATATTTTAATAGAGAAAATTACACTATAGGCTGTGAAAGGAAAACATGGTGATGTCTACTTCACTCATAGGCTTGCTGAGATGTATAAGAAAGGAACTCAAAACATTAGATAACACAGTCTGTCTCGCTCTGGGGCACAGCGTCTCAGGCGGTCTAGCAGCTTCTGGCTTCTATTTGCCGATTATCTCACTAACCCCTTTTCTTCTAACCTCCCTGTCCGATCCTCCTAACTCACCTGTGCATAAGGCAGACCTTGGGGTAAGGTAGAGGGGTGGGGAGAAGGTGGAAGGGTGGTTGGGAGCCCCTCCTGGGGTCTCTGATTTCTGGGAGGGGAGTTGTGTTTCTGCATTACCTTTAACTTGTATATTTCTGTAACTATTCCTGTCTATAGTGTATATATCTGCTTTACATTGTGCTGAGCTGTAAATAGAGCTTCATTCCTTAACTTCCAGCCAGCTGAGTTCTAGTCTGGGTCTTTATACAAAGTGTGGGGTGTGGGGAACTCCCAAACCATCACACGTCTCACAGAGCATATAGAAGGGCAAAATTTTCATAGGCTGCCAGACCTTGAACAGCAAGTTATATTATCTAAAGCAAAGGGAAATAGGGGGAGAAATCATATGGAACAGTACAATACAGTCAATCTGACAGCAAAAATGGTCAACAGGAGATAATGCAAGTCTTTAAGAATATTTTTCCCAATTTCTTCTCACAATTTTTTTTTTTTTTTGAGAAACATGCTTTTGCAGCCATATTACAGGGCAGAAGATCACATCTCACCTATCCTGAGGGACAGCTGCAGAAGGAGGTTAGTGCAAGGAGCTTCTGCGCTCCGTGAGATGGAGAATATCTCATACTGGCACTAGACGTGGCTGGAATTGGCAGGATTAGTGTTTGAGTGCAGTGAGGCTGTGTATATTTTACCCAACCATCATCAGGGGAAACAAAACCCTCTAGCGTTCCTAAGAGGTCAGTTTTCACTCTTCTCTAATTTAATTTTGATTTATTTTGCCAATGGTCTGACAGTCTAAGAGCAACAAATTACTGCATTTGGTAGCAGGATGGGAAGGGCAATTCTTCAGGCACTGCGTGGGCTGGGTCGAGGGAGTTTTTACACTTCTCAAGTTGCTTCCTCATTAGCTTAACAGTTTCCCTGCTGTAACCAGTGTCTCTATGGTTTACAGCCTTTCCCACTATTGCAGTCTTATCTCCTGATGTTACTGGCATCTCTTACTTCCCTGAGGCTTCTCAAGAAGTGAAGTAACTACTACATTTACTGATCATCAGACATTATTTTGTTGCCTAATTGCGTGGGCAGGCAGCTTGCATGACACTCTCTGCAAGTCTTGACTGTCAGCCTCTCCTGCTTTCTGAAAATCAGATTCACTTAGTATACTTCTAGGTAAGGACTTCACTGATGGTAATTCTGGCTGTGATGGGTGCATCCACTCCCTCACCAAATTAACAATGTTTAGCAAGGTGACACTTTTCTCTGTATTCTCACAATGTAGAGGCTGAGATTTGGGTCTGGGATCTCTACTTTTCTCACACTCCAAGTATGATAATGATACCGACTTACCACTGCATTCATAGAATCATAGAATTGTCAGGGCTGGAAGGGATCTCAAGGATCATCTACTTCCAACTCCCCCCTGCTGTGGTCAAGGACACCTCACACTAGATCAGGTTGTTCAGAGCCCCATCCAGCCTGGTCTTAAAGACCTCCAGAGACGGGGTTTCCACCCTTTCCCTGGCCAACCTGTTCCAGGGTCTCTCCACCTTCATGGTGAAGAACTTACTCTTAACATCCACTCTGAATCTACCCACTTCTAGTTTTGCTCCATTCCCCCTAGTCTTACCTGACATCCTAAAAAGTCCCTCACCACCTTTCCTGTAGGCCACCTTCAGATACTGTAAGGCCACAATAAGGTCTCCTCAGAGCATTACTGATGTTTTCTCTCTCTTGTGAAAGTGATATACCATGATGATTTGATCCCAGCCTATCTTCTTTACTCTTGAAGCATATGAAGCTTAATAATGATACTGATGTCCCTGAGCAGATGTTTTCAGATCCAATATTAATTGTATTTGACAGTAAGTTTTAGTGCATTTCTTTCTTTCCTGAATAAGCATTTGATGTGGAGCAGCTTGTTTGTTGCCGAGATCCTACAAGGATACAGAAGCCCATCATGTAATGACTGGATTTTTCTCTATACAACCACTTCCCCTGCTCTGTGGAGATTCTACCAACATACCCACTGAAGCCCATGAACCCAGAGGAAAGTCAATCAGTGATCCATTATTTCAATGAAACTGTGATACATTGCAATAAAGGTGGGTGTGTGATAACCCAGATAAAGCGAAAAAACAACGAACTAATACAAACATCAGTCAATTAAGTGATAAGGGCATACTATATGTGCTGTTCAGCTGAGATAGTCTGTCAGCAGAGCAGGATGGGTGAATCAGTTCATAATTTGCTTATCCTTTTCTGTAGTTACTAAAATCTAGGTTTGCAATAACTTGGTTTAGTTATACAGCACAGGAGTTGTGTTTTGGCTTTCAAGAATGGCTTTAATTCTGGCCAGTTGAATAAAAGTATGCTGGATAGAAGTCAGGCTAGGTTAGGAAAAGTTTGTGTGCAACATGGATCCGTGCAATATGGGTCTGTGGATATCCCCAGTCTTTCTTGGCAGGGAGGGGATAAATAGCTTCTGTTCTTGCCCTTTTTCTTCACAAAACAAACCAACTAAACCAATCCCCAAACATTAAGCAGGTACTTAAAAGTAAAAAGCTATTTAAAAAACCGGGAAACAAACCAAACAAACCAGAAACCTACAAACACCACCCCACCCCAAACAAGCCCACATGTTTGCATACATTTTGATAATGTTCCTAACTCTTCTCCTGTCTTATGTTGGTAATATGTGTTCTGCAAGTTCTGCTCACAGTGCTCAAGGGTGCAATATTAACTGCTATGAGCAAAATCAAATTCTGGGATTTGAAAGAGGAAAATATAACTTCTTGCTTTGTTGTTTTTAGCAACTTCCATCTGTCTGAGCAGAAGAGATAGATTTAAAGGTAGATTTTCCATATTTATTCTTATTAAAAACATACACTGACAAAGGATTGGTTCATCTGCCTGCTATTAATCATCAAATCACCAAATTAGCTGATTTTTTGAGGCTATTTTTAAAGTCTTTCTTCATTCTACAGCATTACTTTCTCTAATATTCTTTGATTCTGATACCAGTCTTTCCCATTTTTTTTGCCCTCTGATTAGTTAATGACTACTTCCATTTCTCTAGGAATCACATACTGTTGTTTTTATGTCTTTGTGGCCAGGGCCACTTCTGTCTGTCAATAGACTTTGTGTTTTCTTTTTTAATTACCATCTGGAAACACCTAGTAGAAAAGCAAAAAATGAAGTATCACTATATTCCAGAGCAGTGATGGTGATACACCTTTCAGGAAGTACTCCATAAAGCTATTAAAAACATTTTGAAAAGCTTAAATATTTTAACATTAATACTTAAAAGGGCAAATTGATTTATGACCTGAATATATTCCTTATGTAACTGCAGAAAGTAGAAAGGGAGATTGAAGAAAAGATAAATGTGTGATTAGGATATATTAGCCAGGTGTCATGGGCTAAAGTTTCATGAGAGGGTTTTTTTTTTTTCTTTATAATTATACAGACAAGTAATTTCATTTTCTTGTTCTTCTATTTCTTAAAAAAACAAACAAATAAACAAAAAAACTATGGAAGATGCCAAGTCCCTGCCAGCAAATGCAAATAGCTTTGAACCTTCAGTCACCATTCTTGGTTTCCCAGTAGGTACAACTTAAATCTAGATGGATATGTACAGTGTGAAAGGAGGACAAAGAAAAGGAAGCAGTAGTCTTTCTAAAATACAGAAGTAGTTAAAAATCTCTGTTAAATAAGAAACAAAGCACTAACAAGAAGAAAGAACTGCATGGAAAACCTCACCAAAGAAGCTGTANAAGAAGAAAGAACTGTATGGAAAACCTCACCAAAGAAGCTGTAGTCCATTGTGAAGAAAAGTGAAATGGTCTTTCAGATCTTCTGATATGTGAAATAACTCCAAAGATGAGTCCTTGCAAATGTTCAAACCAAACCAAACCAAACCAAACCAGCAAATCCAAAGAACAAACAACATAGAGAAACTATAGGCACGGCAATCTTAAAGAGTGCCAACAGAAAATTAAACACTCCACTAGGCGCTGTCACAATTCCCAGCACAATGGAAGTGAAAGATGCAAAAACAAAACAAAACAAAACAAAACAAAACAAAACAAAAAAAAAAAAAACCCACCACCCCCCCCCCAAAAAAAACCAAANAACCCCCCCCCCCCCCAAAAAAAACCCAAACAAACAAACAAAAAAAAAAACCCAACCAAATTAGAAAGGTGCAGGTGAAGATTAACTTATGGAGAAACACTTAAAGGTCCTGATGGTCATGATGAGGAAATATCATTAAGTCTCTGTTCTCTGAAATAAAAGGAAGTTGTAAACACAATGACAAAGAAAGGTGACCAAAGTGACTGTGGCATCTGAGTGTGTGCTATACTCTGTTCATATAGGCATACAAGCCTTCTGCAGTATTATACAAGGCAAAATAAAGGATACAACTGCTGACAAATAATATCAAAAAGGAAGATCAGTTCTTCAACCACAATTCAAGCTACTGCCTGTGGGTTAATTTGGATCCTGGAAACAGTAAACCACAGAGTGATTTTAATTTCTGTATCTCGGCCAGAACACACATGCATATATTCTTCATTGAAACAGGCAAGCCAAATCACTTATGGAAAACTACACATAACAGCAGTTTAGCTAACTTTTCACTGAATTAAGTGAAAAGTTCTGTAACAACCCTACTAGCAACTGTCTTTAGATATGCCTTTTTTTCTAAAAGGCTGGGTGTTCTTTCCTGTGCTGGTTTGAAGCTAATTGGAATATTTTAATAGAGAAAATTATATCATAGGCTGTGAAAGGAAAACAATGGTGCTGTCTACTTCACTCATAGGCTTGCTGAGATGTTTAAGAATAAGAACACAAACATAAATAAGGCACTCCCCTGAAGAGTCTCATGCTTTCTAGCTTCTTGCTTTCTCCTCTCTGCCGAGTAACCTCACTAACCACTTTCCTTCTAACCCCCCTGGCCGATCCTCCAAACTCACCTTGAGCGTAAGCCAAACCTTGGGGTAAGGTAGAGGGGTGGGGAGAAGGTGGAAGGGTGGTTGGGAGCCCCTCCTGGTGCCTCTGATTTNAACAGAGTTTTGAAAGAATGGAAAAGGAAAATGGAAAGAAACAACATGTTTCTCATTCAGTTTTTAGGTGTAAAGGCATCATTTAGGAAACCACCATCCCAATATGCTTGGGAATATCCTAGGTGCTGTGGTATGCCTTTGTAACAAGGAACTTTATCAAGGGTTTATGTAAGGTTTTATGTAAGGAAGTAGAAGTTGCATCTCATTTAGGTTTCAGCAAGAGTAGAAATCCATATCGGCTGCATACTTCTGGTTTGAATTGTTGCTGACATCACTGAGAGGGGGAGCATAAATGAACACAGAACAGACTTTGCTAGAAAATGGTGATTGTACTGGCAACACAGCACCACAAAAAAGATAGGAGAGCTAGTATTAGAGTTTTTAAACACATTCTCTGAGACAGGAAAAAGGTTCAGGAAGAGTTTCAGTTTTCATGCCTTCTAGGATGTATGTTTCTACTGACAATGAAGCAACTGCATTCACCATCTTCAACCAGATTTTGTTGCTAAAAAGGCAGCCTAAAGGCCTTCTGAGTTAGCTCCTGTTTCATGTTTGCTTAGGAGAAAATACAGAAAAAAAATCCAAAATTATATCTCCAGAAACCAAAAGAGCCTGGAAGGTAGATAGTCCTTGTAGAGACTTGGAAAAGTCTGTGTCCTGGTTGTGATAGACAGTGTCTTAGATCAGAAATACCTTTGACTAAATTGCTCTACTGTTTCCATATCCAGGCTGGCTTTTTTGAGTCAACTCAACTCCTCATTATTTCCAGTTCAAAGCTTAACAATACTACCAGTATGAGTTGAGGTCTGTCTATATCCACTGGTTGTGGTTGTGTTCTGCCTTTGGTTCCTGTAGCTTATGTTTACTGTCAGCTCACTCTAGGCCTTCCAGAGTGTGCAAATGGTAGAAAACACCAATTACAAGAACTTAGCCTAAATACTTTTGAAAGTAAATTGCTTAAAAAGTACCAGGTATTAAGTGGTATTAAATTACAACACATGTTAATAGAATTCAGCAGTGTGTTTGCTAGAAGACAGAAAGTTATGAAACATGCTAAAGAGGAATCTAGGGACAATTCAGTTATCCAGATGTTGTACAAGCTCCAGGGAACCCCTCCCAGACTATGGCTGTTTCTCCTGAGAGACCTGCAATATGCTGGATCCTTGCCACCTCTGTGTGAAGAGCTTGTATGCCCCATATGCATAGAATCATAGAATCATAGAATGGTAAGGTTGGAAGGGACCTCAAGGATCGTCTAGTTCCAATCCCCTGCCATAGACAGGGACACCTCCCACTAGCACAGGTTACTCAAGGCCTCATTATTACTGATGAGATTAGATACCTATGTTTGGCAACAAAATTGAGTGTTGTTTACGGTCCAAAATGGCAGAGATGGTGAAAGAACATGAAGTAAACATGTCTGAAAGATTCCTCTCCTCAGCAGGGCTCAAGGGAGAATATTTCACGCCACAGGTCTCCAGGGAGCACTTTATCCTGGACACAGAGGGCCTGTAAGAGCCCTTTCATGCCTTCACTCGCATGCCATCACTGAGAAGCACACTGATTCAGAAATGATAATGTTTCTCATTTCCAAAATCTCACAAATGTTCATCCCGCTGGAATGGGCTGCCCAGGGAGGTGGTGGAGTCACCATCCTTGGAGGTGTTCAAGAAAAGACTGGATGAGGCACTAAATGCCATGGTCTAGTTGATTGGATAGGGCTGGATGATGGGTTGGACTGGGTGATCTTGGAGGTTTCTCCCAACCTGATTGATTCTATGATTCTATGATCTGTTGATTTTATTTATTTAATTTTTTTTAAGTATCAGGATTTTTACTGGGAATGAGAGATATCACAGTATCACAGTATCACAGTATCAC
>VWZE01010347.1:231930-303283 GCA_013396675.1 Eubucco bourcierii
AGGGAAGGGAAGGGAAGGGAAGGGAAGGGAAGGGAAGGGAAGGGAAGGGAAGGGAAAAAATAAAAGAGAAGAAAGGAAAATAGAAGAGAGAAGAGAAGAGAAGAGAAGAGAAGAGAAGAGAAGAGAAGAGAAGAGAAGAGAAGAGAAGAGAAGAGAGGAAAAGATTGAAGGAAGCAAATCCTACTTATTTCATAGCATGGAAATGGCAGTGTAATAGCTGCCCACATCACCACAAGTATCTCAAAGAACTGGAAGTGAAACAATCTTTTAACTATTCCTGTGAGCTGGATTTTTCTCTTTTTTAACTTTTTTTTTTTTCCTTAACACTTTTTAGCTTTTACATTTTTATTTATTTTCAAGCAAATAAATTGTGGAAAAGAGCTAACTTAAACTGTCTTGAAAATTTAAATTACAATGTCAGAACAAAATAAAATTTTAGCGTATTTCAGAGGAAGATGGTTTACTGTCTTGAACCTGTGCAGCTCTCCTTTGTCTTTCTCTGTAAAGTGTCATCCTTGCTACTTGCAGATGGAGCTGGACATAGGTCTGACATGGTTCTGGGCCAACAGTGCAGCAGGCCCTCTTTCTCTCCACCACTTGCATTGCTACTCATTTAGCCCATTTGAATCTCCCTGGGACCAGAGCTCCAAACGTGTTCTCTGGATCCTCTTTCCTGAAATTGCTCTGTTTGAAATCATCTAAGTGAACTGGCACCAAAGGAACAGGGAGTCCACCAACCCTACTATTTGGGGCACATGTGGTATAATCACGTACATTACTCTGGTGCTGTAAGACCTTGTCAGTGCTGCACGTATCCCACATTTCCCACTATAGCTCCCAAGATACTCCTGTGAACATCATTTCTGTGGTCAGATAACTGTTTGCTTTTGTTCACATTTATATCTGATTTGTTCCAAAATAATCAGGAGCTAGGCATTTGTGCACACCA
Source organism: Eubucco bourcierii (assembly GCA_013396675.1). Classification (NCBI taxonomy): domain Eukaryota; kingdom Metazoa; phylum Chordata; class Aves; order Piciformes; family Ramphastidae; genus Eubucco; species Eubucco bourcierii. Next base: position 232,880 of record VWZE01010347.1, read on the forward strand.
CTGAGTCACCAGCTTCTCTGTGAGCAGCTGCATGGGCTCCCGGCATGGAGGCCTGGTTTATATTATGGTGAGGGAAACACCAAATCTCTAGGGGCTAGTGTTTTGGGTGGTAAAAGGAAAAGAGCTTTTCATTGTAAGGTGGGTTTTCTTTTCATGGCCCCGTATTTTCTTGGGTAGTTTCCCCTTTTTGACATGTTTTGGTTTGGTTTTATGGTTCTTTTGCTGACCTTCTGGTTGTCTTTCCCACTGAAATACAGTGACCTTGGCCTGACTCCACAGGGAGAAGATGCAATCAATCTTTTCATGTGGTCTTGCCTCTTTCTAAACACTTGTCCTGGTACATTCACGTACTGATGGCTCCAGGAAAGACATAAATATATCCTCCTGGATAAAAAGATGAAGTGATGGCTGAGGACTGGAATTCTGATATCTGGGAGATGAAGCTAAAAGCACTGTGTCACCACCACACTAACCCAGCTATGACAAAAGTAGGACATTCCCATATTGATGCAGGTGCACATGCATGTGAGCAGGGTCCAGCATATAGTGGAAATGCTTACTAGCATTCTTCTATTGTACTTATGTTTTTCAGGGACAAAAAACCCTCTTGTTTCACTTTTTTTTTTTTTTTTTTTTTTTTTTTTCTTTTTTTTTTTTTCCTGTTCAGTGAAATAATGCTGAATGCACATATAAAATCAATTGTGTAGCATTTTGAAAGAAAATGTATATTGTAATAGTTTGCATTTAGTAAGGGGAGTGAAATCACTGGCATTCTGCCCTGTGGTCCTGACAGGAAGAGGAGATGCAGACAGAGCCAAAATCATGCTACATGTGCCAGAGACTGGTGAGAGTGGGATAATTCCCAAGTAAGCCAAGAGCAGTAAATTTATCTGGGAGCAGTTGCTACAGCAGCAAAGACCCACAATGAGGAACACCAAGACCAGGTCAGGATTAGGTTCGGAGACAGTGGTCAGGGTCAGACGGTGCCTGGTGATCTCCCAGTAAGGCCACAGTGGTGGTATAGAACTGGGCATATAGCTGCTGTGAACCATGGTGTAGCATAAGCTGGATCCAGTTTAAAAGTAGCTCCCAGGGAACTAAGGGCAGATGCTTGCCTATAGCTTGCTCCACAACAGCTAATGGTACAGGTGTTGATCTTAACTCCACCAGCTAAACTCCCCAATCTGGGCACTAGAAGGAGGGTATTCTGCATGCCCAAATATTGCTGGAGCTCTTACTCATTAGTTTTCTAATCTCCCATTAAAATACCGGGTAATTTGATTAATTGTTTGTGGCAGATGACAAATTACAATAAAAAATGAGCAGTGACAAATTATATGCCTCTACTGCCTCTACCTTCTTGCTACGGTTAGACAGACACCTGCTTTGCCTGCCTTTAAAAGTGGACCTGGTTTTGATACATGTGGCAAATTCAGATGAAGAGGTGACCCTATCACATACCTATGACTGTGCCTGGTTGGCATGTATAAATAGCTGTCCCAATAAACACTGTAGAAATGAGAAAAGGTCTCGCCTTTTCCTCCTCTCACCTTTTTCTCCTGGAGAAAACTAAGGAACTTTACTTTGGTTCACATGCAGCTTTCAATGAAGTAGGAAGATCCAAGTAACAGCAGCAGGTAAAACTATAGTGATGATGGTAAGCAGTATTTACTTGATAATGTGCTGCTTAAACTCTGTGCCCACAATTGAGAGCTGGGATCAAAGGATGTTAAAATAATGGTGATTGAAAACACCTCAAAAAGAGAAGAGAGTCAGAACCTTGGGTAGAGAGATCCAGACTGAGTCACCCTAGGATATTTCTCCAAGTTACAGTTTCTCCAGTAGCTAGATCAGTATCGAAAGCTCCAATATTCTTGTGATTGTCACAGTTCGCTGGGTCTCCCATTGTGTGTGTGTATTGTAAGCTGTATCAGTGAAATGACCCAGGTCATAAGTGACCCTCCATAGAAAGCAGGCAAGTTACATCCTGAATTATCTGACCAAACTCTTTTACACTGAGCCCCAGAAACACTTGCAAGCACTAGACATGGTTGTGCAAGTGCAGCTGACAAGGGGCTCTGTGAGTGGAGGAGGCTTCTACTGGTGGGCAGAAAGCACTGGACTCTTTCCTGCTGGCTATGAAAAAATGGTAATATTTTTTGATGATCAGTTGAAATACTGCTTTGTTTAAATTTTTGGTCCTGGGAGCACTCAGCACTAAACCAAGTCAGTTGGCAGATGCAGATTCCGCAGAAGACCTGAAGAGGGAGATCAAATCTGCTCTGCTCTGGCATCTCTCCCAACAGCTGGAGCTTGGGACCATCTCAAAGGCAGTCTAGCCTGTTCCTGTGAGGTGTCTATCTCTCTGCTATGAGTAACAGAATAAACAGATACGACGAGGTCCCTCAGCTGTAACTCTGGCCCATGCAATCTTCTTCTATGGGCAGGTGCTGCTATTTGTCTTTTGTGTAACGCTCTGAACACTGGAACCAGTACCACAATGAAATATTTTGTGCACTGGTGCAATAATAATAATTGTTTTCATGATCGCAAAGAGTCAGATCAGGCTTGGGGGGCATCAGCTGCTGGTGTGAGTGGGGTTTTCCAGGATCTTTATTTTTGTCCTAATTCCAACTGGGGGTAGAATCCACAACCTCAGGATGTATCCCAGTGACTTGACTAAGTCATATCCAAGTTGAGAGGAGTTTCCACTCCACCTAACTCTTGAAGCCATACATTCAAGAGTCATAAAGACTAGTAGAGAGCAGACAAGAAGTAATGCCCTGATTAAGTGTTCAGCTATGAAAGGTCATATGTGCTCATGGTGGTGTCTGTGTTTCTCTGCAGCGTGGTAGTTTGGTGCTTAAGACAGATTCAGGAGCCAAGTGCCATGATTACTTGTCTTTTCAGTCAAGTTTCCTGTTGCTCATTTTCTGTGTTGTTCTAATGAGTGTTGGCCAGGGAGGGATACTTCTGCTGCCTGACAGCTCCATGTCAAGACGTATGGGCTGTTCAAGGAAAAGGCTTGGTAGAAGCCATCTTCCTCCAGTACAGGGTAAAATTCAATGATGCAGAGTACCACCGTGCTACAGTCAAACACTAAAACCAGATGTTGTCTCCCATAAAGACTGTTTCTCCTCTCTTGATTTGCAGCTTTGGTAGTGCTGTGATAGAGCAGATGAGCAGCCTTGCAGCAAGGATGTTTGCCGGATGTGTTTCAAAGATGCCTTATTCTCAGCTGCTAAATTTGGCTAATTTCCTTTCTAGTATTTAGTAATAGTCTTCATAACAAATGCTATAAAAAAATTTAATTTCCTATATTTCGGATCTGAAGGGAACTCAATGACAATTATGCATCCTTTATTCCAGGGATAAAAATTGTCCTACCACATGCCAGCCACTAATTATCAACCAAGGTGCAAGACTCTGGTGTGAAGAAATCATATTGCCCACAGAATGGGCATTTGCTTGGGACAGGTCTCTGATGAGCTCCTTAAAGTGTTTGTTTGGCCACAGCACCTGAAGCTCCAAAATAAGTTTTCACATTACTAGGTGCTTCAGTTACACGGTAGTACACAAACAAGATCAAATAGGGTCTTCTCCTCAGCCCTCTGCTTCACCCATGCACTGTCTATCAAGATGCTTCAGCCTGTGTGTTTAGAGGTGCCTTTCAACCTGTTCCAGCCACATACAGGCTTCTCACTGTCCCATTCTGTTTTATAGGGATATCTGCTGCTCCTTTTTTTCCCCCCCCATATCTCTCTACTGGGCTCCTTTCAGTTATCATGCAGGCTCCACATCTCTTGTCTCCCTGGCTTTAACATACAAAGATGAGGGGTTAGGAACAGATTTCAGGTTTGCCCTCCCTGGTCCTTGGTTGCTTGGGTGGATCAAGAGCTGATGACATCTGTTGGATAAGGAAGGAGATATGTCTTACCAAAGCACTGTGGCCTCTGGAAGGCCACAACTGAATGCAGCTGTGATGTAGGAGGTGTGAATAGGGTGGGGAGGAACTGGTGTGGTGTGGCAGCTGAACTTGTGATGGGACCTGCATCATCTTAGACTCAGCATGTACTCAGTACTGGGTAGGTCAAAAGGCAGGGACATAAAGTTCCCTTAGCTCCTTCCATGGGGAGTCCTTGCCCCTTAGGGGATCTGAGCTGTCAGGATGGCCAGTGTCCTAGTCCTCACTGGCCAACTGTTTCCCCAGCTGCTACTCTCTTCACTGAAGGAGGTGATTTCTTACTAGTCATCCTCTTCAGGAAAGAAACTTCTGGGTTCTTTACCCCATGGTGTGAGCAGATGAGAAGGAAGGTGTCCATAACTATTCTATTTCCAAGGTCTCAGTTAGGGGTAGGAAGACTGGAAAATGTAGGCTTAAATTCTTATTTAATTAAATTCTTATTATTGTCACTTATGAACAGGAGTCAGATAGGAGCATACAGGAAATATCCTCACAGACTTTAAACTTGAAAGTTAAACAGTTCTCAATTTAAAAACAACATCAGCTTCTCTTTTCTTGCACAGGATGATCTGGTGGGACATTGTAGATTTGAGTTCTATTTCTGTCTCTTGTCACCAGCTTCCTATGACCTCGGACTAGCCACCTAACCTCATTTTGTGCCTCCACTCCCTTCCCTGTAAAGTGGGAGTGATCGCATTTACCTGCCCCATGCAGACACTCTTGTAACTTATTGCATAGCATAAAAATATATGAAGGGCCATACCAGGTCAAAAACAAAGACCTGACTCACCCAACAGCTTTTCTCTGTTGGTAGGGGAAAAGTGGAAACAGGATTTGAATTCTACTGTCACGAGCTCTCTTTCATAAAATAAAACACATGTGGAAAACATGAGCTAAGTCCATAGGGAGGATGAATATACTCTTAGACTAGTCCCCCATGTCACAGGGTCAAGTGAAGGCCAGCAGCAGTGCTGGCAGGGAAGACCACTGGAGCATCCTTAGCCAGTGCTGCCCCTTCCCGGCTTCCGTGCCCCGAGCGCTCAGACCGATGCTGGTCAGGGTTAGGTCCCGCACTGGGTAGGCTGCCCCACTGCTCCCGCTCTCCTGAGAAGGCAGAAAGAAGACTCTTGGGCCCCGGGGCACGGGCAGCTCTTTAGGGTGCTCCTCGCACTGTGCCCGGTAGCCGGAGAAAGGCTATGCAGCACCGGCCTGAGCCGGCCCAGGATCCGGAGGCAGGACGCGGCGTTGCTGGGGCTTTCTTGTAGAGCAGGAGAAGGGCTCTGCAGGACAGACTCGCAAGACTCAGAGTTTGGTCCAGGACTCGCGACTTTCCTGGAGGAGCCCAGCGGCGTGAGGGCGGCGAGTCTGGTTCCCCGCCCCAGAAGCGCTGCGGCCCCGGCAGCTCGAAGTTTCCCTCCGGCCGAAGGGCTCAGCTAGGCTCCGCGGGGCCGGGAGCCGGCAGAGCCGCGGGAGAGCAGCCTTGTGTCCGCCGGCAGGCGGGCGCGGGACACGTCCCGGGGAGGGCGTGCTCCAGGCAGAGGATGTGGGCCGGGGGGGGGGCGGAGGGGGTGTGCAGTGAGGGGTGGAGAAGTTATAAATCAGCGGGGCTGCGGCTGGCAGTTAATTGATGTCCGCGGGAGGTGAAGCTGGCAGGGCGGCTCGCAGTGGACACTCCCTTTCCGCGGGCCGGGGCGGGTGGGGAGGGCTCCGGGGCTGCTGGATGCGGATCCCGTGCCGCGCGGCGCCGGTATCTCCACCACTGCGGAAAGAGTCCGGGACCGAAGAGAGCTTGTCGGAGCCCAGCCGGTGCCGGTGCTGGTGCTATTGCCTTGCTGCCGTGGGCAAGAGAAGAGCCCAGCGCTCCCGCGGGCAGGACGATGCCTCACCAGCTGCTCTCAGGGACCGTGCTTCTGGGAGCTGCCCTCGTGCTCGCAGGTAAGGATCCGCCGGGAGCCGCTACCCCATTCAGCCCCCGCTTCGCGCCCAGCTCTCTGAGACGTGCCCTCAGCAATGCGTATCTTCGGCGGCGTCTCCCGAGCCCCTGACCGGCCCCGCCGCACTCCACTTGTCGGCTGGTGCCGGCGGGCACCTGCCTCCTCTCCGCCCCGCTGCCCTGGGCAGGGCCGGGGGAAGAGATCCCCAATTTGCAAAGAGCAGCGAAACGCCGCATTCCAAGGGGTCGTTAGCCTCCGGTTCCCCGGCGATGTGCGCCGGGATCAGCGCCTCGGCGGTGCTGGCGGTGCGGAGCCACCGGTGTCTCCCCTTTTCTAGGCAAGGCAGCGGGGCCGGCGGGGAGGCGAACCTCTCCCAGGCACGGGGGACAGCCGTTCCGGGAGTCGTCCTAATAGGTGCATCAGGGAAAACAAGCATGTGCTGGCTGCAGGGCAGGCTTCTTTCCTCCCCGCTTTTCCCCCGAGTGTCCGCCTCTCCCAGTTCTGCCTATGAAGAGCAAAAAAAGGTGCCCGTTTTCTTCGCAAGTATCATAGTCCTGCTGCTTCCAGCCCGATCAGGACGCGGAGCATCGGTCGGGGCTGTCGGCGAGGGGATGGCCGCAAAAGTACCCGGCGTCTGTCTCTCTGGACAGTGGGATGGAGCTGCTCTCTGGCGCCTACATCTCGCAATGCTACGTGTGCTGGGATGGATAGGTGCAGATTTGCTTTATCGCAATAGAGTTTTAATTTTACTTCGAGCGAGGATCTGTCCCCGTTGCGCCGGAGTTTCGAGGTGTGGTGCTCGTCCTAGCGTTGTGTTACCGGTCACCTGGGAGCTTGGGGTTCGTGGGGGCCGGGAAGGTTCAGCCCAAGGTGGGCTCATCGTACCGCCGGACCATGGGGCTGCCCTGCGGAGCGGTTCGGCAGACCTACAGGCCTTCTGCATGCGGTGTCCCGGGGCGCGGCCGCCGACAGCTTCTGCGGAGGCAGGGCGCAGCATCGCCGAGGCTGGCGGCCGGTTGGGAGCGAGAGCACATCCCAAGTAGGGAAGGAAGAACTCGAGCTCCCCGCCTGAACAGGTGTCGAGGCCGGTGAACGAGCAGCGCGGCGTTTCAGGGCTTAGCGATAAGGTTGCCCGACCCGCTGCGCTTCTCTGCGCAAGTGGCCAGGGGATCGGTCAGCTCCGCACCCCTGATCTTGCGGGAGCGGTCCCGGCGCGGTGCCAGGCGGTGCCTGCAGGAGCCGTCTCCCTGGTGCTGCTTCTGTTACTGACTGGAGGCAGCCGCGACTCAAGGCTTCCCGGGAGTGGAGCTGCCGGGGACGCTCCGACGAGACGTTTTCCCGCTCGGGAAATGCTGATTCATCAGTTTTGTTACAGATACCTATGTATTCTTTGTTTTCCTTTCTTTTCCCCAGGAAAGTGCTAATTTCCCCACATTATTTGTCTCCGCCAAGGAGGTTCTCATGCCCAGGATGAAATAGGCATAGGCATGGGACATCCACCCTGGATACAGGAAATGGAGATTCAGATCCTTGCCAGGCTTCCTTCACAGCTTGAGCTTGAACTTCGGAGTCCCGCTCCCACATGGGCTCCTGCAGTGACAAGTCATGCTGGGGGGACTGGCTTCCTCTTTCCTGTCGGGAAGATTTTCCATTGTGCAAATCATGGCAAAGCCACTGCCCAGGGAGAAGGTGGACTCTCTGAGCCAGGGGCTGTTAGACACCCCGGTTCACCTTCCTGTTACTGGGACTGTCGGGGACATAGGCATTCAAGACCAATTCCAGTGTGAAAAACTTGTCTCGTTTAGGGGAAAATCTGGTACTCTAAGTGATGGGTTGTGCGTTCTGGGACTGACTCAGGTGGAGTAGGCACCAGAAGGATGCTTCTCTATAGTTTGCCTGGGAATTTGTATTTCCCCGTTACATAGAGAAATTGTGCTCCAAATCAGAATTTAGACTCTTTTCAAGCTCTTTGATTTTTTTTCTACGTTTTCTTTTGGTTTGTTTGGGGTTTTGCTTTGGTTTGAGAGATAATCGTGCTTGCATGGCTTCATTTGGACTTCCCTGACAGGCTGATCATGCTTCCTCTGAGTCAGTGGTAAAACTCTCCATGCTTGCATTTGCATGGAGGGTTTTAAAGTTATTGGTGAGATTTTGTGCTTGTCCATGTTTTTCTTCCCATCTCACCCTCCTTCACTGTCTATTTGCCTTAGGCTGTTCAACACCTTCTATTTCATCTGTTCTTGATGAAACTTACTTTACCTCCACTGGATGGTCCACTCTTGTAATTCAGCCTCTGTGTCTGTCTGCTGAGCAGAGGGGATTTGCAGAAATAGTCATTGGTTCAAGAGTTACTGAAGAAAGCTTCCAAAGAAAGTGTCTGAAAGAGGTCTTTTAGTTTGTATATTTGTATTTAATAATTTAAATTGGCCCAAAGGCACACACAATTTACAAGCTGTAAGAATCTCCACTAGAAAAATGAGAGTAAGGAAATAATTTCTTTGACACATGAATTTTGGGCACTTCACCTCTCTTGTGTTTCTGCACAAATGCATATTTCGGCGTTGCCATGTTAGATTCGGTCTTCCAGTTCCAGGCTTTTTATGACAATAATTCTAATCAACAGTGTTTGGGAGTGTGAAGTACTGGGTTTCACCCCTGAGAAGACTGGGTTCTGCAGTCTGAATCAAGAACTATGCAGCCACATTTACAGAACTGTAAGATGGTAATTTGACTGTATTTCCAGCTTTCCACACAGAAGCAGCAAAACCTCACGATTAGCAGTCAGAAGGTAAATAAGAATCTCTGTTATTCCAGTTGGACCTAGATCATCATAATCTCTAGCAAATAGTGGACTTTTCAATTTCATGATCAGACAGAAAAAATGAAGAAAGAAATCTCAGGTCCAACGTAATCAGTGCTGAAGCTAATTTCTTGCAATAAGTAACATGGCTTCTCTGAAAGTGCTATGCAGATGGAAGTTCATACAATAAGGTACTGATTTGAGTACTCACTGAAACACCTGTACAGACATACGAACACAGTGGTCTCATTTGAGATTTTAATGGAGTCCAGAAAACCTAGGTTTCCCCCCTTCTTCTGGATCTTGATGGAAACTGAACTCTCTTTAAAATTCCAGACTATGCTCACAAAATCCAGAAGAGTTAGACCCTGCTGTACAACACAGCTTTTAACAAAATATGTACGTGGGGTTTAATTATCAAACTTTAAAATCACTTGCTGCACTTAACAATGCCTTGCCAGACAGGTGCTTTGCCCATAAACTCTAGACAAAACTAGTTCATTCTTATAGTTGTTGTAAATCTGGAGCAATTCTTTTGGTTTAGGCTAATGTCTTCTAGGTCTGCAGTTCATGCTGGAGGCAATCAAGATTTGGCCTGTGCCAAGTAAAAAAAAATCATATTCAGAAGCACCCAATGCATTTAAAACACACAAAACAGTTGCCACTGAAGACACCCAAGGATTTTTTTTATAGTATTTTTTTGTTTTGTTTTGTGTGTGTGTGTGTGTGTTTGTTTGTTTGGTGTCTTCCCTCTTTCAAGTAATCAATGATAAACAAACTGAGCCTATTTTTTGTCAGGTGCTTCAAAGACTGAAACCAGTAGCCTTTCACATTGTGTGGGTGTGTAGGACAAAAGGAAGTTGTCCAGATTTTCAGAACAATTGTTGATTCTTTACACTTCAATGTGGTTTGGAAACTTTAAGCATAGTGTTTATCAACTCTTGAGTTTTCATGTCCAACTGAGATTGGGAAAGGAGGAAGCTTAGCAGATGAGGGTTAAGGTTTGGCATTTCAGAAGTCTCTGTCCAGTGGGTCTGTGGCGAGGCTTTATCAGCAGAACTGTTCCTTTGAATCGCCCAAGTTATGGGTGGGGACTTCCTGCTGCAGCCCCAGAGGGAATGGAAAGTCAGAGTGCTGCAAGAATAGCTTTGCCATGAGACATAAGATGCCCAAACAGTCACCTCTCCTCTTAGAGGTAAGTCTGCCCTATTGGTGTGAGACCGTCAAGAAGGAAACTGCTCCCTCCACAGACATGCTTTATCTTTAGATTTTGCTTCCTTCCAGCAGTCTTTTTTTTTTTCCTGGCTATCAGTATTTTAAGAATGTGGGGAAATGTTTCTGTATAATTTGAACATGATTCAATTCATTGCCAACACTAGGCTCTTCACTCTTTGCTCTCATGACGCATCCTTACTACATGGTTCCTCAACTGAGGAACAATGTTTCTTAAGCATTCCTATCTAGGAATGGTCTGATTTCTGAATCCACTGTATGGGAACTGCTTATCCTGAAATTGGTCGAGCAATTGTCAGGAAGGTGCCTACACAATTTTCTCCTATTACGATGCAGAAGTTCTTTGTCATTCCCCTGTAGCTGGAGGTCAACCCTGTCTAAATCCTGGTGGTTAAAAGAAAAGATTATGCTGCAAGCAGGAGTTTGAAAAGTGAAAATACAAGAATTAGTGCTCTCTGAAGAACCAAGCATGGCACATTATCATGCCTTTTGTGACTGGTAGAATGAACTAGTGATAGAACTAAGCAAAGTGATAACAGATTGAGAAACACAGCAGTGTGGAGGAAGAGATTTGAAACTATATATTTCATATGCACTTTTGTCTGAAACATAGCTCTTGAGTCATTGAGATGTGTGAAGAAACTTGGACTGGTAGTGTGGATGACTCTTTCTGCTATATGAAGTCATGCTTGATATTTGTGTTGTTTTTTTTTTTACCCTGTGGCATGGTGGGTGGGAATGTGGCAGCCTAAAGATTAAGAGGAGGATAATTTTGCTGGTGCCAGATCTGTGCTATTCAAGACCATTATGGATGTTTGTGAAACAGTTACCTGATTTATTCACCTTTCCCAGACCTTAGTTTGGCTTAATGAAGGAGCAAAATGTTCACATTCACGATGATGTGACATTACTATCTCCCTTGTTTTTCAGTCAATTCCCAGTCGATTTTCTGTACCAAGATGAGTTTGGCCATATTCACAGTGTTAAGTCACTCTTCTAACACATTTAGCCAACCTGATATGGTTGACCCTGATTTCCCTTCGCATGAATTTAATAGATGGTGGAGCTGCTCTTCCAGCATTCACTGATACGTGGCACTAAGCACTTCTAAACACAGTCCCTTTTAAGCTATATTCCTTGTTTTAGAGCTATGGCTTTGAAACGAGGTGCTTTTTGGTGTTAGAACAGCTTAGAGATGGAAAGTGGTTAGGAGAAAGCTGTTTCAAAGACTTCTCTGGGTTGAAGATGCTGAGACGAAGTGGTGACATTATTTCCATGCTGTGCAGGAGTGGAACAGGCAGGGCACAGTAGCCCTTGAAGAGCCAGGGACCTGTGAGTAGATGTCTCCACTCCACGGAAGTTCCCTTGGGAAGTTCCCATGTTCTGGGAACAAGACCCCCTGCTTAGTGTGTGGGGAGTAGTGAGGGATGAATGAGCCTGTTTCATGAGAGGAATGTCACAATTTCACATAGTTCACTTAAGCATCCTTCCTGTGGGATTCTTTCCTGCCACAGAGTGAAGGAATTTGCTTCTTTTGTTCCCATTGTCGTTCCTCTGTGGAAAGACTCTTCATCAAGATCATGGTAGACTAATGTTAACAGAAGCATGTGAGTTGCCATCCTGGACCAGACAAGGGGTCTGTTCAGCTCAGAGTCATGTCTCCAGCAGTGTCCAACATCTGATCTTCAGGGGAGGTTCAAGGAACCTTGCAGGAAGCAGTTATCTGATAAAATTCTCCAGAGAGGAAATTTGTTTCTAGTATGATCTAAAATCCTCTATTATTTACTAAGAAACCATGAGATCGAGGGTCAAGGAAATTAAAATTAGCATCTACCAAAATATAGGTGTTGACTATAGCAAATAGATATCACATAGTGGGATTAAATTAAGTCAGATTGTATAATAAGAATTTCTTCTGTTGTGCTGGCAGCATTTGGGGTCAAACCTTGCCTTTCTTTGTTTCATGCAGTGCTACCATTAACATTCATCCTATCAATGTTTATAATTTTCCAGCATAAATTGAGGCAAGCTTGCCAGGAGCTTCCTGCATGTGCACCTCCTGTAGACTTTGTGATTTAAGTGCAGAATGTGTTTAGCCTCTTGAGCTACTGGAACTGTGTCCTCAGTGCAGACATATCTGGTCTGCACAGACAGAAGTAGACTACTCTGGCTCTTCTCACCCTCTCTGGTTTAAACTATTGTGTTACATTATTTATTTTCTCTTCTTTTGAACCCAGGGCTTTTGCTTATAGCTCAGTTATATTGCTTTAAGTGGAATGGATATAAAGTGAGTTCTCGACTTTGTCTTTTTCATCTTGAAATGTCACAACACAGTTCATCCATTATGGTGGAGTGCTGGAAATAATAATTCAGCCTTTGGCGAAGTGGGAATCCTCCAGCTTTGCTTTACATTTTCTTTTCTATAGTTCTCTCTTTTTTTTTTTTCTTTTTTTTTTNGTACTGATGGCTGATCTGGCAGGTTACTACCAGGCAGGGAGTTTGCCTGAATATACGAAGTAATCTTCCAATTCAATCCTATTATAATGCTTGATTTGTCCTGCCAGGGAATATGTAACAAATATAAAGTATTGAGAAATTTAACTTAGGCAAGGAAATACACATACTTACTCCATATAAGAGTTCTAAATTGGTTTTATGGGAGTTTTTGATGTACCTAGTTCCCCTATGAGGATGCACCGAGAAAGTTAAAATTGTTCAACCTGGAGAAGAAAAGGCTCCAGGGAATGCTTATAGTGGCCTTTTAATAATTAAAGTCAGTCTATGAAAAAGATGAGGAGGGATTCTTTATCAGACTGTGTAGTGATGTGGTAAGAGGTAGTGGTTTCAAACTGAAAAATGATAGGTTAGATATTACGAATACAATCTTTACTGTCAGGGTGGTAAGGCAATGGAACAGGTTGCCCAAAGAAGTTGTGGATGCTCCCTCGTGTTAGTGTTCAAGGCCAGGGTGGGTAGGGCTTTGAGCAGATGTGTCTAGTGTGAGGTGTCCTTGCTGATGGCAGGGGGTTTGGAAGTGGGTGATCTTTAAAGTCTCTTTGCGCCCAAACCATTTTATGACTCTCTACTAGTTTTGCCTTTGCACTGTAGCAGTGCTTTTCTACTACACTAGTTAATGAAAAATATTTTCTTTTATACACTTTCTGAAAAATATTGAAGGGATGATTATGTGCTGGGGTCTGTTATGGTGAAATTAAAGCAGAGGCGCAGTAGTTGCTGACATGTATCATCAGTAAGTGACAGAGTAGATCTGATGGTTCACAGATGTCATATGGGTAGGACTGCCTACACTCCTGTAAGCAGCACAGGCTTAATCATTTGTTTAGGCGTGAAACCATACTTCTGGGTGTATGCCAGCAGTGGATCATGCAGCATCGCTTTTGGATAGGAATCATAGCCACTTTTCTTCTGCAATGACCTGACCAGGGTCTCCCTGTAGGGGCCAGGACAGTCACGGCAAGATGCAGAGATACCATATGAACCTATTCAAAATGCGGCTGTGAAAGCATCACTACGGCCAAGCTCTGCTATAACCACTTCTTGCTGAGAGCAACTTCAGCAGACATGGGTTTTCAAGTTGTGTTCACTCTCTTGGGGTAAAGATGAGACTAAGGTGGACACAAATGTGATATTTTTCTTGTTTTTATATATATATGCATTTTGCCCCCTGGTGTGGTTTACCAAAGTGATGACCTCACAAGGGTTCATTATGGAGGCATTAGTCTGCACATCTGGATTTCTATTTTCAATTTCATAGGCTCAATGGGAAATACAAAGTTTGTGATTATGTCAGGCTTTACTACTCTGTAATCCATATATGAGCACCTTCATCAGACTAGATAGTGACAAAGGTGCTCACTTCAGATGCTAAGTTTCTAGAGTTATTAAAATTGGATGGATAAATGAAGAAACAAAGATTTTATTTTTTTTCCTCTCTCAGATTCTCAGAATGATAGATTTAAAATTTTTTTTTTTTTTTAAACTGACATTATGTAAAATTCTCCTGCTCATGCACAAGTTACTTGGTGACTTTAGGGCAGACAGGACATAGTTTCTGATGAACTGGTAAAGCAAATGCCTTCGAGGAAATGCCTTCAAGCGTTATGTAAGCACAGTGCACTGAACTGCATGACCTTGGCTGCCCAGGTATGGTGAGGAATAGTAATAATTTCAGTAGTAGTAAGTGGATCCTACTTTGATTCAAATAACCAACTGTGATTTCAGCTTGTTACTTTTCTACATTTTTTTTTTTTTTAATGAATAACCCTCTTGCTATTAAATAAAATGTCTTTACCACAGACTTCTGTAAGCAGAGCCTGACTTAACTAGGGTAAATACTGCCAAAACATCTGGCAGTTATTGTACAGCTGTTGACCGCGTGGCATGGTAGTGTGTGCTGCTCAGAGGTGTAAAGAAGTGGTGTCAGGATTGTACTTCCTGTGTTTTTAGCTGCTGGGTGTTTTGCTTTGCCTCTGTGGCATTTAAGCTTATACTAATATGTATAGACATCTAGGGTCAGCAAATGCATACAGATAAACTCTTATCACTTACCCTGAGATCTGGAACTGAGATGGCATGGACATGCTTGTTCAAATAAAAGACATGCACATCTTTCAGTGCTCATGAAGGCCTTTCTTGGGTAGTAGCATATCCATTTTCCCTGCAGATTGATTTTTAGTTCCAGGGCATGGAGTCGGGGTCAAGGAACTTCAGTCTGCCCAGGACTCTTCTGATCTACTGTGATAAACCTTATGTTGTTCACACTATTATGATACAGCAGCCCAATCTTGCCCATTGAGTACCCTATCCATTTTCTTGGTTGGCTATTACATTCTAATGGTATTTTGTATTCTTAGATTGTGATTGAGATTAATCAGATGATTTTGTGACTCAGAAATCTCATGGATCATGTTGTAGAAGATCAGACTTGATAATCAGAACATCTTTTCTGGGCCTGAAAGGAATGAACAGTTCATTGTTTCACTTTTGTGCAGGTAATTTGCAAGCAAATAAGTTCAGCAGTTTTCTTGATCTGAAAGCAAACAAGAACACATTTCAGTGACAAAAGAGGTGTGTGTGAATGATAGATCTGACGAGGAGTGAGACAACTTGAGCTACTGCTTCTGCTCTGAGTGTATTTCTGTTTGCTGGCTACGGCTATGTAAGCTATCTACCAGCACACACAGGACCTCTCTGTGTGCCGACAGGAAACAGGGACAAAGCTACCTTGCAGTCCAAGGACCTATGCCTGTTAACCCTTGCAAATTCTTATGGTCATTAATTGCTCTGCAAAGTTCTACATTGACAGAAATAGTGGTTGCATTTTGGTACTTCAGATCATGAACGTGCTGATCTGGACAGTTGCCACAATCAGCTTGGGACAAAGACATGCTTTGCTGGTCTCTCACAGATAAGCTATCCTAGTTTCTTTTCTGCAGGCTTCAGGTGTGAAGCTTGGATTTGCTTCAGAGAAGTGGTGTGAAATGAGATGTGTGAAGGACTGTGAGGTGTGCTTTAGAATGGAGACCTAGATGGCACTTGAAAGATGTGGAGATTTTGTTTGAATTTCAGGGTGGCTCATAGTTTGGCACTGTAGGTCTTTCCTGGAGGCTATTTCTATTGCTTATAAGCAATGGAGATGGTACTTTTACCTCTGGCTGCAGGAGCCAGACAGTGATGCCTACTTTACCTGTAACTGAACACTGGAAATTCAGGTAACAAAGGTGAGATGAGGGCTATGGCTGCCATGGGGATAGGATAGTATCTTTTTCCAACAGCAGCTTTTTCCAGCCACCAGCAGTCACAGAAATAAAAAGCTTCATTATCCAGGGTCCTTTTCCCCTCTAGTCCTGTGACGGGACCACACTTAGAGCAGAAGAAAAAAAAACAAACAAGACCAAAACACAAACAAACAAACAAACAAACCCAAACCCAACTTTTTTTTTTTTTTTTTTTTTTTAAACCCTCCCAGGTTTCCTTACAAAAAGGAGAAAAACTGGATATCCCATATGAGATTAGCTGGTGATCATCTTCTGGTTAAAGTGGTGCTGGAGACCAGAATCAGGTTGTTTTCACGGGAGATGCACTGAAGTTACCACTAGGTACCACCGTGCTTTTCTGGATTCTGCAATTCCTTGTTAATTGCATACATGAATATTCCCATTCCCTTTAATGGGATGACTCATAAGGAAGTGCTCATAAGCAACAGTAAAATCCTGGACTGCATTTGGACTGAATGACCCACGTTTTAAGGAGCACAGAGAGGTGAAGACCCTATTAAGAAATCACATGCACTCTCTTTCCAGTGCGTTGTGTCCTCCACAAAAATACATTTTTGCTGAGTGTGTTTGAATCAGGGAGAAATTAATTTAATGGTAAAACCCTCAAAGGGTCAGTTATGTTTAATAAGCCTTAAAACATGTGCATGTCTGACAATGGCTGAAACAATAACTTAATGATAGATAATTTTACTGCCCACAGATGGCACTTCAAACCCAAAAGGTCAGATTCTTTGTATACACTAAAGCTGCAGAGATAAACTGTTCACTCTCCTTAACCTCTTCATTGTACATGTGAAAGAAAAAAGCTTAGTCAGCACGTTCAGGATAATTGCAGTGGTTGGGAGACAGTCACTTAGCCTCAAATTATGAAAAAGATGTCAAAATTAAAAAGACACCAAACCTGTTAACTTCAAGGAAATTTCTAATAACTTCTACTGGTTTTGGTGTTTTGTGGGTTTTGTTGTGGTTTTGTTGTTGTTGTTGTTTTGTTTTGTTTGTTTCTTTTTTAACTGATCCATAAAGATAGCTGTTGGGCTTAACTTTCTTAGTTAAAAGTAGCAGAAATTCACAGTGCATGAAAGGAAATTTAGAAGTAGAAACTGGAAAAATCTGAATGCAGATAATAATCCAGAATGTGGTCCGGATTTTGAATTCAACAGATTTATACTTTTAAGATAAATTGAGATGGTATCACAGTATCACCAAGGTTGGAAGAGATCTCAAAGATCACCAAGTCCAACCCATTACCACAGACCTCAAGACTAGACCATGGCACCAAGTGCCACGTCCAAACCTGCCTTGAACACCTCCAGGGACGGTGACTCCACCACCTCCCTGGGCAGCCCATTCCAGTAGCCAATGACTCTCTCAGTCAAGAACTTTCTCCTCACCTCCAGCCTAAACTTCCCCTGGCACAGCTTGAGACTCTGTCCTCTTGTTCTGGTGCTAGTTGCCTGGGAGAAGAAGGTAACCTCCCCCTGGCTACAGCCACCCTTCAGGTAGTTGTAGACAGCAGTAAGGTCCCCCCTGAGCCTCCTCTTCTCCAGGCTAAACAATCCCAGCTCCCTTAGCCTCTCCTTGTAGGGCTTGTGCTCAAGGCCTCTCACCAGGGTGAGAGGTTACTCATGGTTACTCATTATGTGTCAGAACTAAACATACATCATACTGGAAAAAATATATACTTGCTTGTTTGTTTCCCCCCAATTACTTGTAATCAGTAGTTTGGGTTAACAGATAATCAAATGTTTGCTTACTTCATTCATTTTACAAGGCAGAAAATAATTGAAGAAAGTTTGTTCTTTTGTTTTCTTATGTATTACAGATTACATCCTTTGCTTTCTTAAAAATAAATCCTTGCCCTTCCCTTATTTTAGATAGAATGGTTAACTTTTGCAATCTAACCTAAAGTTGCTCATTAATTAACCAACCTGGTTGACTGACTTTCAGGTATATCTAATAAGCCTTCTGAAACAAATAGAATATGTCTCCCCAAATCACCCCTTTCCTTATAGGATGAGATTCCTCATTTATCAGGATTAATTAGTTCTCTTGTTGTCACATGAAAAGAAGTTGCACCCACCAATGTAGGTCATTGTGAGGGTAGGCTTGTGATGGTCGCTTAGTGACAGGCACAATGATAAGTGAGTGTGTCCTGTTGAGCCATGACCTCTCAAAAAAGACAGTGTCAAGTAAAATGGCCAGAGAAGGTACATAGAAGGCATAATCTGCTTCTAAATATTGACACTAGGAATTTCTCTGCTATTCTCTTTCCTTTTTCTTTTCTGGTGAACACGTCAAACTCTATTGCGTTTGTACTCAGCATCACTTTTGAGGCATTTAAAAATGTAAGGAAGCTAATGACCCATGAATAGATAGGATGTCAAATAAAGCTATTTTTCTTCAAGATTTAGCATCTTGTTGGTTAGCACTGTCTCGCACACTTGTAACAGCAACAATATTGGCTCAAAACAAGATCTTTTACTTCAGCTTTTTGTCAGTAAAAACCTAAATAAATTAATATATGTGTGTGTGTGTATATATATATATATCTATCTATCTATATATCTGATGTCATGGCAAATACACTGTTATTAGGTCTTGAATGTTAGTATAATTAAGTACTGGAGTTAAGTGTCTAAAATGTACTTGAAATTGATGATGAAACTCTGGCTTATATTAATGAGAGCAAAGTTAGACAAACACTGGGAGCTCCTTAAGATCCCACCCACTATATTTACAAATACTGTGGTATCTTTTTAGATATATGTAGTATGTGTAAAAGGATAAAAGCTTGAATATGAGTACAGCATATCTGAGTTTCTTTTGCACTTGCAGGAGGAAGTGAAAATATCTGAGTGTTGGTTGTGTTTTGTTCTTTTTTTTTAAATTTAATTTTAATAACTCTGAGGCACATATGGTCACATACAGGCTTGCAGACTGTCTTGTTTTAAGATAGGTCTTGAGATCTTCACATGGATGTCTTTGCTTATTATCATAGCATAAGATTATAAAGAGAATAAATATTAGTATTTATAATGGTTTCTTGCCCTTCACCTTTGGCAGACTTTGAAAACAGCATCAGTTCACATTCTCAAGGCTGGTCTCAGCATGGGTCTGGTACAGATAGGGTGTTGGAGGGCTGACTTTGACTCTTGGGCAGGGTGATGGTGCTGAGCAAAGCCAAACACTCAGCACCATAAGCACTACCAGGCACTGCAGACTTACTTTCCTGCCTTGCTCTCAGTGCCTGTCACTCACATGAATTTTCCACCTTTCCATCAGTTTTACACTGAAAGCAACTTAAATGTTGCTCTCTGGCAAGTGGGTTGAGGGTTGCAACTCTGTCAGCTCCGCTTCGATCCAAATGGGTTTCTCTGGCAGACCATTTCTGATGTGTTGGTTTCTTTTTTACATACATACATTGAACTGTTTGTGTAAACCACCGTGTCCTTTCAGCTTTTTATAGCTTGAAATAAGGAGCAGTTCAAAGAAGTATGAGGCCAAGTTCCTCCCTGAATTAAGGAATGGGATTCATAAAGCTAGATGTAAATGCTGCCTTCTTGGGAGAGCAACTGAGCCTCCAATTCTGGGATGACAAGAGGAGTATGAATGAAATCCAGGAACATGGTGGCTTTGTGAAACTGTCACATTGTTTAGTTGGGGGATACTGACAAACCTTCTCAACCAAAGTGACTGGGTTGCTCTTCAAGAAACTGTAATATCTTTTTTCAGTCTTTAGCTTCAGGGACATTATTTCAGAACATCAAATGAGTAGACTCATAGACTGTAAGGATCCATTGGAGACTATCCCATAAAAGCATAGTGTGCTCTTTGGGAGGCCCAGCATTTCAGAATTGAGATCCATAAATGGTAGGTGAGAAAAATGTCTGTTTGCAATATATCACATAACAAATTGCTTCTTCAAAGGTTTGCTGCATTTTTTCTTTTCTTCTTTCTTAACAGCTGGCAGAATAGATTAATTTTTAGTTAGAAGTCTGGACAAATCACAGAGGAAGTCTACATTTGTACAGCACCACCATTCAAATTTCTGGTAATGTTTGTGGTACAGTTCAGAGGACTTCTTTATTCTGAAAACTTGTTGTGCCTTTGCTTGAAGCTTGTTCAAGAGAGCTTTAAATCTTGTTTTGTGTAGGGATGGATGATAGTATATGCAGAAAAAGTAATGGAACCACAGCTAAAATAAAAACTTAGAGAAGTGTAAAATGCCGCTAACTTAGATGCCAAAGGCTAGTTAAAAGTTAGTTGATCCCTGCAGTGTACATTTCCTGTATTGCTATGGAAGAGAACAGGTCTCTGATGATGTCTAGCAAACAGTTTGCAGAGTTAATCAGCAATTTGCTTCTTAACATTGATTGTGCTAGGTAGTGCCATAAGGTGGTATGAATCTCTTATCTCCACTCATGTTACAGGGAATGAGTAGGAAATACTGATCAATGCAGCCCAGCACAGACCTCAGGGGCTGCTTCTCTCCAGAAATAGAGGCTTAGCTTCTAGGTCTTTCTCAGACTGAAGGAATCTCAGTACAATGTTTTGCTATTCAGCCTTTAATATAAGACTACATCTGCTGCTGGGTGACAGCTGCTGAATCTGGAGTACCCATTGGCTTTGGAGGATTTAGGCAGCTGAAACTGAGTCATAGAATCATAGAATGGTAAGGTTGGAAGGGACCTCAAGGATCATCTAGTTCCAACCCCCTGCCATAGGCAGGGACACCTCCCACTAGTACAGGTTACTCAAGGCCTCAGTCACCAGTCTCAGCTGGAGTTGGTGTCCAAAAGTACTTTCTATATTCATGAAAAGAGGGAAGACTTTTTAATGGGTAATCCATAACATCTAACTAAGTTTCATGTATTTCTACTGTGTTTGCTGCATACAGCTGTTTGTGTTTGTCTGTATCAGGAATCTCCCGGGGAGGCTTAAAAAAAACTTGAAACTGAAACTGTACTTGACTGAGTTCTAGTGGAAAATCTGCATAACCCTTGTTTATGTGATGCTGTTCTCTTGTATGTTGACAAAGAAATACTTTCTCTTGGAGTAAAGTGATCTGGAGAACTCTCAACTCCACTCTAACAACACTGAAATCTTCACAAATTGTACTCAGGTCCAGATTTAGACTTAAACTGGTTTTCAACTGCTAACTGTTTCAAAATATTTTCTTGTTATGTTCCCAGCTTCTGGAACACTTTGCTGTCAGTGCAAAGGCAGTGGGATGGGTCAAGGACTATTTCTTCCCTAAGGCATGTGTTTCTGTCTACTTGCCATGGAAGCTTTTGTGGCCATAGCTTATTATGGGGCAAAGATAAAACATGCCTTTCCAGAACTTGCTGGCTTGATGAGAGAGAGAGAGAAGGTCTGGTGTCACTCCAGTCTTCTGACCGTCGGGCTTTTCTATGTACATCCCCAAAACTGCCTTTAACATAGCTTGTGAGAAACCTAGCTAGATGTTTAGAACCCTAAGCCACCTCATGTGATACTGAAACCCCGGATTTCACCCACACCAGAATGGTTTGGACATGACTGAGGCCATATTAGCATGCTTGCTTTCTCAATGAGCAGCAGATCTGATCTGTAGTGTGCCTTGATCTTGTATTCAGAATTTATTGTTGAGCATTCCAGTTACCTTCTGACATCACTTCATTGGTAGGAAGCCTGCAGCTAGTGAGGGACCATAAGTAACAGTTCTGTGACCTCTAGCCAGCAAGTTCCTTAAGCCTCTTTCACTACTTCTTCTTTCAGAGCAGTTCCAGTGTTGCAGCAAGTTGTTAGAGCGAGAGTTTGGTATCTTAGAGGTCAATATGTGGCATTTGCCATGGAAGTGGCTGACTTTTGCCCTTTCCATTGAAAGGGCTGCCATGATGGTGTTTCCTAAGGAAATGCAGCCAGCAGTGCTTCCTTGGTTAACTGTGTAGCTGCAAGGTCCTGAACTTTCTTCATGGTAAGCTCAGTGAATAATTTGAGAGCAAAGTCATTGCGTGAAACTTACATACCTTTCATTTCTGCTTTATTTCCTGAGTAATTTTCATGGAAGAGTATGAGTCTGGAGTCAAGACAGAAGGAATTTTCTTAGAGCATGTATGTGGTGAATGGGACACTTATTATCTTTGCTTTCCCCTTCCAGTACAACATCATAAACGTGAATGGATTTGGAACAAGATGATTTGTCATTGTTAATGTCTTTTGTTTTGTTTTTTTTTTCCTTTGTTTTTCTAGGATCTAGTTCAGGATCAAAATTAAAAGTTCCTGAGCTGAGTATAAATGGCACACAGCACGTTGTTCAAGCAGGCCAGACTTTAAATCTCACCTGCAGGTAACCAGCTGAGTTGGATTCTGATAATTTGGCTGCAAGTTCATGCACCTGACACTTTTTTTTTAAATGAAATTAGAAAAAAAAAAAAAGCCTAATGTTGTGGGGAAAGGTGGGGAGTGAACTTCAATGGCAATTGTTTAATAGTTCTTTGTTGTTTCTGTTGTTGTTTTTGGAAAACAAGATAAAAGACAACCCCAGAAATAGCCTGATATAATAAAAAAGAAAGCTTGGGAACTGGAGCTATATAACTACAGCCCAGCATAATTGTTTCTGCTTCCTTATCTGTATTTGCAGGGGGGAAATGGTTCATTCATGGTCTTTGCCTGAAACTCTCAGTAAGGATAGCGAAAGGCTGAAAGTAATTAAATATGCCTGTGGAAGGAATGGGAAGCAGTCCTGCAGCAGTCTGACCTTGAGCAGAACTCAAGCAAGTGACACTGGAAACTATAGCTGCAAATACCCAACGAGTCCAGCAAAAAAGAAGAAGGAATCTACAGTCTACGTATTTATTAATGGTAAGATTGAAGGGGGTTTTAATACTTCTTGGTACTTGCACTTCAATACAGAAAAACAGATGAATGAAGCAATTCAGCTGCAAGATTTTGAATATTTTCAGCCTTACCAAATGTCACAATAATTTATCAACTGATGTATAAAATCTGCTTTTTTTAGGGCTTGCAAATACAATGTTAGTGGTTTATCTACTAGGAAAAAGTTAAGAAAGAAGAAGACCCATTCCAACCAGTCTACTAGAGTAAATAGAACTCCACACAGGAGTAGAATGAAATGGTTATCAGAGAGATCACAGCTTACAAGAATAGGATGATGACTGATGAAAGCCATCTATTTGGTTCAATGTCCACATTAACCTGTCTGGATAAGACTACAAATTTCTACTCAGATGGAGTATGCTAGAAATGTTTGTACGCATCACTGAATTATCTCATGCTGTAGAAAAGAACTGTTTGCATGTCAGGTTAAAAAATGTACTTTGTAGCCCACATTGCACAAACTGTAAAAAATCTACTTAAAAAAAAAGGATCAAACTGAGCACAGAACTGTGTTCAGCAAACAAGTATTTGTGTAGTGTATGGGAAATCCTGGAATTAGGTCAGTTAGGCTGTAACAAATTGCTTTCTGATCCTGTTTTCTTCCAGGATATTAATCTGACACTTCTCAGAACAGCTGAATTCAATAGACACAATGGTAAAAGAAGAAATTATAAACACTTTAGGGATTTAATTTAATATTTTAGTTATTCTTGATTTTACAGAATAAAATCCATAGATTATTTTAAGGTATCAGGATTCACAGACTTTGAAAGCTCAGATTACAAAGACTGTGCAACTGGATGTTTTCCAAATGATGTGTCTGCTGCTGCTTCTAATGAGTTCACATCAGAGTGAATTAGCCTTTGTTTTAATTTCATGACATGCAGATTGGGTTGGTACTGTGAAAAAGCAGAATGAAGTGGACCTCTCACTACACTGTTAGAAAATAAGATAACTCCCTCCTCCCATCCTGCTTCATTGAGAATTATTGAATAATTCATTATGTTCCTCCTGCTTCCCTTTATCTGAAATATACCACAGGTTGTTTTTTTTTCTTACCCAACTATTTTCATATAATTCACTGAATATCTAACTAGAGATCCATCCATGGAAGCACAACCAAAATAAGGTTATTCATTTAGTGACCAACATTTCCTACTGTCTAGGAAAATGTACAATTTTCCTGGATGACTTTTGCAAATTACTCATCATGGGACCTTCTCGAACCTCCTGCTTTGGATGTCATCTCCATCTGAGATCTACCCACAGTCCTCTCCACCACATGAGAAGAGCAAAGATGGCTGTAACTCTGAAAACTTCTCTGCTAAACCAACTTTATGTAATGAGAGATTCCTTTATGGGTTTTTGTGGGGTCTCTTTCCTGCTCTAAATGCTAATTTTTCTGGATCTTGACTTTTTCCGTGTGAAAGACATAAGCAATCCTTCTAAATTTTCGCTGCTTCCAAAGTTGAAAGTAGTTGGCTTGCATCTGAAAGAGATACTCCATTAGTTTTATGTGAACCAAGGTTATTTGCCTAATTCACATGGTGATGGAAGAGAAACATGTAATTGGAGAAATAGCTTTTGGACATCCCTTTCCCTCCCACCCAAAGAATCAGTTAAGGAAGACTGCCTGATAAACTTAGCTTTGCTGAATTTTCAGGGATGTTGAGCCATTAGGTGTTGATGTAGCTGTTGAAGATAGGTAGGAGGAGAAACATAAGCTAATCCTTATTTGTCAAAAAATAGTAAAAGGCTTAGGGGATAAATGCATACCAAGCTTATCATAGAATCATAGAATGGTAAGGTTGGAAGG
Source organism: Eubucco bourcierii (assembly GCA_013396675.1). Classification (NCBI taxonomy): domain Eukaryota; kingdom Metazoa; phylum Chordata; class Aves; order Piciformes; family Ramphastidae; genus Eubucco; species Eubucco bourcierii. The sequence goes on from VWZE01010347.1 coordinate 257,304, forward strand.
GACCTCAAGGTTGGAAAGGACCTCAAGGGAACCTCATCTAGTTCCAACCCCCTGCCATATGCAGGGACACCTCCCACTAGTACAGGTTACTCAAGGCCTCGTTCAACCTGGCCTTGAACACCTTATACATCTTTGGCATCTTAATTTTCTGCATGTGGCAATCCTTTTGATTGAAATCCAATTGGTTAACATTTAAATCTTGGTTGTGTCCTCGTAAGTACAAGTGAGAGGGAGCCTTCAAGGTAACCGCTCATTTAATGCCCGTTGGCAGTGTCACCCTGCACTAAGGTGGACAAAGGTATATCAGATGCCTTTCAAAATTTTAGAATTTCAAGAAGGATTGTTGGGTAGGTTAAAGAGGAACAAGATACCAAGTACCAAATCTTACCATTTCTGATCAGCATAACATTAGCATTTGGAAAGAAAATACTTAAGGAATCTCTTAATAGAAGTCATTGTTTCTGTAAACATGCAAGAAATTCAAATTTTTTGGCTCAAGGGAGGATGAGATTGGAATAACAAAGCACTCTGTGAAGACTACCTTTCTTGAGTTGAATTTTACTTTAAAGGAATTTTGGGGTGCTTAGGAAATAAACATTTGTAAAATTTGGGTCCCTCCTAGTTTTGTATTGTTTCCTGTGGCAGGACATTGTGTCAGTCCATTTCCCATGTTAGCTCCATGTGGATCTCCAAGGTGCCTGTTTCCCATGTCTTAGCATGCTGCAGAGGAGAACAAATAGTTGCTATTTACAAGCACAGAATCCAAATCAGGAAAGTTGATATTGTTTGTACAGGAAGTCATCACTTATTGTTTTAAAATTGTTATTCATTTCCGTAATTAAAGTGATGCTGAATATGAACTGGCTTTGAAAAAGAACCCAAAACCCAACCAAAACCAAAAAACAAACCCACAACAAAAACCCAAACAAAACCCAAAACAACCCAACACTGATAAACCTACTTTGGCTTAGTAATAAGAATATGTTATGGCAGAAGACAAGCTGCTATAGACAAAATCAAGGTGCAAGATGATAAGGGAACTGCCAAGTCCCACATGCCTCAGGATGGCTTGAAGCATTTCTGAAGTCTTGTGTTTAGGTGATCAAGAACAGGCAGGCTGGTGACACCTCGTGCTGGAGCTAATCCTGACACCACCCTTCTTTCAGCTGGAGAGGTCACTACTGAGTTGCACTGGGGAACGAGTGCAGTGTGCCGCAGCAACTCTTGACCACACACAGCTCAGGAATTGAGACATCAAGTGAAGGAAATGAATTCTCTTAAGAGCCTTGGACTTTGCTGTCAGAAAATTGATGGCCTGACTTCCACCGCGAGCCATGGGAAAATTCTGTGAAGGAAAGCATCCTTGCCAGTTTCTCCAAAAAAGTGCTTGTTTTGTTAGGCAACTGCAGCCTAGAAGTAAAATGGAAAGACTTGCATTCACTGCATACAGTGGAGTAAGGCATGGGGAATTTTCTGCTTGGACTAAAAACATTTAAGAAACATCAAATTATAATCAGATTGGTTTTAAACCTATGCAGATTTCCCTGAGGACAGTGCTAAAGGCTTTCTGCCTGCTTTTGTTATGGTACCTCCAAGACTTCCTTTTCCAGTTGCTAGACATCATTTCACTTTCTTCACAAGTGTGCAGTTAGTTCTTTTTATTTTCTACTTTCATTATCTCCTGCCTTTGATCAATTGTTCCTATGGTATGCCAGAGCAAAAGCATGTAATTTCAATTACATTGAGATATGGAAGTTAAATTTTGGCAAGAATTAAACCCCCTCCAGCTTTGATTCAAGTTGAAGTGCTGCTACTTCCTGTGATGAAGACAGCTTTCAGCGAACGATATACAAGAGTAATGTCTTAATTTTGCTGCAACAGAGATTCCTTTTCTAAGTGCAGCTGTACTTGGCTTTAGGTTACTAGCCCGTTTCTCAGTCAATGCTCTCGCTCTCCTTGTGTTCCTCATATTCCTGTTGTGTGTGTTTTTTGATCACATACTTTTACTTGCAAAATGACACATGTACTAGTTAGTACTTCAGCCAAGCACTGTTCAAAATACTCTCTTTAAAAACCAGACCCCTAGGCTGAGTCACTTGTCTATTCTCTTGCTGTACTTAATAGAGGGAAAAAAAACCCACCAACCTTCTAGTACATGTTTCTCATCACTGACTTTACAAACAATTTGGAGAGCAAGCTTAGAATAGATGTCTTGCTTTGAGATGGTTTAAGTCAGGTTGCAGGAATCATAGCAGAGGAGTTAAAGGTACAGATTCTGAGAGCACTTGTACTCATCAATACCTAGAAAGTCAACTGTCTCCACCAGTTTTGTATATTTGACTTGGTATGCATCCCAGATTGAACAATCCCAAGTGGAGTGCTTTTAGCATTATCAAATATTTCAAAATGTAAGCCTTTGAAGTGCCAAAACATCAGATTTTGAGTGCATCTTCAAACTCTAGAGTTGTCTTCTGCAAGTGCTGAGCATATGGCATCTCCCTTGGAGGTCCACTTGCTGACAGATAGCTGGATTCAGCCCCAAAACTGGCGTGGGTGTAGGATTTAGTTTAAGTGGATTCACTCCTGTAACTCTAAAGCTACCTAACTGCCAAACAGGGAGTGCATTCAGAGTTCCTCAAAAGGGTCTCTTAAAATCAGATGTGTCAAAGTCAGAATAATTCAACAGGTGAAAAAAACAGTAAGACAAAACACCCTGAAGGATAACAGAAGGGGAAATTTTTCATTAGTTCTTTTTCATTTTACTTCTTATTCAGAAATAATGTACTGACAGAAGAACCTTCTGGGGCCTGGGAAACTCTCCCTCCCTTGCACCTTTTCTCTGTCTCTGCTTTTGGCACAATTTTAATGTATGAGCACTTCAGTTTTGGCTCACGCTGTCAGAGTCAATAATATGATAGTGCTTCTGTTATGAAAAGGAAAGTAGTTGAAATTAAACTATGCTACAGCTGTATCAAGTATGTGGACACATTTTTAGTGCCTAATGAGGTTCCTGTTACAAAACAGAGCCCTCTAGGACTTGCTGACGTCAATCACCTATAATTACTGTGCTTTTGTCATTGCGTGTACGTGGACTTCACATCATAGTACACTGCTGAGTTGAGCATGTGTGTACTCCTTGGCAGCATCAAAGGCCATACACTAAACCCTCCAAGGTCCTCCTTCTTCCCCAAGACTTATAGCTCCTACTAAAATGGAAAAACATTTCCAAGATGAACCATTATGGGGGAGGGATAGATCTGAAAATGTGTTCCAAATATCCATTAGCCTTTCTAGAGATTATTTTCTGAACATAGTAATTGCTCTAGTGTAGATTTGCTTGTTAATGTGGGTAACAACGCTTTTCCTGAAGAGTTTTAACTGTGCTTTATGTCTGTTTTGGAACCTATGTTGATGATAGCGTAGTATAACTAACCTCAAGGGAAAACAAAAAAAATCCCTGCCTGAAAATCACAATACAATTATGCCGGCAACGCTTTGCATCTGCAGGTGCTCCAGATATAAAGCATTGCCCTGGACTTCTGTGATAATTAATTTATATCTCAAGTCTTCCTTCAAGGTTTAGAAATAATTTGAAGAGTACTATTTTACAGGCTAAGAGGGAAGAGCAGAAAAGTCTTTCTTGCAGAGAAGTATTGTGCTTCCAGACATACAAAATGGGATTTGAATGTTTAAATTTTTTTTCCTTACGGAACATAGGCAACTACATTTGAGCAGGTTGAGTAGATGCATTTCCCAGGGCGTGATACATTTTATCATAAAAGACACACCTAGAAGAGGTCAGATGAGTCCCGTGGCACAATTCTCCCTTTCTCCCCAGTAACACTTAGAGTTTGGATGCCTAGCTCCAGAGAAATGCCTGTACCTTAGATGTGTGAGATGACAGCTGCTCTTGTTGTGCAAAATTCTTTTCATATGACTTCTGAACAACCCTACTCACTTAGCTGGGATAAATAAAGTTAGCTAGAGTGAATCACTACAATGGAAAAAGGAACTTGGCAATTGGCCCATTAAGTAAGTTTGCATATTGGTACTTTAGTAAAGTCTTTAGTCTTCCTCACATGCATGAGGGAGAAGGGTGTTATGTGAATGTGAAGAAACTCTTTTGGCTCTTCTAGCCTGAAAAAAATCTTAACGATGAGCCAAGTGTAAGTAGGTATTTTGGAAGAACTTCAGAGGCCTAACTTCCAGAGATTTCAAGGAGCTTATTTTCCTTCAGAGACTGTTCTTATTGCAAATATGTGTGTAAGTATTCTAACTTATGTAGCCCAGATTATTAAAACCAAAACAAACCCGTGAACAGTAGCTGAGGCTTGTGGAAATAAAAGACCTCTCAGTCTTTTCTGAATTTGGCATTTCATTGTTGCCTAATTTAGTTGTTTGTGCACACCCCATAAATAGCCTAGACGGGTTACTGATAACCAGACATAATATTGCTTGTGTTAAGTCTCTTATCAAGAGTGTATCTGGCTGCCAACCAGCTTAATAAACAGCTGCTATTTATGTTCTTTAACAATATAGCAAGCGACCTTCATGGGTTTTGTGCTTTTACAAATGCTTTTTGTGGTTTTGTGTTGATTGTAATTGAGAGACTGTAAAGAACACAATCCAACAAGCAGCCATTAATTCCAGGCACAATTTAAAAGTACACTAAACTGAGTTTTAAGGTAACCTTTAACCTCTTGCATATGCAAATATTCTGGCTGTTCATCTTTCACTTCACTAGCCTTGCAGATGGCTCTGAAGCAAAAATCCCCAACACCGAAAGTCAAATGAAAATTCAGAACACAAGGTCAACCCTCCTAGATCGTCCATTCCAAAACCCTGTGGAGCTAAATGTGTAACTTGGATGTAGTTTTCTAGATAAGTCAATCCATGATGCTCCTTTTAAGTATAGAGCTTTTTGAACATAGAAGTGAGAGAAGCTATCCCAGAAGACTGCTAGCAGGAGTTGAAATCATCCTAGATGCACTGTTGGATAACTGTCCAGGGAAGGATGGCATTTACCTCCTCTCAGGAAGGAATTAGGAGGCAATGTAGCAGGAGCCATTAGCAATAGCTAGAACTATGATGAAAGAGAAAGAAGAAAAATGAAGTGAGGAGTGCTATGATTGGGGAGCAGAAAGATTCCCTGTTGGCATGTCCTGCCAATGTGGTCTAACCTGTCCTGGTGCTGCCATGGATTTGGCTTTGCTTGATTCAGGCTAGTGGACCCTACCGCAAATTCTGGCCTTCAGGCTCTGAGAGTATCCCCTTATGGCCATTAAGACAGAAGGAGAACAAAATCAAAGGGAATCAGGAAAAGCCTCCACACTCATTTTGAAAACAAAACTGTGCTAGGAAACATGATGCGTATTTCTTTTAATCAAAAGCAGGAAGACATTTGGAGCACTTGGGGCCATCGATTGCCCTCTGGCCGATGGCGGAAGTCCCCAGTGATGTCAGTGGGAGCTCTGCACGCGAATAGCGGGGGCACAGAGACGCCTTGGCGTACTGCTGCGGGGACTGTACCAAGAGAGGCTGTGACTGAGAGTTAAAGCCTACCAAGAGCAGCCAGGGTGTTCAATTGAATATTATGGAGCGGTTCATTGACTTAATCAGGTGTGGACGTGCATTTCCATTGAATAAGAAATAAAAAGGCAAGCACGATGTGTTGTGCTTGTTTCCTGTCTCTGCCTTTCGACAGCCTCTTGTGAGTTCTGAGATGCACAACCCCCACTGCCTTGATATTGGCATCGGTCAGTGGTGACACTGTGTCTGCAGACAGCACCGGTAGTCCCTAGAACAGCTCTTCCTCACACTTGTAATGATCTGGAGATTATGATACAGGAAACTACTTTGCAAAGCTTGCTGGTTTTGGGCAGGAGCTCTTAATTTTGTGACAAAGACAAACGAGTCTTTGGGGAGCAGTAAATCCGTCTGGCGATATTAAGGGGCAGGTGACCTCTTCTGCAGCCCCAGAAACAAAAAAAGGTTCTTTTCACCCTGCTACAAACGAGTTCATTCTTGGTCTTTCCTTGAATCGTACTGCGGAGGAAACGTCAGCCTAACAAGTCCTTAGAGTATTTTTTTATTACATATGCATCCTCTATTACTCATAAGTTCCTTTTGCCATCTCAGTGGACATTTAACACCTATTATTAAATAAAGAACTGTGGCTTTCATTTCAGAAAGTTTGTGTAACAGTTTCATTAAGCCTCTTTAAGAAAAGTGTTTCTGTGTCCTGGGATACATCTGAAATAATCTACCTTAGGATTTCCCCCAATATAAATTAGAGTAGAATTTGCTTCTCTTCCTGTTTGACATCTCAAATAAAAATATTATTGAATAAGAAGATTCTAAGGGCAAAACAGTTTTATGACACTGGGAAATGCAGATCATATTCTGAAAGAGCAGCAAATGAATTTGAAGAACTATTTGAGTCAACACAGGTCAGCATGCAGATGTCTGGGACCAGAACACTTGAATAAAGTATTACAATTTGAGGTTTTATAAAGAAGTCAGGGTTTGCTAGCTTTATTTATTTATTTTTTTAAAAAAACCTATATATATATCCAGGAAAGATTTGTTGTTACTTGGAAGATTTTTGACTGAGTGAAAATGATAGGATTTACCTGATAAAACACTGGAGTTGTAGATAAGCATGGAGTTAAGATCTGAATGTTCCACTTTTAAGAGTTAAAACCCGGTCCTGGTGTAAGTTTTGAGGTAGGTCTGCATTGTTAGTCAAACTGAACCTTCAGATCTGAACACCTGCAAAGAAGATTTGGAGCCAGAGCCTGTGGCTTGAGCCCCTCTTTGTTAAGTGGTCCAAACAATAGCAGCAGCAATGTTCCCTGTTCCCAGCGCAAGCTATTTATGACAATGCCCTTTGTTAAAGAGGTTGTTCAAGGGACGGTAAATTACTCTGCCAAGCTTTAGTTACTGAGACAGAAGGAATTAATGTTTTCCTGGCATTTTCATTTACCTTGTCACTTAAAAAAGGGACATATAAGTATTGTGATAGTGGGAAGGAGGAGAATAGTTAACTCTCAGAGTTGAAAATATGGCTGGATAATTGCAGTAGATTCTTCTGGTTAAGTCAGTGTGGGTTTTCCCCCATCCATTTGCTTGCAGAGAGCAGGAACCTGACCTGTGTGGGGGTTTCTTGATAGGTGAATTTTAGCTCACTTCCCATTTGATTTTCTCCTGGTGATAACAAAATAGAAATACCCTGAAAGAACAAACACATATCTCAGCATGAGGGATGGTGCTGTAATGGGGAAAATTGTACTTCAGTTTTCCTAGATTTTAAAGGAGATGCCAAAGTACTGCTATCAATATTCACTGATAAATATTTTTTCAGATATTTAATAGTATTTTACCAAACTCGTTTAGGCAAAAATAAATGGAAGATTGATTTGAGGACTGTGCCTAGTTTTCCTTATGGACAGGGCTAGTCTGTTCTTTCAAGGCTGTATGCACCATTACCTTTTACAGACACTGTTTTAAGATTTCAGATATTAACCTTTTCTCTTTCTCTCTTGCAGATACAGGCAGTCCATTTGTAGAGATGCACAGTGATATACCTAAAATAATACATATGACTGTGGGAAGAGAAATGATCATTCCTTGCAGGGTCACGGCACCAAACATTGCTGTTACTTTAAAAAAGGTACCTCAATTCAAGCATGTTCTGAAAGTGTTGTTGTGGATGTTGCTTTTGTTTGTTTGTTTATAATTATTGTAGTGCTTTAAAATATTTCAACAATTTAGTATTTCTTAAACCAAGTTTCTGGGTGTCAGTGTGTTTAGAAGCATTTGGGCCCCAGAGGCTTAGTCTCTTATCTCACAGAGGGGCTTCAGCAGATCTTTTACACTGGATGATTTTTCTGAGGAAGCCTAAATTTTTCATACCGTTTAATTAAATCTTCACTGACAAAGGCTTCTTAAGCCCAAGAAGGAATTTCTTGTTAGGAGAAGAGGTTTCCTCCCACCTCTTCCTCTGTCCTTCCTCCTCTTTCCTCTTCTGTCTTCTGGAACAACCAGTAAGCGCAGCCCCTGGAGACTTGCTGGGGCTATACAAGGATCTCTGCAAGCCTTTGCCCTACCTCACTCCCACCAGCGACTTTGCCGCTTCCTCTTCCATATAAGTGCACTTATCAGACAAAGGATGGCTTCTTTTTGTAGGGAACTTGTGCAGAGTTGGAGACAGTGGGGCCAGTTATAGAAAAAACAGACATTTTGTTATGCTTTGAAGAAGGAGGATTTTTTTTTTTAAATACTTTGAGAGTTACAAGGGCAGTAAACTGAACTTGAGTGTATGTAGTAGAGAACATGGTATCAAGATGGAGAATGGTGCTTCTTTTTTTAAAGTTCTTTTTTTTTGGCTTAAAAATTAGGTGTTGGTGCCAGTGATGTAAATGTCAATACTGTTACAGCAAAAAGGTATCTTTATTTTTATAGAATAACATGCGATTACTGAATTGTACCAACATGAGATGCTTGCCTAGGTTAAGACAAGACTTTGATTGCTCTTTGACTACAGAGTTTTACTCCAGCTGTGGATTTGATCCTCTGTATTAACTCGACCTGGATGTTTACAAATTCTATCCAATGCTGCCTCGCTGTTACAGATACAGATTTTACCTCATGGATTCCACACATGAAAGCAAGCAAAATGTAGGGAAAAGAAACTAATCTCACCTAGTCTGTTACCATATGTGTTTGTGCACGTGCCCACAGTTCTCCTGGAAGAAGTGTACTGGGGTGGGTGATGTGCAAGATTCGGTGGCTATAGAATCGAAAGTAATTTTTTCTTTCTATAGGGTGGATATGGTAAAGTGGGAACTTATTTGGGCACTGTAGTGTTGCATCTGAAATCTCAGCATATTAAATTCTCAACTGATAAAATTCCTCTCAGGTTTCTCTCTTGTTAAACAATATAAAAAAAGTTTTTTCTTCCTTATTTGGAGGAGATCTAGACATCTCCACGCTCTTTTTTAAAATATTAACTTGTGTTTAGCCTGAGATTGTAGTGTAAGGCACCACAATGTCATCAAAACCAAATTCAATACTCTAGGAAGGAGAAAGAAGAGGTGGAGCCAAGTCTTGAAAAAAGATTGGTTGCTTACATGTTTTGCATTCCAGGAAAAAAAAAAATGTTTTCCCTAATTAATTCCCAAGTTTCCTGAGGCATGTAAGCTACAATGCATTACATCATATCTTTATTTATCATCTGTAACACCCATATATAAAGGTTCCAGCAAGCTTTGCACACATAGCAATTAAGAGATGTATTAAATGCATTTGACAGCTGCAGGCATGCTACTTCTGGAAAACTGGCAAAAGCTATCCTATGTTTTCCATTCAGAATTAAAAGAAGAAGTTGATGTCCCCATAATGCAAGCCTCTGGAGCTATTAAAACTCCCTCAGTGGTAGAAATATTAACTTCTTCATTCTATATTGCCTGGAAGTAAAAATACAGAATATTTTATGGTACTATCTCTCATCTGGAAAGACTTGGTACAGTTGCATGAGCACTGGCCCCAACATTTTTCTCATCTGCAGAGCTACTTGGTTTTAGTAGAGCAAAAGTTTATTATTGATCTTCAACACTACAAATTATTTTTTTATTAAAACTGCATCTTCACCTTAGTCAACCTCATTGAGATACTGTGTTGCTCTATGTTGCCCTAACTTTCAGGCTGAACATCTGTACAAATTGCATTTAATACCATAGAAATCATATACCAAGATAGGAAGAGTCTTAAAAATCAAGAAGCTAATAAAACAAAGATGGAGCAATAGGAACGGACCTTTTTATTCCTATTTCAAATTCAGCCACTGGGTGTTTTTATAACCCATATCAGCAGTATGATCTTCCTTGTCACATGAAGACCTCTGAAATAAATTGATAGTTTTGATCTAATGCATAATAAACAGATATCCAGAACCTGTGGATAGCTGTTTCCCAGTGATTCCCAGTGTAGGGAAATATTCTGTATTAACCGGATATGTGAGCAATCCAAGCTGTGCTAACTGCTAAATTGTAAGCTGAAGTTTCACAGCCTACTTGGAAAGCTTATCCGAATGGCCAAGGACACCACCTCCAAGCGGCCCCCAGAGGAATGAGAAAAACAGCTAATCAGGAAGATCAAAGAAAAACAAGAAGATCAAGAGCAAACGAAGGGGCATTTTGAACAGATAGCAATGCACCAACTGCTTGGTCCCTCACAAGCTCGCACCTTAAATGAATTAGACCAATTACAGAATTCCACGAGAGTTTGTATCTGGGCGATTTTTGCCAGCTGTTTGGGGCAACAGCTTGTCCCTTAATGATTTGGACCAATTGCTTTGTAATGGGCTGGCCTGAACAGTCTGTTAGAAGGGTATATAAATACATCTTCATATTCAATAAATGGGCATGGACATTGCTTGGATCATATTGATCTGTGTGTGGCTCTGTCCAGGATCTCCCACTGAAAACGTCCTGGGGAAAAGAGCCTGCTATTCCTGTGAAACCATCATTCCTATCAACATGATTCTGGTAGCCGCATTAAAGATCCCTAAAAGAAGATAAACTCTATTGCAACTAAGGCAACTTCATTTGCTCTAATCTTGCTAAACAGAGAAAGGCTCACCTTTTTGGTACAATGGTTTGATCACTTTGTTTACTCTCATTTTGGATTATCTGTCATAAAGTCAACTATGGCATTCATAGGAATAGAGGTAAATAAGCTTCAGAGTAAGGACCTTAAAGAGGAAACGTAAAATAGGATGTTGATAGTGATAGAGCTGGATAGTCTGAATTCTTAATGCCAAACTGATAGAAGGCAAAACATGAAAGAAAACAATCATCCAAAACTCTAATACTAATTTTTATTATACTTTCAACTGGCTTTTCCCAGTACAAACTGTCTTTGGAGATGTGGGGAACCACAGTTTGGCTATATACTCTTGACCCTATGTATATACTTTATGGTAGTACTTTGTTAATGCCACTGGGTACCAAAAAAGGTTCACTGGTTGGTACTGGGAAAAGAAAGGGATGCAGACTATAACAAAAGATGCTGAAGTCTAGTTTGAAACAAAGCACAAAGAATTTAAAAGGCCAAGATTGAACTGGTAGCCACAGTAATGTGTTTCAGGTAGATAAGTATGTAGACAATAAATTCTGTGTTTACTGCAACCATTCCAACAAACTGATTCTTTGAATGCCTCTGACTGTCTGTTGGTGCCCATCTGTAAGCTATTATTTAAGCTGCATTTATCCTCTGTTGCTTCAGCTGAAATCTCACTGTTCCAGCATTGTGTTTCTTTGCAGTATTTCTGTTTCTTTCTATGATGACCAAATGGACAAGACCCTGAATTACCTTGTGTGGCAGGTGGACCAGGTCACCTGCAGAGGCCCCTTCCAGCCTAAGTTATTGCATGACTCTGTGATTCCCTTTCCTGTACCATTCATGCAGTGATCATTCTAGTGTTGATACTATGTCTCCAGGCGTTGGCTTGAAAGCTGGTCTGGGGCAAGCAACGCAATGCAACTCTACTTCTCTAAGTGGTAGACAGGTCATCTGAGCCAGCAGGGCTGGCAGAGGAAAACTGGATGAGGAACTAAGGCAAGTGAGGAGAGAAAGTAAAGCTGTGGATAGCTGTGAGCGTTAACAACCCCTTGCACACTTCTGAGACAAAATACTGGTATTTCCACCCTGTGCAATGGACCTCTTGCAATATTTTGTTTTTTTCTCTCCAAGACTTAGCCACAGACCAGCTGTGTCTGTGTCACTGTGGTATTTTGCTAGTTATAGATTTAATTTTAAAAAAAGTTTTCCTTATAGTAACTTAAAAACGTTAGGTTATGCTTTCATGTGTGACTGCATGCAGCTTTTTAGTCTTGAAGCTGCAAAAAGTGACAAAAAGAGATCTAGCTCCGTCTGTTTTCAGGACTATTGGATGAGTAAACTGGCAAAGATTGGCCTCTGAGGCAGGTGAACCTGTTGCATATACAGACAACTCACACCACTAAGTCTTGCAAAATGGGATCATATTTATGGTGCATTATTTAGAAGAATTGGACACTTCCTGGATATTTTGGGTACTTTCCAATTCCTGGAGTAAAACTAATACAAATTCCATAATCCATTAATTAACAGATTAATGTGAAGTGAATACATTCCCTGGGAAATAGGAGGAGTCTGACTTAACTCTTTCTTCATGGTATACCTGGAAACCTGTAGAGGAATATGCTCAGAAACCGTTTGCTTTCCACCAAAGCATCAAGGGAATAAATCCAGCTGAAACCTTTGAAAGCATAACTATGAACTAGTTAAACCAAAGCTTGAATATTTGTTTTATTCAGAACAGGAATGGCAACAGAGCTCTTAGAGTCCAGGATATTGTTGAATGGTAACTAACAGACTGTAATGTAATGGGCTTTACTTGTGTGTGTGTAACACAAACTGCCCCCATGATCTTCATGGTTATCATACATCCTATCAGCTGTTGTAAGGCTAAGGAGCTCTACCACAGCATTTTGTGCTCTGCAATGATTGTTCATTTGAGGCATCGTATCTTTCTGTTGGAGGAAATGTCGTGAGATGAGTTGAGATGATCTCAAGTGTAGTTGTAGGTGTGTGCTGAGCAGGCAGCATTGAGGGTGCCGCATTTTGGAGAGAAACTGTACCATGCAGGAAGCCCCAGTCTCTGGAAGGCACCCATGCTTGCTTTGGCTGTAGAAAGGACAGGAGTGGCCAACACATAAGTCCTCTGGTCAAATGAAGGGGAAGAAAGAGATGAAAGGGATGTAGTACAACTGGGTGAACAGTGAGAGGTGATAGGGTGCAAGGGCCTTAGGTGTCCCAGAGGTCTTTGATTAGGGCACTAATTCACTCAAACTCTGCTCTGTGACATCTTTAAAAATCTTTTATTTGATTTTCTAGTGATAAAAGCAGGCTTTATAAAAAGTAAACTCACATCCAGGTTTCATATTCATGGCTGACCTCTGTATTAACCAAATGGCATTTATTCCATTGACAAGGCATAACAAAAAAAGGTCAAGACATCTTGTGTGAGCTTCATCACTTACATTGTGTTTTGCCTTTTCAGGGTTTTATGACACCTCCTTAAAACAGAACTTAAAACTTAAAGGGTCCTAATGTAAAATAGAAGTTATATTGCTGATCCCACATGGCAATATTTTAATCTGTGTTAGGTTTCAGGTCTTAAGTTTATAAACGTCTGATGCCTTTAAACTAATTACTTGTTTGTTCCCCAACTTCTGAGGACCTTGGAAATGCCAAATGGTTAAAAAAGTGCTGAATACTTTTTTTTTTGTGTCCTTTTTAAGTCTCTAATCAATATGCTCTTTCTTATTTAGTGTGAGCAGTAGCTCTCTATTGACTTTAAAATTTATACTTCATGTTGTATATGATGGCTTAGAGATGTGTGACCTGCCAGCTTTAGAACAACCATTCATGTCCTTAATGTATTTTTTGGTCATTGGTGGTGTTTTTTGTTGTTGGGTGGGGTTTTTTTCTTTATTTCTCGCTTTTTTTTTTTTTTTCCCCTTCCTAAACAGTCCACTTCTTTAAACAACATAATCAGGAGAAGCAGCAGATTGAATCCTGGGAGGAATTTGTTAAAGCCACAAAATGACAGCAAATTAAGACCATTTATTACCTCCATTAAAAAAAAAAAAAAAAGAAAAAAAAAGAAAAGAAAAAAAAAAAAAAAGGGAGCATATTTATGTCTCAGTGGTGAAACCAAGATACTTAATTGCAAAGGTTTGCCAAGACGAGCAGTTTAGCTGCCAACTAGGAGCCAACAGAATAGCAGCCCAAGCGCTGAGGCTAATGATAGTGTCAATCTATTGTGTCATAAATTACATCCTGCTATAAATAATGAAATCTTGGAAACAAATAAAACATTCACACTCTTCACACAAATTTTACCTCTGTTTTGTGGTGAGAATGTGACTTGAAAAATCTACATAACTAAATGTCGTCCTTTCTACCTTGACTGGCATTTTGCAGTTTTGTTTGGGTTTAGGGTTTTTTTGTGGTTTGGTTTTTTTTTGTTTTGTTTTGTTTTGTTCCCCCCCCTCCAATTCTTTTTGATTAGGCTGCTTTGATTAGGGAGAGGTATGAGGATGAGTTGTGCTTATGCTTGTTTGACACTTTCAGATTCCACGAGAAACCCTAATTCCTGACGGCAAGACAATAATCTGGGACAGCATGAAAGGTTTCAGAATACCTAAGGCAACCTACAAATTCATAGGGCTCCTGAGCTGTGAGGCAACCATTGGTGGACACAAGTATAGCACAAAATACCTAACACACCGAGAAAGTAAGTAGCATTCTCCACTCCCCATCCTTCAGAAACCACTCAGCTCTGGTGACATTATTAATTTTCCTTTCTCTTCATCCCATGCAGCCAACACAATTTTTGATGTTCAGTTAAGCACCCCACGTCTTGTCAAGTTGCTGAAAGGAGACAGCCTGGCAATTAACTGCACTGTCACTGCAGCCTGGAATACCAGAGTGCAGATGACATGGACTTACCCTGGAGAGGTGAGTGCTGTGGTTGCAATGAAGAGAACGGTGGTTTCCCATAGGTTATGCTACATCTTGCATCCTGGGAGGAATTTTGCCTGGAAGTACTTGCCATCCTTTTGACCCTTGCTGACCTGTCTTTAAAGGTCTCTTGTTTTTGTTTTTTCTTTCTGGTGTTTAATTGAATAAGTAAACATGTTTACACAATGTACTGATTATATTGCATAATCACAAGCAAACGCTAGGATTGTTTCATCCATGGGAGCTTCGTTTTGACCCAGAGAAACAGCACAAATTTATCACCCAGTGCCAGCCAGGGGCTCTTTTTTTCTGACAGAAAAGTTTTCAGCAAGGCTGTCTTTCTCAACATATCCATTTAAAAGTCTGGTAGACAGTCAGGCACCCAACTCAAGCATGTTTAGAAAAGATATTTTGGTTTAGCTAGCCAAAATCTCATTTGTTAAGTGTCACATGAACAATCCTCTTGTTTTGACAGCTACAGGAATGATCTTGAATGCACTTCTCCTCCGCCCACTTTGGGAGCATCCTAATAAATATTTGTCACTTACAGAATAACTGCCAGGGAGTCCATGTAGAGCTGATAAGAAATTCGACATTATTTTAAGGTTTACAACTCCCATTCCTTTCATGTCAGTTTGATTTATGCTGGTGATTCAAGTCAAGATCGTTTAGTGTGTCACTCATTGAGCCTAATCACAAGCTGAAATTATGACTACATTATGTAGGGAAGATGAATACAATCGTTTCTTGCATACAGTAGCCTTTTTCCCTGGCATCTTTTCACCTCAGACAAACAATTTAGCAATAAGAAATGCTTCAGATACGTTTTATGGCTCATTGCTGCCTTACAGAGTCCTAGGCTGGCACCACACTTGTGAAATCCTATTTTGTTTTTATTTAGATAGTAACTGAAGGGTGCTCAGTGTTTATGAGACAGCAACAAAGTCCTGGGTTAAATAAACTTTGAGGCCAAAGGCTGAGGGGGAGTTGCAGGAAATAACTCCTCAGACTCACATTATCTTCAGTTCCACCCTGTTATTCCTTTGCCAAATCTAGTCCCTTTTTAGTCTATGTTTCCAGAATTCTCCCCTTCCCATATTAATGTTCTCTTCTTCTACAAGTCCGCTGCCTATGGACGCTGAGTCTAGACACCAAACTATGTGCCTGGGGCTCCAGGGATTTTTATGAGCGGCACTGACCAAGGAGCAATGAGTAGCTGGACATGTTGTTATGGGAGGCATACAAAAGGGATGATCTTCATCTGGAAAGAAGTGGTTTGGATGTTGTTACAACTTTGGTGAAGATAGGAATGAATTATATAGAATCATAGAATCCTAGAATGGTAAAGTTGGAACGGACCTCAAGGATCATCCAGTTCCAACCCCCTGCCATAGGCAGGGACACCTCCCACTAGTACAGGTCATTCAAGGCCTTGTCCAACCTGGCCTTGAACACCTCCAGGGAGGGAGCAGCCACAACCTCCCTGGGCAACCTGTGCCAGTGCCTCACCACCCTCACTGGAAAGAACTTCCTCCTAACATCCAGTCTAAATCTCCCCTCTGCCAGTTTAAACCCATTGCCCCTTGTCCTGTCATTGCAAGACCTTGTAAATAATCCCTTCCCAGCCTTCCTGTAGGCCCCCTTTGGATACTGGAAGGCTACTATCAGGTCCCCTTGCAACCTTCTCTTATCCAGGCTGCAGACCCCCAACTCTCTCATCCTGTCCTCATAGGAGAACAGTCACTAATGAAGTCACTAATAATTGTTACTGTTGACCCTCTGGAAGTGTTAGACGTCTTTTGTATGTCTGTGCTGCACAGTGAGATCTGGATTTTATTTTTTTTTAATTTTTATTTTTTAATTTAAGTATAGTGGCAGTACAATAAACCAAAAATCTTTAATAATAATAATAATAATGAAAACTGGTTTGATCAAGCTCTTTATTGTCAACATTTGCTTTTATAGGGAAGGAGGAGAGGTTCTGTAATGCAGCGCATCGACCAGAAGAACACAGAAGCCAATATTTTTTACAGTATCCTCGTTGTCAACAAAGTGCGTGATATTGACAAAGGCCAGTATACCTGCCACGTGAAGAGTGGGCCATCAATCAAAGCTGTGAACACCACAGTCATTGTTTATGGTAAGATATGGTGCAGATTTGTAGAATACTGAATGTCTGTCTGCCAAGCTCAACCATATGATAGTTTTACATCTTTGTGATGGTTTGGGAGTTCCCCGCCTCCCACACTTTGTAAAATGACCCAGACTAGCACTCAGTCAACTGGAAGTTAAGGACTGAAGCTCTATTTACAGCTCAGCACAATGTACAAGCAGATATATACACTATAGACAGGAATATCTACAGAAATATACAAGTTAAAGGTAATACAGAAGCACAACACCCCTCCCAGAAATCAGAGACCCCAGGAGGGGCTCCCAACCACCCTTCCGCCTTCTCCCCACCCCTATACCTTACCCCAAGGTTTGCCTTATGCTCAAGGTGAATTAGGAGGATCAGCCAGGGGGGTTAGAAGAAAAGTGGTTAGTGAAGATTAATCAGCAAAGAGGAGCTAGAAGCTAGACCGCCTGAGATGCTGTGCCCCCAGAGAGAGACTGACTGCAACTGCCTTATCTAATGTTTTGATTTATTTTGTTTATTTATACAAACATCTCAGCAAACCTATGAGTGAAGTAGACATCACCATGTTTTCCTTAGTCCATAGTGTAATTTTCTCTATTAAAACATTCCAATTAGCCTCAAACCAGCACAATCTTGACGTGAAGTGGAAATGAATTTACAGCATGTTCATCATGGGCAGGAGGAGGAAGGAGTCCAGAGAGACTGGGTGTCTTTTCTTATAGAATCATAGAATGGTAAGGTTGGAAGGGACCTCAAGAATCATCTAGTTCCAACATCCTGCCATAGACAGGGACACCTCCTACTAATACAGCTCACTCAAGGCCTCCTCCAACCTGGTCTTGAACACCTCCAGGGAGGGAGCATCCACAGCCTCCCTGGGCAACCTGTTCCAGCGCCTCACCACCCTCACGGCTAAGAACTTCCTCCTAACATCCAGTCTAAATCTTCCCTCTGCCAGTTCAAACCCATTGCCCCTTGTCCTGGCATTGCAAGGATTTTCTTCCATAACTGTTTTGCATTGTTGGCAGTAGACACCTTAATGTTCAGGTTGATCATGCTTGTCTGCTAAATACTATAATGACACTGTCCTCAATCATTTCTGTCAGAATCAGTCAGTTAAACTATAGTTGTTTAGTATATAGTTGTATAATCATTTCTGTCAGAATCAGTCAGTTAAACTGTAGTTGTTTAGTATATAGTTGTATAATCATTTCTATCAGAATCAGTCAGTTAAACTATAGTTGTTTAATATATAGTTGTATAATCATTTCTGTCAGAATCAGTCAGTTAAACTATAGTTGTTTAATATATAGTTGTATAATCATTTCTGTCAGAATCAGTCAGTTAAACTATAGTTTGCATAAACCCCCAAATGTAAAGTTCAAGCAGATTTAAATGGGAGAACCCCAGCATTTACTGGTTTCTGTGAAAAATGGAGAAGATGCACTAGATGTATACAGAGCAGGTAGCTGCTAGACCATTGAAAGAAAAATGAAACAAGCACAAGGTACTGCAACTCATCAATATGGCTTTACAGTAGGAGCCTTAAACAAGTTCCCTATAGTCTGCCTAATCCTTCTGTGAAATCTGGAAATTTCCAGTGTTATTTCAAATGTATGTAAATTAGGGACTCAGTGAGAGGCTACCTTCTTTGTAGCATCCTCTTACACTTACATCTATCCAGGATCTTTAGGGCATCATTTGTATTAAACATCAGGTGGTTGATGGATGTCCTCTATGACACTATGACAGAATTCTGATTTATTTCACTTTTTCAGTTGCCTATTTTTTCTCCCTCATCTGGAATTGTAGAATAAGCACTCCATGTCGGTATTTTTGGAGAGTATTTTGGTTCTTTTTTTCGGTTTTTTTTTTTGGTTTTTTGGGGTTTGTTGTTGAAGACACAGGCTGTCACTGGGAGCATGGGTGAATCATGATACCCTCTTTCCTCATATATTCTAAACAGATAAACTAAAACTGTCAGAAACTGAATTTTAGTTTAAAATTCAAGTTAGAGGAGCTAGAACAATTTGAGCTAACCTGTAAACTGTTACTCACATCAACAGCCTCATTTGTGGGATACTCAGATTAGAAAGAGATTGCGTGAGTAAGGGTTTGTACGATCATGGTTATATTGTTAGCTTGACTTGTGTAATTAGAGATTTGTTTTGTGCATTCTATTTTCAATGTACGTGGCAAGTGTGATTAGATGCTGAAACTGTTTAATAAATGCCAGACATCCTTATGCAGTCCAAAATGTGAATAAATATTACACCATGGGTACCATCAAAAGGACACTCAAACTGTTTTTCATGTTTTGTATGTTCTGTTTTGCTCAAGTGCAGTTTGAGGAGCGAGGGGAGGGGGGAAAGAAAGATATTTTCCAGTCTGTTGTGTGAAGATTTTGTCTTATTGCCTCTGGTAAAATCCATGAACTTGCCAGTGAGTTTTAAATATGGAGCAGTACAACTGGAAAATAAAATAAAAACACTACAAGTGGAAAAATTCCAGTGGGTTGAGGTTGTTACAATGAAGTGATAAAAATTTGTTTGTTTTATGAAAGAGTTGTTTGCTAGTAGTACAGAAAGTTTCTGCCTTTTCTTCGCTATTCCTCTGAAGGTTTCTTCAATCCCCTCTGGCAGACTATTTTCTCTTGGAACATTCACTGATTCTTAACCTTTAGGAATGAAAGGGGCATCTGATCATATAATTCAGCTTCCCGTGTACCATGCACTATCTCATTCTTTTCTTTCTGACATAAGCACAGTTTTAACTTGGCTAGAGCATATCCTCTCCAGGCAGATTCATGGCATGGGGACTCTTATCTTAATTTCTTGTATATCTGTGATACTCTTCTCTGTATTTTATTGATTCTAGGTTAGGCTTCATTCTTGCTGTTGTCACATGGGAATGCCAAAATTATTAAAGACCATTTTTATTTGGATTCTTGTTTGGTTTTGTAGAGCAACTTGTTTTGCAGGCTGAAAATCAGTAATTCGGTGCACTTGTTTTTCTTTGCCTTAAGATAAAATGTTCATCAATTTGAAACGTCGGAAAAAAACTGTGCTGGAGGCTGTAGCTGGAAGAAAATCCTATCGTTTGTCAATGAAAGTGAAGGCATTTCCCTCTCCAGAGGTTATATGGTAAGACAACAGTTACTTCCACATATGCCTATTAGACCTATTCTTAGTTCAAAAACAGTATCTTGGTAAAACATAGAAATAAGACTCCTCGAAATGGCAACAAGGAGATGGTACAGCTGTGGAGTTTTGTTGGGATTTCCTGGTTTGTCCTGGGTTTTACCAGTTTAAGAGAATGTTTTCCCCATCCTACAAGCACTAAAAAGGAGAACTGAAATGTTTAAAGCTGAGACCTTCAAATATATTAGATATCCCTCCTGTTGAAATCAATGCACGCTCTACAGCTAAATATCTCTACCAGTCTTGAATGAAGTGTTGCATCAAACTTCAGTCAGACCTGAATAGGAAACCTGAAGTTGTTTTTCAGGCAGTAGGAGAAAGAAAAGAAGCTTTTCTTTAAAAATAATGGTGTTGAGTCATATAGACATGGGCTGTTAGAAAAAGAAGGGGAAGTTGGGTTTATTGTATGGTGATCTGCAGATTGCAGATCCACTTTAGTGCCTGCAGTGTTCACTTTGGCTCACGCTAAGAAAACTTTCAAACAGTTTTTTGTATTAACCCAAACCACTTTTATATAAAACAATGTTATCTATTCATGATCTCAAGGTTTGTTGTTTTTTTTTTTAATGATTTTAAACACCAGTAGCTCTGGCTCAATTCATTGAACTTTAACAAAGGGTCAGTGACAAGACTGATTAAGAAAACAAACTGTACATACATGGACAGTGAGAGTTCATGTTACTCACAACCAGAAATTACTTTTGCTCCAAACATTTTGTTTTGCTTTATAGTTCCACATAGAAAATTAAGGGGTAAAAGTGGACCTGATGCTAATCATTTATACACTGTTTTCTGTGTCTTTAATGGTTGGGTTTGTAGTGAACACATAGAGATCAAAAATTTCTGAAACATGCAAAAAGCTAATTAAGCAAGAAATTTTACCTTTTTTTTTTCTTTTTTTGGTCAATAAAGAGATAGATTTTGTCAACCACTAGAACAAACAGTCCAGGGAGGCTATGGAGTCTCCACCCCTGCAAATATTCAAAAGCAGACTGAAAATGGTCTTGACCATGCCTTGAACAGGAGGTTGAACTAGGCCATCTCCAGAGGGTCTTTCAGCCTTGATTATTCTGTGGTTCTGTAAAATACACATACAGTGAAATGCCTAAATCCATAGTCTTTAGACCCAGTTTTTAGTGCTCATCTAATGACAGCAAGAGCTTTCTGTGAATACTTATTATAGCCTGTGAATCTCGTTAATCAAGTCCATCACAGCAAACCCTCGTTGCATTCTTCTGCTAACATGATGCCAGCCTTCATACAGCAACCTCCTAAAATGTGCTTGGCACTGGATTTCAACCTTTGAAGAAAAATCTTTTGCTGCTTCAGCAATCTGTGTGTGAGCAACAGTTACGTTTTCTGTTATCTTTTAAAACATTCACTTGATAGCAGGATATCTGATTCTTACTTGCTTATCTAATCTACTTAGTCTTCCCCTTCCTAAAATCACAGCTGTGCTTAGGCTACTGTAATACTTTGTCACAGGATGTGTTCTGAGGTCTTCAAGAAATGATCAGTACTGGATGATGCAACCTTTCTATGAATGATTCTTAGCCAAAACAGTTGCCTTCCAGCCTAAATGGTGGCATGAGCCTGGAAAATTGATCTTCAGAGACAGCTATAATTTTCAGCAACTCTCAGATACTATAGAACTCTGTCAGATCTGTATCAATTTTAATGTATGGAATGATATTCCCCAAAGTGCTTTTCAACTACCAACAATCTTATTTGTAATGGAAGGATAAGATTCTGGTAAACACAATCTTAGACTGTAAATTAAATCCTTGCCCAGAGTTTGAGAAATGTTGTGAAATCACAGGATGCTAGGAGTTGGAAGGAACATCCATAGATCATCGAGTCCAACCCCCCTTGCCAGAGAAGTACCACGGAGCCTAACCCAGATCTCACAGGAGGGCAAATGACACAGCATAGACAGTTTAAGGAACATTTTTTCCAAGTTCACTTTCTGAAATTCTTCTTAAACAGGTTAAAAGATGGGCTACCTGCTGCAGAGAAGTGTGCCCGGTACATGGTGAAAGACTATTCGTTAATCATAAAGGATGTTGCTGAGGAAGATGCTGGAAACTACACTATAATACTGAGCATACGACAGTGGAACTTGTCTAAGAATCATACAGTCACTCTTAGAGTAAATGGTAAGTTTACAGCATGTTCCTGTGCTTTTTCTGAACACATAAATGCAAAATTTTCATTAAAGTAGATTTTAATTGCTCTTGCAGAGTTCAGGTCATTGTGGGTTTTCTTATTGATTTTCACGGACCCAAATCCAAGCCTCGTGTGCAGGGTGATAAATCCATCTTGGAACCAGCAGACAAATACTGGTTTTCATTAGAAGAATTTATGTCTTCCATGGTCACATACTTGTTCCTGATGACTTAAATGTGTTACTAACCGCTTATCCGACCTCACTTAGGCCCGCTGGTTTCCTTTGTTCTCCTGGTGATTTTTCCTGCTACTCACTCTGCAGGAATGTAGTATTTTCATGATCGTGCAATATGTTGGAAATGAGATGGTTTTAATTGCTTTCCTATTTTTACTCTTTCCAGTGAAACCCCAGATATACGAAAACGCTGTGTCATCATTCCCTGAACCCAATCTATATTTACTGAGCAGCAAGCAAGTGCTGACATGCACCGTGTATGGTATTCCTCAGCCTAAAATCACGTGGATGTGGTACCCATGTAGTCAAAACCATTCAAAAACAAGGTAAGACAGTTCCCTTGCTTCTATTTAGCATGTCTTCCCTTTCTATTGTATTTGCATATTTACTTATCTTACAAGAATAAGCCTGGCACGATTATTGCTTCAGTAGTAGGGTTCGTATACTTTAAATTGATGTTTGTTACTAAACATACAGGCACAATGCAATTTTTCCCTCCCTGCATAATTATTTGAAATGAAGGGCAGAGTTGTTACTTTGTATTGCTACTTAGGTTTATTTACAGTTCACTACTATTTAGGCATGTGATGTCCAGAGGCAGTAATTGCTTTTAACTTTTATGAGGGAAGACTTGCAGACAATGTCTTGCAAAGTTCACACACTTTCTCATGGAGGAGATTATTGTGCTTTCCTCCACATGGTGATTCCCCTGTGTAGTTTCTTTTGAAATTCAACAGAAATAATCTTAAAGACTTTTTTTCATTATGAAGGTCAATCTCTCTTATGATACACTGACTCATAGATCCAGTGCAGCCCAGAATTCTCCAGATGGTATTTCAACAGCGGGAAATGTAAATGGCATCATACATACTTGATGCTGATACGGTGTTTAGCTAATCCTCTTCTATATTCAAGCTTTCTTTTGAACACTGCTTCTTATGATTACAAGTTTGTCTGTTGACTCATTAATCCAAAGCTCTTCCCACATCATGAAATCTGACACAGTCTTAATGATTAACACTCAGCCTCCACAATGGCATTAGCATTAAGCTGCTGTTGGAGGGTTCAGATATGCAGGGTATTTGGATCATAATACAATGAAGATATTTTAAACCCTTAACAAAGATTTAGGAACCAACATTTTCTCAGTTTCGGTTGAAGATAATCACTTTATGTATAGCATTTAACTTCTCTAACACTTTCACATAGAATTGAGGTTTAGTGATAATTCAGACAAATATTTAAGAATGTACTTAACTGCTAGGATACAAGACACTTAATTCAGTTAAATCAGAATGCCTTATTTCAAATGAAGGGTGCTTTTAAGTGCTTTGTCATCAAAGAGAGGGTGTGCGACACTTGCTAGAAACACACATAGTGTTTCCAACTACACCTCAATTGGCATTATGCTAATGGCTGTTTTTCTGTGCCCTTCTTACCAAGAGGTGGCACTAGCAATCTCTCCTTTTGCTGGAATAGGTATAACTTGAAATTTGATGCTTCCAGAACAGGTGAGGGCTGCATTTCTTCTGACTGTTATGTCACCTTTGAAGGACAAGTTGTAAAATTCTGAGTATTAATTTATTCTTGCTTATAGGTACAAGGGGTAAGATAAAAGAAATCACAACATCTGTGAAAGGCATATATGAAAACTTTCAATCTTTTAGTTTCATTTAAGTGCTTGTGCAGCTATATATAGTCTGGATTGAAATCATTCAGTGGCACTGATAAAGCAGCTAGTTCTTCTTTGGCATTTGGGGTGGTGCTCATCCATTGTCAGATATTTCCTTCTGTTAACAAGCACAAATCTGTGCTACATCACAGAAGACCATGTAACCAGAAATAGAAAATAATATCTGCGAGCAGGTGTTTAATAATGTGCTAAATGTAGACTCAATTGAATGCTAATTAGAAGTGTATTTGAGCAGGTGATCAAAGGAGAAATGTAACAGTTTGAATCAGCTGTTGGCTCTGTTACAAGATTGTTTCCAGACTTGCTTCCAAACTGCCGTTATAATTGTTCTGTGACGATTCTCTTCAACCCCCTCCACTTCCTTCTCCTTTCAGTGCTCATTGAAGAAGCAGTTTTGAGAGCATAATTTTCAAATGCTTTGCCTAAGACTCCATCTGAACAGTATGGTGATAATTAACTATGGATGAAAGGCAGAAATACCTGAATAATTACATTTTGTCTTCTGCTCCAGAAAGGGAGCAGAGTTGACTACCTCAACAGTTGACATGAGCTGCTTAGGCTCATGTCTGTGCTGGTTCAGGTGTTCCCCCTGAAGACCTGGAGAACACTTTAACACCACCTATTTCATTATACTTCCCTCTTTGTGTGAGGGCAGGCTTGCCTAAACTACAGATTTAAGATCTGTGTGCTTTGTGCAGCAGATGAGAAATGTATCTTATTCTGCCATTGCAGCATTTTTTTTTTTTTTTACCTGTGCATTGTTAGGTTTCCAGGGCTAAAATTCTGCTTTCTTTGTGCTCAAGTAGTGCCTGTTTCTGTGCACAGGTGGAATTTGTACCTTAAGCTGATAAACACCCACAGCTTGCCATTATTTGGTTTATAGTGGAGGGGTTTATAATCAAGATCCTAATTCCCTTGCAACAGGACAAATCTTGCACTGACTAAAAAGATAGTGTTGGTGAAAAGACCTTACAGTACATGGATCTGTTTGATCCAGATTTTTGTGTGTGCTTAACATCACATCACATGAGCACTGTCAATGCAAGGTGGGGAATGAAGCATAGCGCATAAATCTAGATGGTTTTGGTTTTGAAAGTTTGTTGTCTGTGGTCTTCTTAATGGAATGCCAGCAAGAGCAGGGAGGTCATTCTCCCCCTGTACTCTGCACTGGTTAGGCCACACCTTGAGTATCCCAGTATCCCAGTATCACCGGGGTTGGAAGAGACCTCAAAGATCATCAAGTCCAACCCATTGCCACAGACCTCAAGACTAGACCATGGCACCAAGTGCCACATCCAAACGCGCCTTGAACACCTCCAGGGACGGTGACTCCACCACCTCCCTGGGCAGCCCATTCCAGTAGCCAATGACTCTCTCAGTGAAGAACTTTCTCCTCACCTTGAGCCNNNNGGACCTTCTTGCTGTCTACAACTACCTGAAGGGTGGTTGTAGCCAGGGGGAGGTTACCTTCTTCTCCCAGGCAACTAGCACCAGAACAAGAGGACAGAGTCTCAAGCTGTGCCAGGGGAAGTTTAGGCTCAAGGTGAGGAGAAAGTTCTTCACTGAGAGAGTCATTGGCTACTGGAATGGGCTGCCCAGGGAGGTGGTGGAGTCACCGTCCCTGGAGGTGTTCAAGGCAGGTTTGGACGTGGCACTTGGTGCCATGGTCTGGTCTTGAGGTCTGTGGTGACGGGTTGGACTTGATGATCTTTGAGGTCTCTTCCAACCCTGGTGATACTGTGATACTGTGAAAGCATTAGGTTATTTGGCTACTTCTTGCAATTTCTGTTCCAGAGAGATTTCTGTTTGAAAAATCTAAAAATGCCTCAATGGCTTCCATTGCTTTTGAATAAAGTATATGTATATTTTAATATTTTGTGATTAACACAATCAATTTGTATAACTTTCTTCTCTGCATCATTTAGGCCAGTAACAGGAGGCTGGCCAAATAAAATAGTTTCCATCATTTCCTGGTAGGGAAAAAACCTCAAAAAACCCCCAAAAAACCAAAAAAAACCAAAACAAAACAACCAGCAAAATCAAATCAAAACTAAACAAAACAAAAACCCTGCAAAATTACTCAAAAAATTTGACTTTTTGAAATGTGGAAAGACCAACTTCATTAAAATTCCCCGTTCTTTAATTTCTGTTTAGATTGTTTAAGCCAACTGTATTGGTATTGAATAATCTTTTATTAGGTAGGTAGCTAGCTAACTAGATGGATAAGTGGAAACACTATCTTATGATCTTCACCTCAGAAAGGAAACAGAAGAGTTAAGAAAAAACTATCTGGGGAAAGAAGTAATTTTTGTTGTTTTTTTTTCTAACACTTATGTACTACTAGGGAATTCTGAGATGGCAAACAAAAAAGACAGTAAATGATACAAGGAGAGTTGAAATAAAATGCAATCAAAATATTAGATATTGCTCTTTCTTCAGTGGCTTAGAAGCTCATTTTCCAGTTTTGCTCCAACTTACTTTGCTGCTTTGTCAGAAACATACATTCTTAGACTGGGCAGCCCTCAGCTGCTCAGCAAATAATGCAGAAGACAGCTCATGGGACACCTGTCCTGCAGTGCCCATCACCCTCCTTGGCCTCTTCCATACCACCCTGGAGTTTGTCTTCCTGCCCTTGTTTTTGCTTTGGTTGACTTGTTGAGAAAGGCACCCAAGTAGGGCTTGCCAAGAGTCTCCAGAACTCGCCAGGTTCATCAGGTCTGAGGCTGCAGAATGAACATCTGCACATCAAGAGCGTGCTTGATGTGAATGGTTCTTGACCTGTCTCTCTTCAGCAGATTTGTGTTTATCTTAAACTAATCTGGCAGAAGTTGCCAAGAAAGGCATGTGGGATACTGATACTGCTCAGTGGAAGGACTGGATTCCTCAGCAGCCATGCAGTGTCATTTGGGGACAGATTCTCTCCCTAGAAGTGTGGGAAGTTCAAGAGAGATCTTAATCATGCTTTGCCCAAGATTTGATCCTTCAGAAACTGCAAACAGATAAAACCCTGAAACTTTACTTTGGGTGTTCTGACTTCCAACTCTCCTATCACTTTACTGCCTCCCTCTCTCTTTGAGCTATCATTTTTGCTTAAACTTACAACAAATATCAGATTATTATTTTACAATCCTGCCATCATGTCAGTGTGCAGACTTTTGGCTCTAGTGTTTTGATCTTTTTTTCTGTGTGTGTGTGTATGTGGAAGAAAGAAACATGATACTGTAGCGATACCTATAAAAACAAAGTCAGTGGAAAAACTGGTACATGACTTTCTACCTCCTTGGCTATGGTGTCAATATATGAACCTTTCTTGGTGATAAAATCCCCCTAAATGATGGGATTGGGAATGAAGGACTGAGTACATGAAGGTGAGGAAAGAAACAGACAACAAGGACCAGGGGCTGTGTGGAGATAGGCCACATGTTGAAAACTGTGTCCAGTTCTGGGCCCCTCAATTTAAGAAAGATGTTGAGGTGCTTGAACATGTCCAGAGAAGGGCACCAAGGCTGGTGAGGGGCCTGGAGCACAGCCCGAAGGAGGAGAGGCTGAGGGAGCTGGGATTGTTCAGCCTGGAGAAGAAGAGGCTCAGGGGAGACCTCATTGCTCTCTACAACTTCCTGAAAGGAGGTTGGAACTGGTCTCTTCTCCGAGGCACCCAGTGACAGAACAAGAGGACACAGTCTCAAGCTGTGCCAGGGCAGGTTTAGGCTGGATGTTAGGAAGAAATTCTTCACAGAAAGAGAGATTGGCTGTTGGAATGGGCTGCCCAGGGAGGTGGTGGAGTCAGCACCCCTGGAGGTATTTAAGAGGAGACTGAATGAGGCACTTAGTGCCATGGCTTAGTTAGTTGGAAGGTGTTAGGTGATAGGCTGAACTCGATGATCTTGGAGGTCTTTTCCAACCTGGTTAATTCTGTGGTTCTGTGATGTCTGAACTGGTACTGCTGCCAAAAGCCTCCTCTCAGGAAACTACAAAGTTTTAGTGCTTTGATGCATGGGGGTCTTAATTGAAATCACAGAACGTTAAGAAGAGAGCATTATCTTCCTTCACAGCTTGTCTGAAGTGCAAAAGTAGAATCACATGGATGATTTTCTGCAGAAATAGATCCTTGGCACTACAGAGGGAGGAAGAGGAGCATGTCATGGATCTTGGTGAGGCAGAAAATAGAGGGTTTCCTTGAAAGTTCTGCGGAGACATAGAAAGCCTGAAACTACCATAATGGAAATTCATGGCCAGACTCCCACCAGCTTTAGTGAAAGAGGAGGCAGGCCATGTGTGCATAGCAGTCTAATTGCATTTCTGCGTTGTTTATGTCAGTGTATTAATAAGGGATTGAAAGGCAGAATCATTAGGGTATGCTTGGGTAGATTATCAGGGGAAACCAGATTTGGAACATTAGCGAGGTACGTAAAACGAACAAGTAAAGAACAAATGTTAATTGTACTTAATTAGAAATGTACTGAACCACCCAAATTTAATTGTTGGATGCCTGCAAACAGTGATGCCCATTAGTTTGTCCACAGCGACTGTTTTTGTTCCCCATGCCACCTTCTATTTTCAGGAAGGGGAAGCCTAAGTCCTTAGAGCTGGTAAAAGTAGGTCAGATGCCATTAATAAACAGGTAGTTAAAAAATGCCTTTGTTTAATTGACATGTGGCCAGATCCTCAGCTCTAAATTCACAGTGGCTGAGGATCTGGCTGGTGACCTTCACATCTTCCACTCTCCTACAAAGAAATCTTATAGCAACCTAGTAAAGTATAGGTATGTAAAGTGAGTACATAAAAAAGCTATGCTATTCCCTTATTTTGCTGTGGTCGGGGAAATAGATTAACACAAAACCCTCCCAAAACCTGCATCTATCACATATCTTTCAAAAAAGAGTAACAGCTATGAGTGTACATTGCAGCAGTTCTGGAGCCCTCAGCACGGGAAGGACATGGAAGTGTTGGAGCGGGTCCAGAGGAGGGCCACGAGGGTGATCAGAGAGCAGCTCTCCTATGAGGACAGGCTGAGAGAGTTGGGGCTCTTCAGCCTGGAGAAGAGAAGGCTTCAAGGGGACCTGATAGTAGCCTTCCAGTATCTGAAGGGGGC
Organism: Eubucco bourcierii; assembly: GCA_013396675.1. Classification (NCBI taxonomy): domain Eukaryota; kingdom Metazoa; phylum Chordata; class Aves; order Piciformes; family Ramphastidae; genus Eubucco; species Eubucco bourcierii. Next base: position 286,401 of record VWZE01010347.1, read on the forward strand.
CTACAGGAAGGCTGGGGAAGGATTATTTACAAGGTCTTGCAATGACAGGACAAGGGGCAATGGGTTTAAACTGGCAGAGGGGAGATTTAGACTGGATGTCAGGAGGAAGTTCTTTGCAGTGAGGGTGGTGAGACACTGGAACGGGTTGCCCAGGGAGGTTGTGGATGCTTCCTCGCTGGATGTGTTCAAGGCCAGGTTGGATGAGGCCTTGAGTAACCTGTACTAGTGGGAGGTGTCCCTGCCTATGGCAGGGGGTTAGAACTAGATGATCCTTGAGGTCCCTTCCAACCTTACCATTCTATGATTCTATGACTTGAGAAGAATTTGTAGCCAAAAGAAAGAAGTGTAACAGCATCTGATCTACTTCAGCCCAAACAAGCAATGGCTGAAGCATCTCCTTCTGAACTTCCACTGACTTCCAACCAACAGTCAATGCTTGCCCATGAACACCTTCTATCCTCTGAAAACAGCTAGTAGGGCTGTATCCTTGTCCTCAGTCACTACCTTTTTGTATGTTTTACTTAGAAAATGCCATATGGATCAGGCCTGGCATGTACATTCAAATAAGCAAGCTTGACAAATATATACCATACAGTGAGCATAGTTTGCCCCAGTCTGGTTTTCTTGGGAAACACAGTGAATGCACTGATTAATTTATTCTGCAAGCTATAAATGATTTTGCTGTGGGTCTCAGCTGAACCAGAAGCTTAAGCTTTCAAATGTTGGTATTGCTAGTTTTGAAATCATTTAAAATCAGAGTTTTTCAAGTCTATTTCCAAAATGCATGAAAACAAAATGCATTATGTTGCCCGAGTAATTTTTTAACTGATCGTTGATCAAACCTAGTGTGTAAGGACTACAGTAACACCCATATGGTCAGGAGTGCTCTGTTTACTTTTAACCCTATCTTTCTGTTTTGTTTGGTTTGGTTTTTTTTTCACTTGCTGTTCCTCATCCTTTTTGCAGTTTCTTTTTTCCTCTTGTTGCCTTCGCACCGTGGTCTGTTTGCTTAGCTAGGGACAGTCTGACAACCAGTTTTAAGGAAGAACACGTAAAGCTCAGGTGGATGGTGGGATGTTATTGCTTGTTCTTTCACTTACTGTGGCCCAGCCCATAGAAAACAAAGTGTGGCAGGCTGTACGTGGGGACTGCACGTCTCTGGTGAGGCCCTGCACGCTGACAGCATCCAAGCCAGTGGGACGCCCCAGCCCATAGCCAGAAACCTGCCTCTGCGCTAGCCAGGGGCTCTTGGCCAAAGGAAAGCACCGGGTCAGACTTTGTGTGTGCTCAGGAATGATTATGAATGGGGTACTATTACTGGCTCTAGTACACCTTTTACAAAAATATACAAACTTTAGTTAGCATCCTTTCTCCTTTTATGTGTGCGTCTTTCAAAAAGCTTTTGCAGAAGGCTTTGAAGAGACACCACGTATGAGGTAAGAGTGCTCAGGAAAAATAGTCCGTAAAAAAGCACAAAGCAGAGGTTAAGAGAGAACAGCCAGCTCTTGCAGCAGAGGGACGTGACCCGAGAAGTTTTTCAGGAGCTGGTTCTGGGGTCTGTACTTGTCAACATGTTCAGAAATAACTTGGGAAAGATGGTAAGGAGGCGACAAAGTTTGCTGATGATATTAAGTTACTAAGATTTGTAGAGATAAGGATTGGTTCTGAATCTGGGTGTCTGAGTGACAAAGTGGCAGGTGAAATTCACAGAGGAAAATGTTCCTGATGCACACAGGGAAAACAATCCTGTTTTCACATGTAAAATATTAAGTGTGAAAAAGGCTCTTGGTTGATACAAAGAGGGATCTGAATGCTGTGATCCATGGGTTTTTGAAATGACCACATCCAGGAGCAGCTCAGAAAACAAATCAAGTGCTAGAAATTGCTAGGACAGAAATAAAGAACAAAATAGAGAACACCATGACAACTCCAGATGAACCCATGAGTTATTGACACCTTTTATGCTATAAACATTTCTGATCCTTTCCTCTAAGAGGATGCAGCCAAACTCGAAGGCAAACCAGAAGGAGCAACAAAAAGCATCAAAGGAATTTCATGGAATGAGAGGAATGTATGAGGAATGAGTGAGGTCAAGGCTCTGCAGACCAGAATGGAAATTACTTGGGGGCTACATGGCAGCAATCTACAGACTTGTGATGGACACAGATGGCTGACAGTGTCTTTTTGAGCTCAAGAATAAGGGGCCATTAAATGAAGCCGGAAAGAGCACAATTCAGAACAGAAAAAGTAGATGGTTCTTCATGCAGAGGGTAGCAGATCTGTGAAACTCCTTGTCAGAGGNACCGAAGTGTAGAAACAGCCTCAATTGTGGAAAATTCCCGAGCTGATAATAATTGGTGACTGGGGGAGTATAAGGAGGAAGCATCTGAAGTTAGTCCTGCTCTTACTCATCCCCAACCATCTGCTTATGGTCATTGTTGAGACAGGATATGGGGTAGATGGATCCTTGGTCTTATATACACGTTTGTCAGTATTTTAGCTTCCTGTTTTCTCTCTAATCAACTCCTCTCTCCACTTAAAAATGCTTCCCTCCATTCTTTCTCATCCCTTCCTTGTTTTCTGCCTGCACTTCCAGTCGCACACTCCAGTCAGCCCAGAGATACTCTCAAACCTCTACTTACATTGAAGCTGAAAGTAAATCATCTTGAAAAACACTTCAGTGCAATGATAGCTCTTTCATCTTTTTCACTTATCGCTAGCAAATGGAAAGGGTGTTAGTTGTGCTTCTAACTGGTCAGGAAGACAGGGAGTGTTAAGGACTGTGTAAGCAGATTGGCAAAGAATTACTTCTTTCTAGAGCCTGGAAGATTCACTCATGACATCAAAGAAAAGCGAATGAAAGGTGTTTGGGCTACCTGGAACTTGGAAGGCTATAGATGTTGAGGTTATGTCAAGAAGTCAAACAGGCTGTTAGGAGTGACTTGTACATGGAAAAGAACTTCCGGCAGAAGAGTCTGAATGATATCTTGAACTTCATGTGTAGGAACATAAACAGGAAATAGAAGAAACAGATCCCAAGAAGGGACATTGTATGTAAAGGTTTCGTGGTCTTTCTCTTTAGTTTTCTGATTACTCAACCAAATAAAAAAAATCTCTCTTCCTTTCAGTACCACAGACTATTAAAATCAAATTTTATTTTTTTTTTCCCCCTGAAAGAAATTCTGGGTGCTTGTGGAAACCTCATGCTTTGAGTGATAATTCTGTAGTTCCAACCAACATCCAGCTCTTCTGTGGAGGACATGACTGTCACTTTCTAACAGAGAAAGTGGAGGCTGCGTCACAGTGACTGTGTGGGAGACAAGAGTGATTGCAATCTAGCAAAGGACGGAAAGGAAAAGAAAGAAGGAAGGATTGGCTGAAATATGATGGTATTCTGATATCATGAAGAATGCTAAGCAGTGCCAAGCAGGAAATTGAGGGTCAAGAAGCAAAAATATAACTGTGATAAACTCACGATGAGAATATTTTGGGTCACCTCAAGATGTGCAACCACCTGAAAAATTACTTTGCCCTAAGAGCCAGGGGTTTCAAGTACTAGCGAAGAGGTTAGAAACAAAAGGTGGGTTTTGGTGACTTTCAGCCTCAGGCACTTGCATTTTTTGTTGTGAATAGCTGGTGTTGCAAGATGCTTAGGTGTGCAGACGTAGAAGTGATTATTTTCCTGTGGAAATGCGAGTATGGGCTGATGCACCATTGAAAGGTGGGATAGGTAAGACTTCTGTGGATGCTGCTACTTTTTTTTGTCAGCTTTTGTTCAGTCAGCTTTCTGTGCATATTAGATTAGTTCAAGATAAGTCATGTTTGGAAAGGCTGAGTATGAAAGGGAAGCACTATTCATTTATCCAGTTGCACGTAGATAATAGGAAAAAAGAGGCGGTGCCCGACTGCCCAGGGCTTTTTTTTTCCATAGAGCCTGGGAAATATGCAGCAAAGCCATGAATGCCATGTACTCTGCTATTTTCAGAGGTGTTCACCAGGAGGATGAGGCACTTAGGATATTGGGCATCTCACGTAGAGAATGCACTTTCCTGCTAAGTATTGTTCCCAGTGGGGACATAAAGCATGCTACAGAACAGAAACTCAATCCTTGCTCTGGCAACTGGGCAACTGGCAGTGCACCAGGGTCCCAACCCACTGCATGGAAACTACTGAGAAATCTTCCAGCCACCTCGTACCTTGTCAGTGAATAACTTCTCAGCTTAGCTAGCAGTCCTTGGTCACAAGTTGGTCGAAAGCTGGAGGGAGAGGCTGAGGAGTGATGATGGAGACTTGTTGTTCTTTGAGACTCGTGAGCTGGTGATATCCCACTGCTCTTGGCAGGCTAGCAAGGACTAGTGGCAGCAAGAACAGAGAGGTAAATAAGATGTGCAGAGGAGAACCTAAACCATTCTCACCAGGAATTCTTGTTTGGCATTCCTTGTCAAGCTTCTAAATAGATAGAAACTATGGTGTAAAATGCATCCAGTTCCTACCATTTGTAGATATCTTCCTGTTCCCACTAACCCATGTATTGGGAAAGCTGCTTGGGATGTAACTGCCAGCTTACTTCAGCTTTCCTACTGAATGCATTGGGGCCAGCATTTCAACCTTTAGCTGACTATTTTTGACCTATGCTTGGACCATAGCTTCTTAGAATCGTAGAATTACATCCACAGCCAAAGCTCAGGGAGCACGCTGGCAGGGAGCCAGCACACGTTCTCCCTCTCCACTCCACCCCCATAAAGCACGTTTCACAACCTGTACACGCTCCCTGCTACTATTGTCACTCTCTGTTTCCTGCCTCAAATCTACTCGATATACCCTGAGACACGTGGCTACGCCAGCCCCATGCTACCAACCACATGGCACTGAACACCAAGGCACAGAGCAGGCAAGGCCCATGTCATTCAGATATCTTTGATAACTTCCAAGTGGAAAACCATTCCTATATATTCTTTACAATTCCAGGAATTTCCAGAGTTCCTGTCTCAAAGTTAGTGTCGTCACCACTGCCTCTTGAAAGACATGAGTCAGCCTAACTTGAATTTGTAATAGCATTGCCATGATGATGCTAGGAATTGATTGCTGTCCTAGTGAAAGAATAGAAGCTGAGAAAAATACTGTACTTGCTGTTAATCATTCTCAAAAAATGGTCACCTTCAGTGACAGGATGGCTTCCTCTTGCTTGCAGTACTGGTGCAATTGCCAAATACTGCCTCAGTAAACAAGAACGTCACTGAGGCTGCCAGTCGCTTTGCCAAGAGGAATGCTCAGAGAATTGAATGGGGTGTTACAGGAGGGAAGGATTGCAGTAGCTTCTGACATCACACAGGAGGGCTGGGGAGGAAGGAGATGAGAAGATGAGGAGACAGAAGATGAGTATTTTTCCAACTGATACGAGGATTTGGGCTCTTCCACTGGTATTTGTCACTGTACCATTTGAACCACAAATTACAGAACTGTCTCCAGAATGGGGAAGAATATGTCTGGATACAAACAGGTTCTAATGCTTTAATTTAGGACTGCCTGCCACAAAAAAGGTCAAATTTGTCCTGTGAATAATTAAATTAGATTAGATTAGATTCTAGTCTTGAGGTCTGTGGTAATGGGTTGGACTTGATGATCTTTGAGGTCTCTTCCAACCCTGGTGATACTGTGATAAATCCTTTACCTCAGCTCCTATATTCTGCTATGAATCACTGAAATGACAACAAAACCACTTCTGTTCTGAGACCAGTAGCTCCAGAGGCAGGACCTCATCTTGGAGCTGTTTCTAGTTTGATTTCAGTGAAATACATCAAGATGACAAGAAATACACTCTTACCCTGGAAACTTTTCCCCGTCAATAGTTATAAATACACCACACTATTGTGCTTGGCATGCTGTATGCTAATAAAGGTGAGGGCTCTGAAACTCATTAGGAAAGGGAGCGGGCTGCAGAGCAGAGTGAGGACAGTGTGAAGCTAAGGTTGATAACCACGGTCTCGTCCAGAATAGGCCATGGGAGTTTTCTTATCTCGCTTTGGCAGGAGGTGCTGCTAGCTTCCTGTGCGAAATCAGGAGCATATGCTGCTTTCCTCTTGTTGTTTGGCTTCCTCCGCTACACAAGACGGTTCCCAGCACTGTGATTATCTTTGCATCTTCAAACATGGCACACTCTGCTTCCTCAAGGGCTTGATGTATTCTTGAGAAGCAGGCAGGCTCCCCTCCCCCAGGCCACTTCTCTAGGGCCCCTGCCTGTGCCAGCTTTGCACATCACAGACCTTTTATAGAGCTGACCTTAACTTCTAGTTGCATAAACCACCCCTTCCAAAGAAGTGTAAATTCCCAAAGCTAAGGATGATGAGCAGGTCTGCTGGTGGAGCTCGCCCCACACTGCAGGCAGCCAGGTAGGCACCCTGTGCTTCCAGCTTCCTTGGCCCTCAGCACCAGCAGAACCACTTGCAGCCCTCCTTCCCATCATAATGGCCTTCCCTTGACTCCTTCAGGAGAATAGCTTCTGTTCTACAAAGGAATAGTCTGATTCTTAGGCCCTCAACACAAAGGTTGAAGCCTGCCTGTGCACGTGGAGGTGTGTGCAAGTGGGCAAATGCACATGTGAACATGCAGGCAGGCATATGGAAAAAATACTTAAGGAGTGATAAACCTGATTACTGTGCTTTCCCCAGGGCTTTACTAAGACAGCAGAGCCTGATTACCTTGCAGTCATGTTGAATAATGTTTACAAACACACAAATTTACATGTATCCCCTAAGCATTTACTACATAGGATCACTATACATGCATAGTTGCACCCACAAAGTATGGATATGAAAGGATCTGTAGGGAAGTAGGTATGAGAAGTGCTTAGAAATGTACTAGCAGATGTTAGCTGGTTTATCAATCTCTGTGCTCACTGTGCTTTTTCATTAACCTGGAGGTAACCATGGTGTAAGCTTTCCTGAAGATGCAGAGCAGTGAGGCTCATCCCACAACAAAACATTCCAGAGATGTCCAGAGTAAGATTCAGATATCCAAAATTCAGTGAGGTTTCCCTGAAAGCACAGGCACTTCTTGCTACAAATAAGATACCCTTGCTGTTTGACTGAGTGGATAGTTTAAACTCGTAATGTCTTTACGAAGCAGAAAAATATGTAGCTGATGTTATTTGAGGACACATGCAGTGAAACATCAATTGAATTAACGGGAAGATGATTGTGTATTTTGGTCCTAGCCAGAGTAAAGTTTTATATTTTCATTTTTCTCTCTTTGTTTCCAAGCATCTGTACTTAACACAAATATTTGGTTTGATGACTGCATCTAAGTGCAGCAGAGCCTTTTCTCTTTCTATTACAAAATGCTTTTTGTTAGAAGTTGAAGTCAGATTAGGAGGCAAGACTCTTAATTACTCCCATTTGTCCCTTTCCCATCTCTTCTTGATGCTGCTGGCCTAAGCAGTGGCTTCCACATGGCATCAATGGCAACATCAAGAGGCAAGATGACTTGAGCACTGACTTGACTAGCCATCTCAGAATACTGGAGGTGGCCTGCATGCTGTCCCTAAGATGTATGATTGTATTTGAGGATAAAGTGAGAACATTTGACATTTGAGGAGAGAAAGCATCTGGTTTTGCATCATGAATGAGCATCAGGGATGAGCCTGAGTCTTGTCCTAGGCTTTGTCCGGCAGCTGCAGTGCAACTGATGTGTAAGTGTTTGCTGATCCAGCTGACCATGGAACTGAAGTGGCACATACAAGAGCACTTACATCTCCCATTGTGTACTGTGGGTTGTTGGATAATGTATTCTTAGTTCGATTGTGACTCAATTTTTTATTAAAACCATGGACAACGGCTATTAACCGTATTCAATTTTCTGCTATAATTGCACTAGCACTACAATCAGCAGTTTGGAGATAGTATGCTATCTGAAGTCAGTAGAGTTCACATATATGTCTCCAGGGCTGATATTTCATCTAGTGTTTTACATGTGTTTTTCTTGTTATTATGATGGTGTTTTGTATTATGTTATTAATAAGTAGACAGCACCTCACTGGGCTAAGCGCCAACAAAGACATGACACTGATCTCAACTCTGAGACACTGATCTCAACTCTAAGACACTGCAACTTAAATATATGCAGTCTTTTTCAAGGGATTATGAGGGCAAATATAATAATAACTATGACTGGAGGATGCGGAGCAGCAAGGAAAGAGACTGGAGATGCCTTTCAAAGATGCACAATCAATTTCTGAACGTGCATTATAACTTCTTTGTGATCTTTACCACAGCATGTTTGTCTGTAAGGGCTTCTATAGTAAAAAACATAGATTTTCAGCATTGCAACAAAGAAATGTAAATTCATTCTGTAGGTAAAGGAAACAAACAAACAAAAAACCCAAATTTTTTAATATGGGTGGAATGAGATTCTGGGGTCTTTGTCTTCCTGTACAGGGATTGCCTGAATATCCAGTCATAAGGATGTGCTTTTGGTATTGCCTGGTTTTGTGCCTACAGTGCTGGCATCATGAAATAAGTTTTGGTATCTGCTTTGGGGTGGAAATGCTATCAGCTTGTCAACATTATTTTGTCTTCTGTGCTTTAGTCTTGTTATAGAAGCAGGCTTTTAAAAGTGTTAATAGCATCTATCTTTCTGAATAATTTTTAACTGTCCTAATGTAGCTGTCTTTAATCCACTCTGGCCTCAACAGTTGTGTACAGAAGTTGGCTTTTAAATCAGAGTAGAAAAAGTGGTTGCATATATAGTGCTTCCTTGCCATTCCATTACTCCCTGTCTACTCTGTGCATGAATCATAGAATAGTAGAAAAGACCTCTAAGGTCATCAGGTCCAACTGTCAACACAACATCGTCATCCATGGCCATTAAACCATGTCCAGAAGTGCCATGTCCGCACGTTTCTCGAACACCTCCAGGATCGGTCACTCCACCACCTCACTGAGCAATCTATTCCAATGCCTGACCACACTTTCTGTGAAGAAATTTGTCCCACTATCCAAGCTAAACCTTTCCTGGCACAATTTCAGGCCATTTCCTCTCTTCCTATCTCCTGATACTAGGGAGAAGAGACTGAACCCCCACCTCTCTACAACCTCCTTTCAGCTAGTTGTAGAGACTAATAAGGTCTCCCTTCAGCCCCCTCTTCTCCAGACTAAACAATCCCAGTTCCATCAGCAGTTCCTCATAAGACTTGTTCTCTAGACCCTTCACCAGCTTTGCTGTCCTTCTCTGGACATGCTCCAGTAATTCAGTGTTCTTCTTATAATGAGGGACCCAAAGCTGAACACAGTACCCAAGGTGCAGCCTCACCAGTGCTGAGCACAGGGGCACAATCGCTTCCCTACTCCTGTTGGTCACACTGCTCCTGATACAGACCAAGACCTGTTCCTCTTTCCTGGCTTTTTCAGCTCACTGGGCTTCTCAATACAAGCTGATAAATTTGTTCAGTGGATCACCTCTGTTCACGATTACAGCCCAAGTTAGTTTACATATGATAATTTCTTTAAGCTGTAATATGTGCTAAGAGACTGGCCGGTTTGACGCAAAGTTGAGCAATTAAAAACAAGCATGTAAAGAGTTTACCATCAATATTATAAACAACACAAAGTTTAAGCAAACTGCACAGTTGGCTGCAGGGAAATGGACCTCATTCTTTGGTCAGGATTGCATCACATGCCATTATCCTGTCACTGGGCAATAGAGGTTGTATCTCCAAACAACTGCTATATATGTCAGAACTATTTGATTACAGATAGTGCAATCATTTTCTTCCAGATCCATGGAAAATCAAAGGAAGGTATCATATCTGAAAGACATGGGCCTTGCTGAAGGCCTAAGTTGTACTGACGAAGCTCAAATTGAACAAGCAACAACAAAATCTTGGATGAAAAGCAAAACTAGACATCCTCAAAGTAGAATAGGGACAGACATCATTTAAGAAGCATTCCAATGCTTTTGTTTCCATGTGTACCAAATTAGGCTTTGGGAAAGAAATTAGCTCTACCGTGACCCCACCTGAATGTTCTGATTAGAAGCCAATTTGTTGCATAAGGCAAGAACATTTTTTCCCTGAGATTTCCATTCATTAATACGGCTTTGATTTTTTTTTTTTTCAGATTAAATGAACATTTAAATCCCTTTGGCAATTAGGTATAGTTTTGTTTACTTTGCTAATTTGCAGGGTTGTGTTCTGTGTTTTATAATCATTGAACTTCAATATTTATGTCATATTTTGCCATTTTGTAAGATGAACTAAAGAAAACATTCAGAAATGAGAACTTGCGTTTTTTTGCATGCTAACAAGAAGAATCTGCATGCAGTGAAACAGCAGCCAATACATGGATCTTAAAACAAATCCAAGTTGTTTTGAATTTAAGGCTGAAAATAAGAGGAACTCATGTTTGAAGCCAAACCTGAACCATGACAATGGCTGCAAACAGGAGCATTGGAAATGAGAAGTTTGTCTTGCACAGCCCTGCAATTAGGTTTAGACTGTAAATTCTGCCCTTCCAGCCCACAGTGCATTAAATGTTAGCACTTAATCCAGAGAGTTCATACTCAAGGAGAGGTTATGGAAGTGGATCAGGCTCCATCAGGCTCCAAACTTCAAGATCTAATGAAAAGTTAACTATACTTGTCTGGTCATCACAGCATCTGCAGCTTCCCTGATCGCTGTTTCAAACATAATTGTTTTGTCTTATATGTTGAATGCTTCAGTCTATCACCAAATCAGTAAAACTTCAATTCTTCTTGTCTTCAGGCGTGGATTTTGCTCTCACACTGAAGGCTCTTTCGTCCTGAAAGCTGGCAGCAACATGGGAAACAGGATCCAGAGCATCACTGAGAGAACAGCTGTAATAGAGGGCAAAAATAAGGTATGGCTCCTGGGAGCAGATAACCTTTCTGTATGACAGCCTGTGTTGAAAAGGCACTTTAAGGTGGTGATGAAATAACAGTGAAGAAGCCAATGTTTTTATATTGTTTAGATTTGAGGAGCTGCATGCATACAAATAACTTTCATAATTGGTATTTATCTGCTGAGATGTAGAGATGTACTTATTTCTACATGCAGTCATATTAAGGTTAAGTGACATGTAAAGAGAATGTGTCACAGAATTCACCATATCTGCTCTCTTAAAGCTGGTATGTGCTGTCTTGGGGCAGCTCAGGAACACAGGGGCAGGGTTCCAGGCCATCTTTGCTTCATTTTGTGACATTGCACAATTTCCTGTTGTTTTTCCTATGAGAATTAAACAATTTATTCTCATTATAGAGTTTATTCACAGATACAATCCTAGATTATTAGACGGACGGGTCTTTTCTTACAATAAAAGTGTTAAAGGGCTAAATTAATCCAAATTAGTAATCAAAGTTTGAGAGAGTTTTCAGTCATGATGGCTGTCCCAGTGGCATTAATCACCTCAGTGTTAAGTGTCTAGTCCATGTCACACATCCCTTTATGAACCATGGGGACAGGCTTGTAGTCTGTTGGTGTTTAATGTGGGAGAGAGGGACAGTGAGAATAATTCACTTGGGGCCATGGGAGATTGTCCATCAATTAAAACCTTCTAATGAAGGATGTGCTAGATCAGCTGCACTTCCCTGGGTTAGATTTGAGACTGATTTGGTGTGGTTGTGTAGTCTGTGACGAGCTCAGGTGAAGACACATAATGCTATGCCATTGTCACAGCATCTGGTTTCACAGGGTAGTACAATTTGTGGCAGTAATGGCTGAAGACATCGTATATTTTAAAGCCTATCTTATTCTAGGCCTGTCATTTCTGAGGACACTGAAACGTTTTTTTGCCATTCTAAGGGCACTGAGGATATAGATCTCCTTCTCTTGGTGGCTGCCTTCAGTCTTCTGCATACAAAGCGACTATAAACTGCCGTTGTTCTCATGCTAGGGCCCTTTCACACACCACAGAATAACTCGGGCTTTGTGTGCATCGAAGGATATGGCCTAGGACTGCATTTTCTCCTGCTGTTGTTTTATTTAGAAAGCACCACAGGTGTTCATGGCATCATTCCAACACATGGGAACAGACTGGGTCCCAGTGAGGCATTTGCTCTATTTAGCTGGACACCTTTATATGCTTAAAGATCAAGGCAAATATGGGAGAAACCAACTTCCTTGGGGAAACTATTGTAGGAAAACACACAAAAAAATGAGATACAAGGAGGGATTTGAAGGAGGAAAGGGAAATAATTTCAGGCACAGGAAGACACAATCTAATCCAAAGGCAAAATGATAAACAAAAGATGGTAAGAACCAGTTATTTTCCAGAAGACATCTAGTCATGCTATGGGTGAAGTCCTACCAATTTGCAGGGTGCAGAAGGAGCTGTCTGAAGACCAGATCTCATTCTTCTCATGTACCACGCATTTTGGAGACAGCGGAAGAGGAGTGGCTGAAATGTCAAAGCAACTTCCAGTCAACAGCAAAAAAAATTCCTCCCTGGAGGAAGATGCTAATAATGGGTCCTTGCAGCAGAACTGCAGGTTTTGTTTGAAGTCTTTGGCAGGTAGCCCTTTTTAACAAATGTGCCCAAAAGTGAACCAAGGAATGGTCTCTGCATGTGTTACATGGAAAGTTCTGCAGTGAAACTTAGTGGCTCTCCTTGATACTCCTTTTCTTCACGCTATTTAGTTAAACTGAGAAAAGTCTACCTTTCATTGCTTTATTTTTTGTGATCCCTATGGGGAAGGGGAGGTTAATGAAATTATTTTGTTGCTCAGCTTATTCACAGCTTTCCTAAGATTTCTTCCTTTCTGCTGCTCTTCTGTAGTTTTCAAGCAGAGCTGGATTGCTGTTGTGAGTAGAAAATGCTCTCTAATCCTGAGTTCCCAGCCGAGCTGTGAGTTGCATGATTAGTGCACATGCAGCTGCTCTGGAGTGTGCAGGACATTTTTCTTGGTTTTCCATGGAGCCTATAGCTTTTCACTCTTTGCAGCCCAAGAATCATTCTTGGTCTCCCAGAGCAAACTCAGAGACACAGTTCAGACAAAGCCCTTCTGCTGGGATATTGTAAAGCTGTTAATAGCACTGAACTAACTGAATGCAACATGTCATCATAAGCATCTGGCTCTGATGTACTGCTCTTATGAGCACTTCTGTTACTGCAAACAGCCACAAAGGGCTCTCTGAGGCACTCCACATCAAGAGTCCTGCTATCTAAACAGTCTACCTACCTCAGTTCCACATCCAAGCATAGCAAGCATGGTTAAAACAGCCTCAAAGCTCAATGAAAACAACAAAGATGTAGGAGATAAAGCAGTAGGAAATGGATGAAGAAACTTTAAAAGATGAGTATTTGGTTTAGTAGAAAAGAAGAAATGGGGGTGAACACAGGATGAGATTTATTGTAATCAAGGGAAGAGATGAACAAGAAATAGTCAAAAGGTTTCTTTTAGCCATCAAGATAGCTCTTTTAACCTTGTTTAAAGGCACTGTACCAGTTCCTTTTGTTTCCTGTCTGCACATGCACCATTCGAGTTCCTTCAGCTTGGCTTTTTGCTGTGGTACGTTGATTGGTTGTTTGTTTGCCTGTGGTTATCAAGGTGGCCACAAGTATCTTTTTAAAGTTAGAAAAACCTCAGACTCTGTGTCTGTACAATTAAAGTAATGCAGGAAGCCTATGCTACATTATTCTTCTGGTGACAGAGAAAGCATGACAGTGTTTTAGTAACGTTTCCGTTGAAGCCTTTCTAAATAGACATTGAGAAACTTGAGTGGCATAATGGAAGAACTTTGTAATGTAAGCTGTAATACTTAATCATGGGACAACTCTTGAAGTGGTTTGATTCCCCCACCCAGAGTTTTCATTCTCGTTTTGTTGGATATTTCAGCAACTTCCTACAAAGCTGGGTTATTCTTAGGCTGATCGTGAAAACACGTCACAGATACTGTCCTGTCATTCAGCTGCTTCAAACCACTACTTCTCAGTGTTCCCAGCCGAGGTTAACTGCTATATATAACTCAGGGCTAATACATATTATTATCATTATTATTATTGTTGTTGTTATTCTCATCATCACCAATAATATTTTTTAAATTGCGGGTCTGTGAATTACCTACAACACTGAGGTCCAAAGAGCTGTTTTGTTCATTGGTATCAGCATGTGTTCTCTCCTGTGTGTGCAGGCACACTGTTTTATCAGCAGCTTTGAAAAGAGTCAGTACTTCTTGTACAGGAGTGCAAGGGACAGGAAGCTGCAGGAAAGGTGGACAAAGATCTTGGGTGTGGAAAATGCACAGAAGAGTGCTGAGATGATGAGCTCAGATATGGGAGAGAGTAGAAAGTATTGGCCAAGAAGAAAGGATGTGCCAGGGGAAGTTTAAATTGGGTATTATGAAAACTTTCTTTACTGAAAGAGTAATAAGGTTTTGGAACAGACTGCCCAGGGAGGTGGTGGAGTCACCATCCCTGGAGATGTTCAAGAAGTGTGTAGTTGTGGTGGTAGGACCACTATGGTAGGACGTAGTTTAGTGGTTATGGTAGTTGGGTTGGACTCAATAATCTTGAAGGTCTGTTCCAATCTTAATAATTCTGTGATTAATTCTATGATAAATCCAAGGAAAGGAGGCAGTAAATGGGAGGGAGGGCAGCTGAGTAGAGAGGAAAACTTAGAATAAGTGGGACTACACTCCCTTATTTTATGAACACAGCCTACTAGAACCACTTTTTTGAGAACCTGAATTGGAACAGAAGGTCCTTGACTACCTCATCCCTCTGCTGCTTAACAAATGTTGGGGTCCCACCGACAAGAGCAGGTTCCACAGAAGCTAAGTCTGTGTCACAGTATACCAGGAGCTTCAGGAACTCTTTACAAATAATAGTTGTGGTTTGTCTTTCATATGTGTATGGGAGTGTGTATCTATATCTATATTATCTATATCATCTATGTATCTATGTCTTTATCTATATCTATCTATCTATCTCTCTATCTATCTCTCTATCTAATCTATCTCTCTATCTATATGTGTGAGCTTGTTTTCCACTGCATAAACACCTTACTGACACAATTTTTCAGTGGTCTCATCCCTTGTGAGTGACAAAACCACCTGACTTCAGGAAAAATGAAAAGTAATGGCCCCGTAACAGGATTTTGCAGGACCAAACCTAGGCTTGCCTTTGTCCATCTCTAGCTTGGCTGGTGATGATGAGTCAATCTGACGTATGCTAACTGTATGCAGTATTAAAAACTGTGACCATTCAACATGAAGTTGGAGTGCTAGATAGTCAGAAGAATCAATCCTTCATGGACATGACTGATAAGGTGTGGTCATGAAAAATAGATGGGTCCATCTCTCCTGCATATTCTATGCCAAGTCCTAAACTTCTAACTTTCTTCTGTGTCCCCTTGCTACTGATGAGATGAAGAAGTATGTGTTGTGTAGGTTCTCAGTCCCTATACATGCCAGCTGTATGGCCAGTACATTTGTGCTGATTTGCCACCTGGAACCCAAAGCAGAAGAGAAAGCTGTTTAGCTCAGTACAACAACAGAAATGTTAATCTTTCTCCTCTACCAACAGCCGGTTTTCATGAAATGCATGAGATTTTATCAGCTTTTTCTGTCTATTTCAGTTGAAATTGGCTAACAAATTAAAAAAACTACTGAGCATATGGAGGAGTAGGAGATACTGGCAGACAGATGGACAGGCTGACAGACAGACGGACAGACAGACAGTATGATCTTACTAGGAAGCCAGGCTAAAGATAGCAGTGAGAGTGTAACTTACCTCTTTTTCAGCACGTTGTTAACTGCTCATGGGGCCTTCCTGAGTGCTACTAGAATCTCTGTCAACACTTCTAAGCAGATCGCTGGGAGGTGCCAGCTGAGCCAAGCTCTTGGTGAGATTAAAACCAGCAGAATTTGGCACCTGTGCCTGCCAAGTTGTGGCTCCCTCCAGCTCCTGAAATTGATCCCCTCCCTCGGCACTCACGGGAGGGTTAAATTAAGCTCTCTCTCACTCTGCTTATGGCTCTGGGGAATAGGGCAGGGGGTACCCATTGCTGTCTGTAGGGTGATCTTCTCCCGAGTTAGCCAGCTGCATTCACTCTCATGAGCTGTTTGAACCCAACACAACATGCAGAAGGAAACAACAGCTTTGCTTGCTAAACAGCGGTGACTTGCCCATCCTATCCCAGCAGGGAAGAGATTGCTCGCCTCTGCATATTCATGTCATGCCGCTGAAGGTAGTTTCGTGTTTCTTCTGTGGTGGTCCTGAAAGTGAAGTTTGTTCCAGATGTTTTGCACGGATGGGTGCCAACATATGAGGCATGCAGATCACATGTCTTTGGCATAAGCAGACCAATCCAATAGTGTGCTGCCACACTATTGAGGGAAGCATTTATGCTTTTAATATATGTTTGCTTTNGCACTTCAGTATGGGTCTTCCTAAATAATACTCCTTTAGACAAAGATGAATCGAAGGAGGTGAGGGAAGCATTTATGCTTTTAATATATGTTTGCTTTTAAAAATTTATTTAGTTATGTTAACAGATACGTCTTCTTAAAAACATAATAATCAGGAGGGAATCGATAATATTTGTCTGATTTGCCCTAATTTATTCAATGTTGAAAGTGCAGTGTTGAAAGGGCAGTATTTTGAGTTTTAAAGGTATTGACTGCTTTGAGAAGTTAGGACAGCAGTCTCTGAATGGAGCATCTTCATGTCAGTGTCTGCAGAGGCCTCCTGTGAGTCAGACAAGATTCAAGTTGCCAACCATTTTCTAAAACCTCTGCCATCAGCTGGTGCAGTGGGCATCTTCTATCTACAGTACTTTGAGACAAGAGAAATTCAAACACACCCTCCAGGGACAGACTCCCCCACCCTGGCTTCAAGCACAAGGATCATGCCAGTTGCTTTACGCTCTTCCCC
>VWZE01010347.1:308249-325147 GCA_013396675.1 Eubucco bourcierii
TTCAAGGCCAGGTTGGATGAGGCCTTGAGTGAGCTGTACTAGTGTGAGGTGTCCCTGCCTATGGCAGGGGGTTTGAACTAGATGACCCTTGAGGTCTCTTCCAACCTTACCATTCTATGATTCTATGATTTTCTTTGAAAAAATATCCCCCTTCCCAATTTTGTGGACCAAACTGTATATTTTTCAAATATTCTTCCTAGCTGTAATAGAATCACTGAGCACCAGGCTGGAAGGGACCACAAGGTCTAACCTTTCTTGGGAAAAGCAACATGCAGACAAGATAGCCCAGCACCCTGTCGAGATGAAAGTGTTCAGTGTTGGAGAATTCACCACTTTCCTGGAGAGATTATTCCAATGGCTGGTTATTCTCACTGTGAAAAATTTTCCTCTTGTACCCATCGCCTTTTCCATATCACTCCTTGTAAAAAGAGAGCCTTCGTCTTTTTTCTGTACCGCCCTTCAAACACTGGAATGTGGTGATAAGGTTTTCCCTGAACCTTCTTTTCTTGAGGCTGGACAAAACCAATTCTCTCAGCCTTTCCTCATATGGCATACTTCCCAGTCTTTTGATCATCTTTGTGACCCTTCTCTGGACTGTGTCCAGCCTGTCCACACCTTTTTTGTATAGTAGGGACCAAACTGAACACAGTATTCCAGATGCGACAATCAATGAATAGAGTGGGATAACGAATCCCTATCTCTGCTGGTGATGCTCTTCTTGATGCAACCCCACATCCTGTCAGCTTTCTTTGCCACAACAGCAGCAGTTCTCTTATATTGAGGTTGTTGTCCACTGTGATCCCCAGGTCCCTTTCCATAGACCTGTTCCCTAACCAGGTATATCCCAACCTGTTATGCACACCTGGATTTGTATTTTCCCAGGCACAACACTTGAATACTTCTTGTTGAACTTCATAAGGTTCTTGTTAGCCCACTTTTCCAGCCTATCCAGATCTTTCTACAGGGTGTCTCTCTTCCTGTGTGTCCACTCCCTAACTCAGTTTAGTATCATCAACCAGATTCCTCAGAGCAGAATTGGTCCCATCCATCCAGATAATTTATGAAGATATTAAACAATATTTGGCCCAATTTTGATCCCTGCAAGGACCACACTTGTAACAGGTTGCCAGTATGAAATGGAGCTATTTACCACCACCCTCTGGTGGTGGTTGCTGCAGCCAAGACTATCACTAATCCAAGATACTACAAAGAAAGTTTTCCTGGTTTGTGAGTAGCAAGCCCAGCACTGCCTTATTCCTGGTTGACACATCTAATGTTTATAAGATGAAGCAGTCCTCTATAAGTCCAGGAGCTTTTTGGATGACATGTGAGATGCTGTATTGTTTTTTCGACAAATATGGGTATTTGAAGTTGCACTCTAAGGACCAAGTGACTCATGATAGCATTAGCCATGAAGCCATAAGTCGATCTGCATTATATGCCTATTTCTGCTGCATCTTTTTCTCTAATTGGTAAAATGGCAGAAAAGATAACTAGGGCACAAGGATATTTTCCTTGTGTCCCCAAGACTTGTGATCTTTCTGGATTCTTCCCAGGTTTCAGCTTACAGTGCCATTTATGCCCACATGAATGAGTAGTAGTGGATGGTAGTCTGTTGTCTTGACAAGTTGATGCACTCTCAGAAATATCTTGGATCTTAGCTTCTGGAGCACTGGAAGAGGCTACCCAGAGAGGTTGTGGAGTCTCCTTTGGAGAATTTCAAAACCCGCCTGAATGCATTCCTGTGCAAACTAACCCAGGGTATCCTGCCTTGGCAGGGAGGTTGGACCCCATGATATCTGGAGGTCCCTTCCAATCTCTAAAGTTCTGTGATTCTGGAAGGCAACATCCTTCTCATGACTGCCTGTCAGACCAGCAGATGGGCACCTCAGTGTCCCTTGGCAGCTAGTCACCTGCTACGAGCACTCATAATTTCTTTTTGCAGTATCCGCTATGTGCTCCTTTGTACTTTCTTCCTGCAGACCTTGCTTGTGGGTGTCTACAGCTGTTAAATCTTCATATCACAACAGACATCTACATTTAGAAAGTGCCAATTATTTATAAATATAGAAATTTAGTAACAAACATGAGAAGTGTGAACAGATAAGTGACACACAGGCAGGTCATTTGTTAAAACGGGTTTAAACTGGCAGAGGGGAGATTTAGACTAGATGTTAGGAGGAAGCTCTTTACAGTGAGGGTGGTGAGGCACTGGAACAGGTTGCCCAAGGAGGTTGTGGCTGCTCCCTCCCTGGAGGTGTTCAAGGCCAGGTTGGATGCGGCCTTGAGTGACCTGTAGTAGTGGGAGGTGTCCCTGCCTATGACAGGCGGTTGGAACTAGATGATCCTTGAGGTCTCTTCCAACCTTACCATTCTATGATTCTATGATTCTATGAAAATGAAGAAACAAAGAAGAGTACCTGCAAGTTCTATTGATGGATGTGACAAGACCATATGCCACCTTGAAGATGACTGCTGTCCCCAGTCTCAAATCAGAGTTTTGTTTTTGTCCTTACCCTTACCTTGTGCCTATTTGGGCAGAAAGTTAAACACCACCACAATTCTCCATAAATTATTGTGCCAGTCTTGCCATACTATGATCTTTAGTGGGAACTTTGTACACAACTTTGAGCAGTTGCTGGGACTCATTCTCTAAGGCTGTTGCTCTTTTAATGTTCAAGATGCTGAATTTGACCTTCTCTAATTCTTGCAGCTCAGTTTTCAAAATGCTACTTGGAAGATCTTGAAACTGAATTAAGCTGTAATTTGATGAGTCCCATTTGCTTTATCCCAGTCTTCCTTTCAGTGTTTTGATGGCAGTTGCAGATATTATAGTGCAGTGACATGAAGGAGCTGGTTTGCCTGCTTAGATCTTAGACTCTTAGATGTTGGGGGTAGAAGGAAATCCTTCTCCTTAATACCAAAGCTTGCATGAGAAGATGCCAGATATTATGACTTTCCTTTGAAGGTTCTTGTTTTGGCTGACGGTCAGAAAGAGGAGTGGCAGCTTTATTATCACTTGGAAATTTTTAATGACTTGGCTGGTGGCAAACTTGCTATATAGAGTGGTAAAGCTGAAATGTATTTGTCCTTTGACTTCCTGGAGCCAAACACTTCAGTTGTGTGACATGTAAAGTCCTGATCATCCACCGATGTTCAGTTGCACCGATAGAAGACACTTTTAAACTGTACTTCTGTTTTGTCCTTATAAAAATCAAAAGTCATTCATCTGTTTTGCAGACATAGTGCACCGATCAACCTTGCATGGTCACAGTTCTCCTCCATCAGACTGAGACCAAACTACTGTGGCTGAGTAACAGCCTGTGTTTCATGTCAATGAAACAAACATAGCCAGCATCTGCTGAAAAACACACTGAGGGAATAAAAATATGAGAGCCCTGAATGCTGATGGGTTTGAAGGATGTGAACACAACACTGCAAAGTATTTCCTTCTGATGAGTACAAAACCAATGTGTCAGGACTTGTGTGACAGTTTGGGGCTAGTTTATCTTACACTGCTGGATCTGCTGGCGCCATATGAAGCCAGCCTGAAGCACACAAAAGTGTCTAGGATAAGTGTCTAAGTAGGAGAAGGTGACCCTCTGCTACTGCCCTTCATAAAAGGGACAAGCCTAAGAGGAATCCAAAGAGCAGATGAAGGCAAAGCCTGTCCTGAACAGGAAGAATCCTTTTCCCTGGAGGCAATTTCTTTCAGGCCTTGACCTGGGAATGATAAAACGCACGTGCTTCAGTGAGGCAGCTGTGGTGGTGTGAGGGATCTTTTCTATTGGCAGAAACCACTGGGAAGGTTGCAGGAGGGCAGAATTTGTCCCAGAAACCCTACTTTGGTGGTGGCATGTTGCACCGCTTCAGGGAGAGGTAGATGTGAGAAAGTAAGTGCAAGAGAGTGGATCAGTGAGGACCCAGTAAGACCAAGCGTTTTCTTAAATTAGTCTAAGTGTCATTATTTATGAGCATTAAGTGCAACTGGTGTGTGTGTCCCTGGAGGTTTGAGAGTGGTATAATTTTATACAGTGTGCCTGAGGGTGTGGGGCACGAAGTCTATGGGCTCTGGAGTAACTTTCCTTTCCTATGGCCTCTGTCAGATGAAAGGCGTTTCAGGGGTATTGCCACACTGACTTATTTCTAAAAGCAAATCTTTGTTCAGGGCACAAAAGAAGCTGAGAGCCTTATATAAAAGCAGTGTAGAAAGGTGAAAACTCTTTCCTCACTGATACAAAAACAGCGTCTGTGACACCTTTATGCCCAACATTAACTGTGGTAGCCCCCTTCCTTCCAACCTGCCCCTTTCCCTACATTTTGGGCTGTTTTGCTGGCACACAGCAGAGCCATGGGTGTGTTTGCAATTACAGAGGGTGAAACAGGAACAGCTTTGCCTTATCTCCCTGGTTTCCCAATGTCACTAAGAGCATTTTATTTTGAGATTCCTGATGGTGCTTGGCAAAGATAAACAAAATCTTCCATCAGGAAACCTGGGAGCTATTTCCACAGGAAGCTTCAAATCACTAAAGTAAATAAAACCCTTTTACATTATTCCTAGCCACGTTATTTAGCTAGCCTGAGCCTGTAACAATTGGTGAGAGGTGTCATATATTAGGGGACTCATAGCCTTTAAACAAATGATTGTCTTGGAATCCTGTGCATTTTGCTCTTGTCCCTGGATTTATTCAGAAAGCAGTCTTTCTTCACAAAAGACATAACTACGAAGAACTCCAGACCTGGCAACATGGAAGTAGCTGCAACTATATTATACTGTTGGCACGCTATCCTTTTATGTTAAAAATAGCTCATTTGCCTCAGTCTCAGGGGATCTTTAGTTTCATCTGAAGAGTTTTGCTTGGCTCTTTGTAGCTTTTGTTGAATACTGGCATCTGCAAAAGCCAAGAATTACCAGGATTTCAGACTCATACCCTGGGTTTCTCAATGCACGTCAGACACAATTTCAGATGTATTCTGAGTAAGACACAGCAATTTCTTTCATCCAAATAGTTATCTATTATCAAAACTTGGGACCCTTGATTGATTTTAAGTGTGTCTGATTTCAAAGCTTTTTAACAAAATCAAGAGGATTCACTTCATCTAACTCAAGCTTTGAAGATGGGTATCTAAGCCTAAGCTAGCTATATAAAATCTCTTCACAAGTAAGTGTAAGGGATCGAGACCTCTGGGATTTGGCTAAACCTAAGGCAATGGGTTACATTGCCCTCTGGATGTGCCTGTGTCACTCCATGAGATGCAAATTTTTGCCCATACAGACACCAACTGTTCAGGTAGATGTCTAGGCTAAACATGCTGACCCTTTTGACCTTTTGTAGAAAGGTTACATCTTCGTAGCACTTCCAGTCAATACGTTCTTCACTGAATCAGAATCTGGCACTATGCCCTCTTACATCTCAAAAAAGGATGCTGATGATAGTCACTCATGCTTGAGTTCACTAAATTTAAAGTTTTTCTTAGAGTTTGTTTTGATGGAAACAGGAAAAAGAGCATCCCAGTGGAATATCAGAGGACCAAGTCAACACACAGGCTTTAACATCCAACCTGCTAGTGTTACTACCTCCATTAGGGTGATCTTTGGACTACACATCTGAACTACAATTGATGGCAGGCACACACTTTACTCTCACTTCAAGGGCCCGATGAGTTCTACCTACAGAAATCAGGTCTTTCCCTGGAAGGCAGCTACTGTCAGAGGAAATTTCAATCCAGGACTTGCAGGAGCTTATTGACCCTGTGTTTATCACTCAGGACTATATGTAGAAGAGAGAATATCATCAGGAGCAACTGGTGCCAGGCTTTCAACAGGGAGGACTTTGAAAGGCAGCAGTAAGCACTCCATGCTCATGGTATTCCTGGGGAGGCAAGGCAGCTCAGTTTGCATTGTGGGGAGGTTTTCTAATGGATTGATTAATCAATAAAAGAGGTTAGTGAAAGAAAATGTTACTCACTGGAGAACTACTCTTTACATGTCCCCAGCAACGTGACATTAAACCTAAAGTGACCCTTGTGGGCATGGAACTTAATGGAAGTTGGTATTGAGCTATTCATGCTCTAAAATACAAGAAAAGAAATCATAATTCTCCTTTATGAAAGACAAAACTATTCTTATGTTTTTGAGTCAAGTTCACAACCAAGTACCGTAGCAATTATCAGTGAAAGAACAATTCAAAATAACCAAAGTCAATGTCACTTGACCAAGAAGAAGGAAATTACTTTATCAGAATATTGGCTACACAAGAGAGACTGCACTCTAGGAGTAAAACTTGGAAGAGCTTTCTGTCAGGAACTTGCTCCTACTATCACTGAGGTCAGTGGTGCAGGTCTCCCTCGCTGGAGGCATGAGCCCCAGGTGGAGGCAACCAGAGGTGGTCAGCACTGCTGCTGATCTGTGCTGCTCCCCAGGTGGAAGAAGCTGCAAAAACATTACAATGAACTGCAACTATAATTTCTTCATGTATGACTCTTTACGTTGTTGGCTAAATTATTCTTGCATGGACTGCAAGCCATGAAAAACCGTTGTGAAAACTTAAGTCATATTTACCCTTAGTAAATGGTTAGTGCAATGATCCTTACTTTCTCTCAGATGGAAATATTGTTCACCCATGTCAAGCCTGAAGGGCTGAATAGAGTGACCTTCACCCTGCAATGCCCCTGCACAGCTGGGCATCCAGGGCAGAGGGAACTGCGGAATGGCTGACACGATTTAAATGTATGGAGGATAAATACCTCGGTTCCAAGGGAAACCTTAGGCATATTATCACAGATTCAGTAATTTTTCATGATTTGAAGCATTTTTAAGAAATAGGCAAAACTTGTCCTAATTCTTACGGCTTATCAGACAGCCAACCGAGTCCTGGGCTGCATCAAGAGCAGTGTGGGCAGCAGGGCAAGGGAGGGGATTCTGCCCCTTTACTCTGCTCTCGTCAGACCCCACCTGGAGTACTGTGTGCAGTTCTGGAACCCCCAGCACAGGAAGGACATGGAAGTGTTGGAGCGGGTCCAGAGGAAGGCCATGAAGATGATCAGAGGGCTGGAGCAGCTCTCCTATGAGGACAGGCTGAGAGAGTTGGGGCTCTTCAGCCTGGAGAAGAGAAGGCTTCGAGGGGACCTGATAGTAGCCTTCCAGTATCTGAAGGGGGCCTACAGGAAGGCTGAGGAGGGACTATTTACAAGGTCTTGCAATGACAGGACAAGGGGCAATGGGTTTAAACTGGCAAAGGGAAGATTTAGACTGGATGTTAGGAGGAAGTTCTTTGCAGTGAGGGTGGTGAGGCACTGGAACAGGTTGCCCATGGAGGTTGTGGCTGGTCCCTCCCTGGAGGTGTTCAAGGCCAGGTTGGATGAGGCCTTGAGTGAGCTGTACTAGTGGGAGGTGTCCCTGCCTATGGCAAGGGGTTTGAACTCGATGATCCTTGAGGTCCCTTCTAACCTTACCATTCTATGATTCTATGATTCTATGATCAGGAAACCAATATAAACTAGCATGATGAGCTGCTGTGATTTCCTGATGTTCTCTTGAGATTCATTTTCTCTCCTGCATTTCACAAGTCAGATCAGATCTTCCTCCTGTTTTTCAGATCAGAATTCTCCTCCTGTTTTCAGAGTCCCATTGTGCTGTCTTTTGCTGCCTTGCCCCAGTCTGTCTTAACATAACATTTAGACAAACTCATTAATTCCAAGAGTGACTTCGATTTACATCAGTTGATGTCTCAGCCCAAGAGTCTCATAGCTCCAAGACAAACTGTAAGAATAGCTGGATCCTAGCTTAAGAAAGGAAAGATTAGGGACTTAAACAAGAAGACATTGGATGTTTGGAAGTAGTTCTTTACAGTGAGGGTGGTAAGACACTGGAACAGGTTGCCCAGGGAGGTTGTGGATGCTCCCTCCCTGGAGGTGTTCAGGGCCAGGTTGCACGAGACCTTGAGTGATCTGTACTAGTGGGAGGTGTCCCTGCCTATGACAGGGGATTGGAACTAGATGATCCTTGAGGTGCCTTCCAACCTTACCATTCTATGATTCTATGATTGATTAGTTCAGAGACTTCCTGATAGAGGGGGAAATACATGCCGTGTTAATTTTGGCTCATCCATTTCATATGAACTTAAAAGTGTCCTTGCTTTTTGACAGATGTACCAAGTGGATTCCACATTAGTTTGGAAAAAATACCCATTGAAGGAGAGAATTTGATATTGTCCTGTTCGGCTAACAAATTCCTCTACAAAGACATTGCTTGGATTTTGCCGAGAACGGTCAACAATCAAACAAAAGTAAGAAGGTCTCTCAACAAGGAGTTCTCCATCACCCTCACCCTGACCTTCAAGAACGTTTCCCTGGCACACTCAGGCACCTATGCCTGCCGAGCACGGAACATATACACGGGGAAAGAAGTGCTTCAAAAGAAAGACATTACAATCAGAGGTGAGCACTGCAACAAAAAGGCTGTTTACTCTCGGATCCTCAAATATAAGAGCACAAGGAATGATTGTACAACACAAAGCAATGTAAAACATTAAAGGACTCATTAAACAGTAACAGGTGTCTCATATCATCTTGATTTTCATTACTGTTGCTACCTTTCAGGCCCTGAGGTGGTGCACAATCCCCCCTGGGTTGGACATAGGAGGAATAGCAAACAAAATCGTAACACATGAGCTTCCTTCCAGTTGAGTTCAGACGGGTGTTTTCTGCTTTGACAAGGCACGTGGAAGCTGGGGTTTGGAAGATCCCCTGTGCTACATTTTGCATGTTGTTGTTTTTTCTCTCGCTGTCTCCTCCTGAGCGATAAGGAAAACTTTGGATCAATCTTTTCTTCCACTTTGATATCGGCCTCAACAAACGTGTCAAAGCTGAATAAACTGATTAACTTTAAAAACTGCTGTTTTCAGTCAACAATGGACATTTATTAAGTTAACTTGAATGTGCAGAATGAGCACGATTCAGTATGAGATTGACTGGACTATATATTTTTTATTTTAATCTGATCTTGGTGGACTTATAAATATTACCTGCTGAGCAAGTTCTAATGCTTATTTATTTGAAATTATTTTCTACACTAAAGTACATTAATCTTAAAAAGTATCTTCTAAAAGAAGTATGCAGGGAAGAAATAAAAGTGTTGATATAATGCACAGACCTACCATATCATTTATAATAATGATGATGATTTTAAAACTGACACACGTGAAACATGTTTCTCCAAATAAATCCAGGTAGACTTCCAGTTGCTGTGTTGGTCAATTTTTAAAGTCAGTTCTGCACTAATGTAAAAAGCTACTGATGAAAGCGTGAATGTTGCTCCTAGCCTGAAGATTCAGGAATTTGTAATGTTGTAATTATTTTGTTCAATGAGAAATATTAAACTAACACAACTGACAAGGTTGCGGCCAGCACAGTGAGTTGTTGAATAAGTTTTTAGAAGTACAAATTCAAAATTGAAGCCGTGAAAAACATTCATTATTTTTGGTATGCAAATGTCAATTGGATTTATTACGGGGATTAACAACCAGCCAGACTGCTGAAGGAGAATTAAGGGCAACCTAAGACTTCCTTCTTTCTCCCTTTTTACATGCATCCTGATTTTGCTATGAGATGTTTCTGTGTATTATAAGTTCTGTATAAGGAAGAAGTTGCTATTTTTAATAGATCTGATAACTTTATTTTTTTACAATACATAGCTTTTATTATTTTTGGTTACATTTATGATTGATCATTTATATAACTTTTACATAAACCATAACAAAACAGACCATAGTGACCAAAATAGTTACAGCAAAGGAACAAAGTGGCTGTGCTTTGAAAATAGGGGGTGACAACATGACAGTTTCTTGTGCTTGGGAACTCACCAGCCTATTTCCTCCTTTAGGTATCGAGTCTGTGTCCCACGGCTAAACTTGTCTTTCACGTGGGAATTGCTTTTGTCAAGTGTGAAAGGGTAAACAATAGCATTTCCCCATAATGCCAGTTTCGTGGAGCCTAAAATGTCTAGAAAACAATTGATAACCTGGAAGTTGTCAGAGTAAAGAAAAGAATAATCATTTATATTTTGAAATGTCACCTATACCCTGCTTGTATACAGTGGCTCTTTTGTTCATTATTAGTGTGATGGCTTCCAGAAACAATGTGTCCTTGCAAAGGGGTCTGGGCTCTCCTGTTTCTAATACATGCCTAAAAAGCAAGCAAAATCATTGGTGATGGCTTAAAAATGGGGTAATGGCACTCTTTAGCATTTGCAAATCTTCAGAGGAATTACAATACAGAATCCCCTTTTTTATGAGGCTGTTTTGTGAGAAGACATTTGATGGCAAGGTGGGTGGTGATGATGGGACGTTAGGAATTTTCCACAACCTTGGGAGCCAGAGTGCAACAACTTGTAGCAGCCAGTTGCTAGGCAATAGGAGATAGAGTCAAAAAAAAAAAAAAAAAAAAAAAAAAAAAAAGAAAAAGAGAGAGATGTGTCAATTAGATTGTTCCTCTGTGAAACTGTTGTGAGTTACAATGATGTGTATCACTGCTGGGTGAATGTCCTACCAGGCTGGTCTCAACCACCACTTGAAGGGGCACACTGTGCAAGGGATGTTGTTGTAATGTCCCAGCATTGGGAGGCACAGAGAAACCTCACTGGAAACATTTGAGGAAAGCAGTCCCTGGAAGCCAGATAAAAACTACTGATGTCACTTTTGAAGTCTTTGGATGACTGGAGAATCTCATCGGTTTAGGGAGTTTCTCTGCCTTCCATTGTGTAATATATAATGTAGGGAGAAAGGTATAAATGATTTTTTTTTTTAACTGTTAAAATTAAAGCTTGTACTTATATTTTTGTACCGATTAATAAAAATAAGTGAACAGACAACATCATCATAACAGGGCAAAAATGGGTGGAATGAAAAAGTAAAGCCCAAATTGATCAAATTGTAAAGTTGTCCCCTTGTTTGCTTTTGGGAGTGCAGATTTTCCCTCCTTATCACCCTGGGATGGCTGAGTCCTCTGACACCAGTGCCCTCTTCTCTCTTTTGTGACTTCTTTGTTGCTCCTCTGGGCCAAACTCTGCCTGCAATGAAGTTCCGTGGGGTAACTGAGAGCAGAGTTTGGCTCAGCAAAGCAATGTTTTGAGGGCAGGCATGAGGGCTGTGGACAAACCCAAAGAGCCTGTCCTGGACACTGAGCCCTGCCCTGTGCATGCTGGTGGACTGGGCAGCCCCTCAGTCCTAGGATGAGTGGAGCAGGACGTTGGAAACTGCCCCTCTTGTCTTCACTGAAGAAATGAATGGGAGTAAATAGATGGTTTGCAAAAGAGAATAATCCTCAAATTGACCAAGTCCTTGAAAAATCAGTTGTTTGTAGGAGTAAAATTATCAAAAGCATGTGAATGGTAACTCAGGTTTTAAACAAAAAGCCCATTTTTCTTAACATGAAACCCCATCTTTAGTGTATGGCTATGAACAAATTAAAATTAATCACAAATAACTCTCAGAATGTGTGATTTGCCTTTGTTGTGTCATCTTGTCTGACTTCATTTTGGATGTCTGGGCTGGGATGCCCATCAGGGACTATAGAGCTCTTCTCAGCGTCTGTATGTGGATGTGGATCGGACAGTGTCTGTCTATACCTAGTGTTGTGAAAAATGAGAACCATTGAAAAACCAAGCAAGCTACCAATGAGAAGAGGGCAGTCCTCCTGGCTACAGGGCTGTTGACCATATTGTTGTCTAGGTGTGTGATTAAAGAACTTCCAGTCTTGCTTATAAACATTACTGTTTGAGAAGAGAGAGTGAATCGTTCATACTGTAAACCAAAAATAGAATTGTCTGTGGAAATTACAAACTTACTGTTCAGAAATGCCCAGACTGGTCAGAGCACAGTCCTAACTATGCTGGAATTAATTTCAAGGAATAAGAGCATAGCAAAGATAGTCAGCTTCTAAAAGTGCTTTTAGTCCTATGGGATTCGTGCACACTGCATAAGCTGGTGGTATCCAGGTTCTTAATATTTCTGTGGGTTTTATTTACACCTGATAACAGAATGACAGTGAAGATGGAAATGTCTGAAAAAAGTCAGGTTTTCTGAAAGGATAGAGAATAATCTTCCGAACACAGAATATCAGAAATTAATCTGTTATCATACTTGAATTTAGTGCATGGGTATCTATCGCAGTCTAACAGAAAACATTTGCAAAGTGTTGTTTTCTGCTTCGTTTCGGGTTGTTCCATATTTCTTGATGTGTGTCTTACCATCTTAGTTACCGCTGATCCTGGCAGTGTCCTTGAAGGGAAAGGTTGCAAATAATTGGTTCGTGGAAGAACGGGGAATTTGAGGGCATCTACAGAACATATGCATCTGTGAGATTGCTCAGGGTCTCCCTGTGTTCCACATCGCTGCTCTAAAGGGACCGAAATAGCAAAAAGGATGATGTGAGAGTTGCAGATGTAACAGAGAGATTTTGCCATATAATGAGCAGAAGTGTTGCAAATATCTTGATCTTTGTCAGAACAACCTTCGCCTGTGTACAAAATAGAAGAAGGAGCGGCAAAGGGTTGAAATAATGATGCGCAAGATTTACTGCTTTGCTTCTTTCAAATGACTTCAACATGATGTTAATAGAGTGCTTTTGAAATACCCTTCTGGGAGGCCTTTGGGCAGAAGCAGAACTGATGAGATGTGCCTCTACTCCTCATTGTCACTGACTGTCACAGAAATGTGCTTTATTACATTGCGTTCCTTTGAATGTCAGTAGATAACAGTAAAATGGGAGCTGTGTTGCTATGCCGTGTAGCCTGTTAGCACTCAGCTCTAGCCCTTGCCATCAGGATTTCCAGCGTCTGTGGGATGCCAGAGGACGTGGCTGCATTTCTCACCAACGCAGTTCTGGCAGACAAGCTGTGGTGTGGTTTGGCCAGGCCTTGTTGCCTTCAGCCAGTTATGTGAAATGCAAAACTGGAAGAATTTACGAAGACTTTGGGACACGTAACACAATGGGTTTGTGCTTAACAGTTTCTGGTTTTAGATGATGTGTCTTACTGAATATGATTTTTTTGCTGTCCTCCTTAATGCAAGTAGATTTTAAAAGTCACATTGTTGAGTGTCGTGGTGTACAGAGCCACATGGTGCTATCAGCAATGCAGAACTACTCTGCTAATTGTTAAAAGCTTTCCTGTTGCAGTTTGTTTTTCTTGATATTGAAAAACTGAGCTTTCATAGAAACACCATGCTTTCACTAAACAAATGTGGTTGGTAATGGAACTGAGGAAATCTTGAAGGCAGTGTCACTACTGGGTCTTCACTGGTCATCATAACCTGCTGTTGCAGAGTAGCAGGAGTACTCTGTACACACCAAACGCTCTTAAGCAAACTGGAATGGTAAATAAAATCTTTGAGCAGGGTAGAAGAGCCATAGCTCTTCAGTAAAATACTGGTAAGGAAGATAATTAAACCCCTACATTTACAAGAGTATAAATCAAGGATGTTGTTTTGTCTTATAGCTCAAGAAGCACCAGCCCTGCTGCGGCATCTTACGGATCAGACAGTGAACACCAGTAATTCTGCTATACTGGAATGCCAGGTTCATGGTGTCCCTGAGCCCCAGATATCCTGGTTTAAAAACCACGAGGAAATACAGCAACAATCAGGTGAGAGCTCTGTGTACTCACCTACCTTTTAGAATCTTTTTATTCACTCTGTCCTAAGTAGCCATTTGTAGAGCCATTGACATCAGTACTCAGACATAAGGAGGGAGCAGTGGCTGGGTAGGCTACAGCATGGGTGATCCAGATTACTCTGCCTAGCTCCAAAACCTCATCCGGGTTGGAGGCATAGCAATGACAGGTCTCTATGGAATCAGTAGGGAAAAATGTAGCTGTCAATTTGCATCTAATAAGAGTCATCAGCAGAGAAATATATTTCTCTCCATTTACTACAGAGGGAGCCTAAGGATCAGGTGTCTTGGGCAGCATATAGCGAGACAGGAAAGAAAAACAGGCTAGTATGATGTGGGTAGGACAACCAGAGCCAGTCTGTGATCAGGCATGCGAAGTCTGTTCTTGATGTACAACGTAGCCAACAGACTAAACCTCTATTTGGGATGTCTAAAATGGAAATGTGCCTGCTGGCAGCAGAGGAATCCTGATCTCACACAGCAGAAAAGAATAGATGTCAAGGTGTCATGCTGCAGCTAACACAAAAACTTTGATAGATGTTTACTGCTGTGTCTGGAATGTGACTTCAAACATCAGCTAAGATGATGTGACAAGCTCTCCTGGCATCACAGTCATAGGAGCCTTCCTTGGAGGTTTCAGGTGGAGATGAATGATGGTGGAAAAAGCAAAACCTTTCTCATGGGAATTCATCCACATTCAGATCAGAAGCACACAGTGAGCTGCTGCTACAGGCTCAACAAAAATGTTCAAGGAGACTTGGTCTGTAGGAGCTTCAATCATCATGTAGGAACCCTACATCATCATGTGGGAACAACATTTTAGAAAGTTTGTGGTTATGGTTCTGTCCTGCATTCTTGGAAATTTTTGTACCATGAACAATGGCAGCTGAGAAAAGCTCTGAGGATTTCTCCAAGTGAGGTGTAAGCCCATACAGATTTGCAGCCCAGACACTAAATTTAACCTAGAGCCAGATTCTGTGAAGCTTTACAGTGACCACATCGTTGTAAGGTTCATTCTTAAAATGATCTGCTAAAATGAATGTTACACATAAAGTTAGGAGCCAGCAAGATGTGTCTTGAGGTTAGGTCAGAACACTTCAGTTAAATGCCTGAAATAGGTGGTGGGAGTACATTCTGATGGCACAGTAGTTCTGGTGGAGCCAAACACTCAAGTGTGTACTTGACTGCACATTTCCTGGCTAAATGATGCCTTAGAGGCAGTCCTGAGGCTAAATCTGCTTCTTACCTCTTCCTGATTTGCTGGAGTATTGCCCAAGCTAACTTCTGGGTTGACCTAACTGGAATAAACAAAATGTTGAAAACATCAGGTAACTCCTAGGTTTTAGGCTACAGCTCATGGAATGTCTCTTTACACTAGCTGGGCTCCTTCTGCAAAGGGGTCCATTGTTTTGTGCCGCATGGGCATGTGACACTTGAAGTGGCTCTGCTGTCCGTAAGGTCAGTGTGTATGCATAGAGCTGAGTCTTGTAAGTGGCTTACGCTTGCATCACTTCCTAATCAGACCTAGATCTGTTAGTGCAGTAATCAGACCAACGATTTTCCAAAAGCTGGAGACGTGCTAAAGAGCTCACCTGGATGAAAGTGTAGGCACAGGGTAATCTATTGACAGTAGCAAGTGATCCCAAGATCGTCCCTTTAGGCTGATCTTTTTCACTCACACAAGTGCTTTGTAAACACTGGTTTCCAAAAGATTCCCCAAACAGCCAAGTATATTTGGCTTTCCTGCAGATAACATTGTGCTGTGAAGTATGTGGCTCAGATTTCTTTCCAGAAGAACTCAATTCAGATACTATTACACAAGGGCTTGTTTTTGTTTATATCTTGGCTCCCTGTCATTGCAAAATCTTTCATTTCACAGGAATCATTTTAGGGCCTGGAAGCCGAATGCTGTTTATTGAAAGAGTAAAAGAGGAGGATGAAGGACTTTACCAGTGTATAGCCACCAACTTGAAAGGGTCCGTGGAGAGTGCAGCATATGTCACAGTACAAGGTAAAGTAGAACGTTAAATGGGAAGGGCAAGCTTGCCAGGGTGATGTCCTTACTCATACTGGAAGGGCAGGGATATGACTTAGGGCTCGTGTGGTGATCTCTCTGAAGGCAGCAATTTGAAGGAAGTCCTAGCAAGGGAAGCACACCAGGTTGGAAAGGAAGCCTAGCAGGAAATGCTAACTCAGAGCGTGTTTACACTGACCTAAAAAAAATTGCTTCAACCCAACAAAGATCAGGTCAGGGTAGAAGACAAATGTAAATTTAGTATTGTCAAAACAAACGAAAAAATAGAATAAGGAACACTCTCCTACCCACTTGTTTTCCCATTTCAAGTTAATTCCATAGAAATTACAGGCCTGGGTTATTTTCATTTGTTTATTTTCAATGTAAAGTGAACTACCAAATCACACTAGAAGATTTTAGTGATACCTACAGATGTATTTTCCAAAGGTACTTGTTGTAAGAAATAGGTATCATCTAGATATTTCTGTAACCATTACTTGAATTATTTTGCTATTTGTTGAAGTGTCTGGCATTGTTCTGTCTTCTGACAAGCTTGGCTCAGGCCTGTGGCAGTGAATTTTATCAACTAACTTTAGAGTGCATAGAAATAAGAATAAGTAGTGACTTTTAATAGGATACCATTTTGGCTCATATATTATGAACTAAAAGAAGTGGATTGGCATTCTCCATGTAAGTCACTGCCATGCATGAACTACATTTGACAAAAGCTATTTTATTAATTTAATATGTTAAGTAAATAGTCCTGAATGCATTTAGTTTCTCTTCACAGAAGAATTTGACTTCCACCAGGTCTCTCAGGCAGGGATTGTCTTTGTGGATGCTCTCATATAATTGCTAAAAGTATCTGAGCACTACAGAGTAGCTGGATAATACCCTACAGTGGAAGACAATTGCAGCTAGTAAATCAGTATTGATTTTCTGCCATGAGTATGTTAGCAGTCTCAGTTAATGGTGATTGCTGATGATACGATGATATCTTGCTTTAAAAGGTCAAGGATAATCATAGAATCATAGAATGGTAAGGTTGGAAGGGACCTCAAGGATCATCTAGTTCCAACCTCCTGCCATAGGCAGGGACACCTCCCACTAGTACAGCTCACTCAAGGCCTCATCCAACCTGGCCTTGAACACCTCTAGGGAGGGAGCAGCCACAACCTCCCTGGGCAACCTGTTCCAGTGCCTCAGCACCCTCACT
>VWZE01010347.1:325183-356829 GCA_013396675.1 Eubucco bourcierii
AGGAGAGCTGCTCCAGCCCTCTGATCATCTTTGTGGCCCTCCTCTGGACCCGCTCCAACACTTCCATGTCCTTCCTGTGCTGAGGGTTCCAGAACTGCACACAGTACTCCAGGTGGGGTCTGACGAGAGCAGAGTAAAGGGGCAGAATCACCTCCCTTGCCCTGCTGGCCACGCTTCTCTTGATGCAGCCTAGGACTCGGTTGGCTGTCTGGGCTGCATGTGCACACTGCAGGCTCATGTTGAGCTTTTCATCAACCCAGACTCCAAGGTCCTTTTCCTCAGGGCTGCTCTCCAGCCATTCACCACCCAGCCTGTATTTGTGCTTGGGATTGTGCCTACCCAGGTGCAGGACCTTACACTTGGCCTTATTGAATTTCATCAGGTTGGCCTGGGCCCACCTCTCCAACCTGTCCAGGTCCCTCTGGATGGCATCCCTGCCCTCTAGCAAGTCGACTGTGCCACACAGCTTGGTGTCATCTGCAAACTTGCTGAGGGTGCACTCCATTCCTGTGTCCATGTCACTGACAAAGATGTTAAACAGCACTGGTCCCAGCACTGACCCCTGAGGGACACCACTTGTCACTGTACATGTGGACTGATCTAACAGGTGTAATCACGGACTTAAAAACACCTATGCAATCCCAAGCACAAATCCAGGCTGGGTGGTGAATGGCTGGAGAGCAGCCCTGAGGAAAAGGATCTTGGAGTCTGGGTTGATGAAAAGCTCAACATGAGCCTGCAGTGTGCACATGCAGCCCAGACAGCCAACCGAGTCCTGGGCTGCATCAAGAGNGGGCTGGAGCAGCTCTCCTATGAGGACAGGCTGAGAGAGTTGGGGCTCTTCAGCCTGGAGAAGAGAAGGCTTCGAGGGGACCTGGTAGTAACCTTCCAGTATCTGAAGAGGACCTACAGGAAGGCTGGGGAGTGATTATTTAGGAGGTCCTGCAACAACAGTACAAGGGTCAATGGGTTTAAACTGGCAGAGGGGAGATTTAGACTGGATGTTAGGAGGAAGTTCTTTACAGTGAGGGTGGTGAGGCACTGGAACAGGTTTCCCAGGGACGTTGTGGCTGTTCCCTCCCTGGAGGTGTTCAAGGTCAGATTGGACGAGGCCTTGAGTAACCTGTACTAGTGGGAGGTGTCCCTGCCTATGGCAGGGGGTTGGAACTAGATGATCCTTGAGGTCCCTTCCAACCTTACCATTCTATGATTCCATGATTCTATCTCTGTGTGAATAATGCTAAGGTTTTTTATAGCTTGTAATTTGTGCCTAAGTGCATGCTGTCCTACTAATTGGGAGTCCTGGACAATGTAATTCATTATTGTATTGATTATTTAATTTTGTTGCATCTTGGCTATTTACTACAACCAGGAACTTTCTATCAGATGGCTTCTAGGAAGTCATATCTCCTAGTCTGTGATCCAGAGGAGGACAAAGGCAGCAGCTAAGAAGGCTTCTTCCCCGAGTCCTGAGGGACCACTGGCAATCTTCTTGTGTGCCTCCTATGGGAGCTCTTAAATAAGCACAAGATGAAGACTATCGTGTTAAAGTGTATGGCTCTGAGACTGAGAAAGAGAGAGTGAGCTTGTCTTTTCTACTACGATCAAGGAAAATCCATTCTTTCCACCTTTTTTCTTCCCGCTACATGAAGTGGCATCAGTTTTTTTCACTCACTCGTACGCTGATCTGGAGTGCCTGTTCCTCTCTCAGGGAACAACAGCTTCTCACCTCATCTCTGAGCATGAAGAGATGGCATCATGGCTTAAACTTGGGGCTTTGCCTCGGCTTTATGGCTTGCTTGTCTTTCCGAGAAACGCAGCCCCTGCAAGTGCCGCCGTGAGCACCGAAGTCTTCCTCCTGGTCAGGGCGGCCCTTCGAGCATGCGGCTGCAGATCAAAGGGAGCAGAGCGATGCCTCCTTTTGATGGCCCCGTTTAGCAGTTTGGAAGAGTAGCTTGTGAACGAGTCAGGACGGAAACTGTCTGCTCTCTTTATTTCCTCTGAAAAAACATTCTTATACTCACAGATAAAACAATGTGTTGTTTCTGTATACGAGATGGATGAATGGATGGTAGAATCAAAGGGACGTCTTTAAATAATCGCAGCTTGTGTTTGGTTTGGAAGCCGTTCTTGCTGGGCTGTCTGGGGAGGAGAGGGGCTGCGTTTATGGACGTGTCAGAGCAAACTGCATCCTTGCTCTTGGCCGAGGACCTGAAGAGGCAACAAATCTGCAAGGATGAAAGGGAAGGGTAAACATCTGTCGGAGCACTCCGCAAGCAGAGGGGAGTGCGTTCCCTAAAAGCCTGGGGACACAATCCTTGGATGCAGGAAGAACACAGGCTGTCTTGGGCAGGGGTAGAGCTGTTGGAAGGTCACCCTGGCCACGGAGGGATGGCTTGCCGTGAAAACCTTGCCTGCTTCTCCTCCTGGGTTCTCACACAACCCCTCTCAGCAGGAGCCAGTGATACAGCTAGTTGCAAAGGTGTTACAGCTAGTTGCAAAGGCGTTCCACCATTTGAAGGGGATGCTTTGATGAAAGAAGGAGCATCTTTTACAGCTCATGTTCACTGAACTTCAGACGTATAGCAAGCAAATGAATAGAGCAACACGCCCTATCTTAAAGCTGGTGCTTAATAACTTAATGTGGTCCTATCTGAAAAGGATCACATTTCTTAAACAGTCACTGAACTATTCCAACACTATGAAAATGTGTTAATATCTTTGATTTTTAAATAACTCTTTTTTGGGGAGGGTCTAATTACCTTTTTGACTTACTACCTCAAAAAATTTTTGTGCCTTTTGAATCACTGGCTCTGAAGTTATCAGGAATGTTTCCATGAAGTTTGACTGGAATTCCTTTGGCTATGGAACAAGGTTCAACCTGGGTGACTGTAAGAGAAAAGGTGAACATCTGGGGATGTTTAGACTCCTGTTACCTCAGAAGACCACCAAAGATGGTTGGAAAGGAGTCCTAGAGGTCTGTATTTCAACCCCAGCTCAAACCAGTATCAACACCAACTTAAATCCAGTCAGTGATGGTTTTCTCTGGCCAGGTCATGAAAAACCCAAAGGATGGAAATTCCTCAGTATCTCTAAGCACCCATTCCAATGCTGCACTGCCATGATCATGGGATCACACTGATTAAGCAAAGTATATCCCTTTACTGTAGGGGATTTGGGTGCAGCAAAGTAGCATTGGTGATGTAGGCATTCCTTTTCCCCTGACTGACACCTGATATGGAGCTGCACTTCAGTGTGTAGAGTACAAATCCTGATAGAGCCTACACCAGTCCATGACTTGAGCTCAGGCTTGGAGGGGTCGGGCAGTCCAGGCTTTCATACCTGCATGGTCCTAGTGACTCCAACCACTGCTGAGAGAGAATTTACTGCTGGTAACACTTCTTCACTTGCCCTCTCCTCACTCCTCTGCAGCTCTGCAGAGACATGGAGCAGGGCAAACAGACTTTCAGAGAGGCTTTGGGGAATGAAGGAGGCTACCACTTACCACAACGAGTCAGGCAGATGGGACATAGACATAAAGGAAGGTCTGTGCCTAACGAGGTGGCTGATGGATAAAGGTCTGGAAGGGCTGCAACGGGGAGCCAGAAATCTTTGGCTACCAGGCAGAGAGAAGGATTTCGTTCTGCTTAAAATAACTTTGTACTCTGCTAATCCCAAGCCTTCTTCTGAGTGTTTCTGTCTGTTCTGCCTCAAATCAATCCTTTTCCTACCCAGCTGAGAGGCACTTAGCCAGCTCTGGATGCAAAGCTTTTAGCTAGTCTGGGAATCTGGTGTTTGATAACCCAGCCTAACTCCAGCCTGAAAAAATATTTTCTGGTTGCCTAAATTCACTTGGACAGCTCAAAGACAGCATCTCTTTGCTAACTCCTGGACAGCATATGGTAGCAGTTAGGGAGCTGCTGCCTTCCACCCCAAGACCGGCCATACCATGCCTCACAGGCTTTCTGAGTCCTGCCATATGCAGCAGTGGCAAAAAATGGACCTTCAACCCCTCCAGTTTTTGCTGAATAAATGTCAGAAACTATTACTCACCATCTGCGTGGGTGCCACTTGGAAGGACAATGAGAGTATTCCTATGTAAAAAGAAAGCCTCATGCCAAAGGATAGGCAAGATGCATTAGGCTGTGTCATTTATGTCACCAGTATGTCCCATACCCAAACCTGACCTTTTTGAAAATACTTGAGAAAAATTAACACTCCTGGTATTTTGAAGAAATATATACTTTATATTTCCATTTGTAGTTGCAGTCCTGTTTTTCTTCAATGAACTTTGTTCTCAAAGCTCCAGAATGGACTTGCCAAAGGGATCTTAGATATAGAGCATGAATACAAATCTGTTTATCACCTTTAAAGAGGGAAGATATTATGCTAGTTAAACTACAGCTACAGAAATCAGTTCAGCCTCTGAATAAAACTCTGAAACCTCGCCTAAAACCAGACAGCACATCCCTCTGCATTACCCAGTGAGTCCATCAGTGAGACATCAATCATCCCTTTTTCATTTGTCAGGAGTAGCACTGAGCTGCCTGGGGTCTGAAACTGCTGCAAGCGCAGTTGACAAAACTACTGTGAAATCATGTTCAGAATTACTCCTTCTTGTCCTTTCATTTTTTCTCTCTGGAGGATGTATCAGAATGAGAGACACAATATGAGGAGTTTTTGTTTTGGTTTGTTGTTTGTTGTTTTTTGTTTTGGTATTGGGGGTGGGTTGGGGTTTTTTTTTTGGTGGGTTTTTTTGTTTGTTTGTTTGGTTGGTTGGTTTTTTTTTTTTGCATTTGCATTTGCTACCAATCAGATGGAAACCATATTGTGGGAAGTATGGTATTTTGACACTGTCACAGGCTTTGCTAAACAGACTGCTCTGAAATTGTTTTACATGTCCCTGAATAGCAGGCTGAAGTGCATTTTATTTTGGCACTTTTTTTTAAGATCTATCAGTGGGGTCTAATAATCTCCAGATTTCTCATATTCATGTTTTCTTTCTGCTCCATTTTCAGTTGTTGTTTTTGTTTTTCCCTTTCTGTGTGTAATTTGTTCCCTCATTTGATGAACTCTTCCAGCTCTCTGACATCTGGGTTCTGCTGGGGAGAGTCTCATGTTGCCTCAGGGAGCTGCTGGTATGATGAGCAGGAGACCTGAGAGTCAAAGCCTGCTGGGAGACCAACAGGTTTGAGAGAGCACCAGATCCTATGCCTCAGTTTTCTGGAGCTCAAGACTACCATGCTATGCTTTGTTTGAGCTATGCTCACAAGTGCCAGACTGGATTCATCCAGACCATGAGAGGAAGAGCTCAGAGGCTCTTGCTGGCTATACTGCTAGCCTCCAAGCGAATCTCCAGCTCTCCCTCAGCGAGGTCTTTGGTGAAGACTGGTGTGTTTTCGTATGACTGGAATGGAGGTGTGGGCTGCAAGGCTCAGCCATCATCACAGAATTGCTTGCTGAGCTGGGGCAGAACTGGCACAGTGACCAAGGAAATGCATCAAATGTCCTGGACAGTAAAACCCAAGCAGCAGCACTGAAGCATGTCCTGGATCACACCTGAATTCACCAGTGCCTTACACCAGCACAAGCTCTCCCTGAAGCTTCTCTTGCATGTTCACACCAGCATTGCCCCAGAGGAAGGGCCAGCACAGCCATTCCCTCTGCACAACCCCATCTTCTCCTGAGGCTGCTGAGCAGTAAGCATTTCTGAGACCTCTGCTCCTCTGTCGGATGTGAGTTTGGCCAGATGGGTTTCACTGTTGGTGGGAGTGTGGTGTGGTGAAACTGCCTGCAGAGGCCCACACACATTCTTATACAGAGAGAAATTGGCTAAAAATACCCTGCAGCTGAATTTCCACCTCAAAAGGAAATTATTATCTGACCAATCATCCTCAGTCTGATGTACTTCACCTCCTGCACCCCAAGGAAGAGCTCATTTTTTTTACTGAAAAACTTACAGCAGGTTTGCTGTGTTTAATACAATGGCTTTACCGGGGAGAACACTTTTTTTTTTTTTTCCAGGCTCTGCAAGCCAGTCCAAACAGAGATTAATACCCCATTGAAAAGAAACTGGTCCTTCCTGGTATTTTATTTTAATAGCAAAGAAACATAAAGTGACCTTGCTTTGCAGGCTGTTTTCTAAAATGTTTGCCATTTGATTTTCCCAGGCACATCGGAGAGGTCAAACCTGGAGCTAATAACCCTGACCTGTACCTGCGTGGCTGCAACACTCTTTTGGCTCTTGTTGACCCTCTTCATTCGCAAGCTGAAGAGGGTAAGAACAGACAGGGACCTCCTTCCTCTACTTACTAACCCTTTTCTTATGTTAGAAAATACTTCCCAGGCCACTGAAATTTCTGAGTTTACCAAAAAAACATCTAATTAATTTACCGCTTGTCCTTGATCCCTGTGCAATCACCAGGCTGCTGATTGGTGCCCAGGGAATTGTGACTCACCAGGCTGTGTAATGAGTAAGCAAAGCCTGGGCAGGGGCGAGGCTCTGACACATGCAAGCATTTGGGTGCCTGACTCCCACCATAGGCATCCCCATTCCCTAAAAGCTGTGAGGGCTTGGCATCTTCTTGTCTTTGAAGATCTGAGTAAGTGGAAATGACGGATCTTCACAGAGCACACTGAGGTCTGGTTTGCAGTGTCTGGTATAATTACGTCACTTCCAAAGTGGTATTTTACTAAAGCAGTTTTGATAGTGCAGCCTCTAGAGCAGACAGTTCTGCATCAGGATGATAAAGTTAACTGCCCCTGCAGCTGACCATCCTTCTTGTCCAAGGCTGATGGCACCACGCCTGCATCGGTTGCGTGGTGTGTGTGCATTAAACAGCAGCAGCTCTCAGGAGCAGAAAATACAATTCCTCAGTAGTGAAGAAAGCTCTCAAAGCAACTTTTGGGACCAGATAGATTTAAGAGAAGGAAGGTATTGGAGAGATAAGGTATACTGCAGGCCCTGAGATGTGGAATGGCTACACATTCCTTTCTCCCTGACTCCCATATCACAGCAGTTCTGAGCCCTGGTTCTCCTTCACCCAGCTGGAAAAGTACCACACCATGGTGCTACCAGAGAACAGGTCACAGCCACCACAGCTGAGCATGCTTGGAGGTTTTTAAGGCCAGACTGGATATGGCTCTGAGCAACCTGATCTAGTGTGAGGTGTCCCTGCCCGTGGCAGGAGGGGGTGTGTGTGGAACTGGATGATCTTTGAGGTCCCTTCCAACCCTGACAATTCTGTGATTCTGTGAAAATCTCTAATTGTGTGAAGGATTTGGTTTTCAACGCATCCAAATAGTGAACTGTAGGAAACTCTCTGCACCTTCCCACTCCCCTGTTGCTTTTTCTGGAATGGGTCCACTTAGAAGCTCTTCTAAAATGACTGGTAGGAGTAGTCTGGCATACATGTGTCTGTCCAGAAATACTCTGGAGCAGTACACATGCTTCTGTTTCTATCTATATCCTGCCCAGTGTCAGTGAATGGTTTGGAAACAGAATTTATACCACCTGACTTTTCCCTCAAGCATCAATGGAATCCTGCTTGAGACTAACTTTCTGATTATTTGGGGTGGTAAGCACAACTAAACCAGGAGCTATTGGCTACTATAATTTTAATTTATTTCTATTTGTAAACAAAGCATACACCACCAGTAATACCTTTTCAAACTAAAGTCTGGAGCACATCTGTTAGGGCAGTATTTCCAAGCTGTGGAGGAAGAAACATGCAAATCACAGGGGGCAGTTGAAAGATATGTCTGTGTGTTTGTTTCTATGCCCATGGGCTGCTTCTATGAGTTTAGGAAAAGCAACACCAAGAGGCTTAGTTCAGCAGATTTTCTGTATATTCCAACTAGTAGCTAGGAGAGCAGAACAAGCACTAGACCTTTTCTATAGAAGTGTAAGTACTCCTGTGGCAAGAAAAGTCCTGTGGATTAAAATGGCAATCTAGGTGCTATTTGAGGAAAATACCTTTCAAAATTGTTGGACTGCAGAAAACATTGAGATTAGGTTCAGCTTTCCTTGCATTTCTCATGTGAACTGGATAGTCCATTTGCTCAGCAGAAAGTCAACTTCTGGTAAATTCTTCTGAAATCATGTGCTTGAAATTACATGTTTGCATCTGGGTATTTATGAATGCCTTCAAACTCAAATATTTTCAGTAAATTTGTCAGGAATTAAGCCAGAGAAATAAAAAATTTTGAAAATCTGTAAACAGTTTCTGAAATGTATAATATCTAGCCTCCTGGCAACTAGTCTTGCACAACTTCTAACCACATATGACCTATCTTTGCTGGGTGTATGGCAAAAATAACCAGGGGCAGTTGAACTCCATCTGTTGCATATGGCCACTTTTTGCTTTGCACAGTCATGAAGGAAAGCTATTTTTATCAGCAGTGTTTAGTCGCTCGATGAAAATATTTTGCTTGACTGTGCATGGGGTTTGTATCAGCACCATATGTTGATACAAACACACGTGGATTTCATTGAAGAAACCAATATGTCTCACAGGAAGAAAGTCAAAGGAAGGTTTCTTATGCAAATATATTTTAAAAGGCAGAAAATAGCTTAATTAAGCCATCTTTTATACTATGAAACCTGCAGCCCCATGGACAGAACTAACTTGGAGCCTTTGACCTAAAAAAGATGCTGCTGATGGATACTTTAAACCTGTGTTTTGGTTTTTTTATGTTTTCTAGCCTTATTCCTCTGAAATGAAAACCAGTCATTATCTGTCAATCATAATGGATCCTGATGAAGTTCCCTTAGATGAACAGTGTGAACGCCTGCCTTACGATGCCAGCAAGTGGGAAATCGCAAGGGAAAGGCTTAAACTAGGTAATATTGGGATGCTTCATATTGAGTTTGCAGTGACTGGATAAGATGTACCTGTAACTACAGGTAAAGAGGAGCTGAGTGTGTTTTAGACACATAGCACAGCCTACTGCCAGGCTCTGTGTAAGGTGCTCTATGCTACAAACGTTGGTGTACAACCGAACTTAGGACTGTCTACTTGAATTTTCCTTTGTATGTTTTGATTCCAGATAGGAAAACTACAATTATAGAATGGTTGAGGTTGTATAATGGCTTAACCTGCCTGTTTCCCCCTCCCCAACACAGAAGTGAGGGAAAAGTAACACATAAAAACTCCAGGTTGAGATAAAGAGAGATAAGAGTTCAATGTAAGATAACATAAATGCACAATTACTTTAGTTTAGCCTACTTGCAGAAAAAAATGCAGTGAAATGCAGGAAAAAACCCAGAATAAAGCAGAAAAATATTGTGTTACCCAATTCTCACCTGTATCACCACCATCTCAAAGGAAAAGGAGCCAACACCTAAAATCCACAACCCAAAAGCAATAATCGCAATAGGAAGCCTCTCATCTGAATTGTGAGCCAGCAGTTTCATTTTGAAGCTGGCATGAGGCATGACGGTTTTTAATAACAGCAAGCAAATTTAAACGCAACCCATAACAGGATGGGAAGGAATTTTAAGATCATTGATTCCAGCCTCACACTGTCAAGTCCACCAAAACTATATTCCTATGCATCACTTTTTTTTAATACCTCTGGGGAGCAGTGCTGTTTAACATCTTTGTCAGCAATATGGACAGAGGAATGGAGTGCAGCCTCAGCAAGCTTGCAGATGACACCAAGCTGTGTGGCACAGACAACTTGCTAGAGGGCAGGGATGCCATCCAGAGGGACCTGGACAGGCTGGAGAGGTGGGCCCAGGCCAACCTCATGAAATTCAACAAGGCCAAGTATAAGGTCCTGCACCTGGGTAGGCACAATCCCAAGCACAAATCCAGGCTGGGTGGTGAATGGCTGGAGAGCAGCCCTGAGGAAAAGGACCTGGGGGTCTGGGTTGATGAAAAGCTCAACATGAGCCTGCAGTGTGCACATGCAGCCCAGACAGCAACCGAGTCCTAGGCTGCATCAAGAGCAGTGTGGGCAGCAGGGCAAGGGNAAAGCTCAACATGAGCCTGCAGTGTGCACATGCAGCCCAGACAGCAACCGAGTCCTAGGCTGCACCAAGAGCAGTGTGGGCAGCAGGGCAAGGGAGGGGATTCTGCCCCTTTACTCTGCTCTCGTCAGACCCCACCTGGAGTACTCTGTGCAGTTCTGGAGACCTCAAAACAAGAAGGTCATGGAACTGTTGGAGCAAGTCCAGAGGAGGGCCACGAAGATGCTCAGAGGGCTGGAGCAGCATTCCTACAAGGACAGGCTGAAAGAGTTTGGGTTCTTGAGCCTGGAGAAGAGAAGGCTTCGAGGAGACCTTATAGTAGCCTTCCAGTATCTGAAGGGGGCCTACAGGAAGGCTGGGGAGAGATTATTTACAACTGTAGAAAGCAGTAAGGTCTCCCCTGAGCCTCACTTTCTCTAGACTAAACAATCCCAGTTCTCCTCAAATGCT
The DNA here is from genome assembly GCA_013396675.1 of Eubucco bourcierii. Lineage (NCBI taxonomy): Eukaryota > Metazoa > Chordata > Aves > Piciformes > Ramphastidae > Eubucco > Eubucco bourcierii. Next base: position 335,607 of record VWZE01010347.1, read on the forward strand.
CTTTCTGATACTTGTGCTCTAGGCCCCTAACCAACTTCATTGCCCTTCTTTGGACCCATTACAGCAACTCAATACCTTTCTTGCAGTGAGTTCCCCAAAACTAAGCCCAGCATTTGAGGTGCAGCCTCACTAGTGCCAGGTACAGGGGCATGATTACTTGTCTACTCCTGCTGGCCACATTACTTCTAATACAAACCAGGATGCTGTTGGCCTTGTTGGCCACCTGGGCACACTGCAGAGTCATATTTAGGTGTCCATTGACAAATACTGCAAGATCCTTTCCTTTCGCCCAGCTTTCCAGCCACTCTTCCCTGAGTCTGTAGTGCTGCATAAAGTTGTTGTGACCCAAATATAGGACCTCACACTTGGCCTTTTTGAACCTCATATACTTTGGCTCGAAGATCCAACCTGTCCAGATCCCTTTGTAGAGCTTTCTCACCTTCAAGCAGATCAAGAGTCCCACTTGACTTGATGTTCTCTGCAAACGTATTGAGGATGCACTCAATACCCTCATCCAGATCCTTGATGAAGGTTTTAAAGAGAACCGGCTTCAAAACAGAGCCATAGGATACACCACTTGTGGCCAGCTGCCAAGTAGATTTAATTCCATTCAGCAACACTCTCTGGGCCTGGACATCCACCCAGTTTTTAAACTAGTGAAGTGTTTGGTCATCCAAGGAATGAGCAGCCAGTTTCTCCAGGAGAATGTTCAAAGTACTAACTTCTAGGTAGAAGACGTTCACACTCTTTTGCTCATTCACTAAACTGGCCACCTTGTCATAGAATGACAATACAGACAAGAATGCTGCACTTTGTTTTATGCAGAGTGTTTTACTTAAAGTACGAGATAAAAACGAGGCAATCAAAGGCTTCCAAATCAGACTGCTGACCTGAATGCTTCTCTCTCTAGACTCAGGGTCTGACCTTTGGCACTTACTGCAATGTTCTTCCCTTGTGAAAGGAACATTTGTGTATGAGCTATGTACTAATTTGGTAAAAAGCCTATGCAGAAATGGGTCCTCACAGTCCACCCTTGCCCCTCCCTGTTTCTCCATTTGTTACTCTCTCCAGCATAGTCTTACCATTTTCCTTCTGGGCTGAAGATTTATAAAAATGATTGTTAATGCAGCATAAAGTGAAGGAATGTGACATATGACCCCACACATCAATAAACAAATATCCACAGAAACTTTGAAACTACAGCTAGCTCGCCTACAGTTCCCTCAGTGCAAGACATGGGTTTGGGATCATTCCTAACTTACTTACATCAGTGCAATGCTGATGAGGAGGGCAGGAGGGTAGAGACCAGATTTCAAAGTTGAGGAATCACTCCAGAAATCACACAGAGTTTAGCAAGAGGGTCAACATTACAATATCAGTGATAAGCTCAGACTACTGTTATAGTGCTATTTATTCATTTTAGGCATACATTATACATTTGTCCTATAACAAGGTCTAGAAAACCCCTGCACTTCAGTTAGGAGCTGCAGCAGATTCCATCTGTCCTCTGGGAATAAGAGACAGAGGGTAATTAAAGTATGCATGCAATTAGGATCACAATTGGCCTGCTAGAAGTCACAAGGTAACCAGATGTGGATAAGCACAGCTGAAGTACATTGCTAGCAATTTATAATTGTCATACACAATTCTGGGAATGCTGGAGCACAACCTTGTGCTGGAGTGTCTTCAATCTTCAAATAGTTTTCTTACAATGGTGGACCAAAAACCTAATGTGCAGACAATGTAATCGTTGTTTTATGCCATGCTTTATTTGTGTGTAAATCCCATGGAAAGAATCAAGCAGAAATGGAATGTAAACACCAAGGAAAAACCCACGTCTTGCAGGGTTGGTGTTTGGAGCCTGGAGGTGAGGAATGATAACCAGAAAATGAGTTAAAAGTGGAAGAGCTGGTGTAAACAAACAAAGAATGCTGACAATGAGTGAGAACCAGATTCAGAGAAGTTGGGTATGTGCAGTATGCTAGATTAGCTCACTGCAAGTACTGCTTACATGGCAGCTGGTTCAGTCTTTGAGTAATTTTGGCCACCTCAGAGGATTAGTGGTTCACAAACACAAAATATGCTTCTATGGTTTTTTTACAAAAAAAATTTTTTTACTTAGAAATGCATCAGATATGTCTGTTTTTCCACCTACTTATTCTCTCCGATACATATCTATTGTAACCTTTGCAAATGAGTCTCTTCTTCCAGCCCACATCTCCTTTGCTGTGTGTTCCTCCAACATGCACGCGTACAGCCCACGAGGCTGGTGCAGTGCTTATATAACAGGGCTCCCCTTTCAGCTGCAAGAGATACAGACGTTTCAGGAAATCTTTTATGGGCACCACCAAAGTCAGGATAATTAACATTCGGTATACATTAGTTTGAGAGCAAAATGTCATCTTTTCATTAGGCAGGAAAATGCTGGTGCTATAAATCACTGCCAGTGCAACTGGAGATAGCATTGCAGTCCAGCACAAGTGTTAGCTGAGCTATCATGCATTTCTCACCTTACTCTTTGGCTTGACCTTCCTAATCTATGAAAGGTCACGTACTGCTGACGTAGTGATGAAGGACCCCAAAGGGAGTGTTGCCACATGGTTTCAGTGCAATGTCAAGCATGTCAGTGGTAGATGGTTTCCTGAACCTTGCTCCCTCCTGTGTACTGCAAGCCTGCAGTGTCATCATCAAGCAGAGTTCTTCCTGTTCTCCTTCACGTGCAGTGCTGTTACACATAACACAATGGAAAATCTGAGGAAAACCCAGATGACTTAAACTGTGGTCAAGGACCTGAGAAATGATCACATCTTTGAGTTTCTGCCTTCCTACAAACATGAGGAGTGCTGTCTGTAAGGGCTTTCTGCTGATGCCCCAGTCCAACAAATGCCATTCTTGAAGCACCCTGCTAAAATGGGACTGAAACAGAAATCCCAGATTCCTTGGCTGAATGATACGTTCACTTAATGAGTTCTGAGTTGCCCCAAGAAAGCAAAGTGCAGAAGATGTAATTAGAGCATTTTTCTCTAATTGGTCTCAATATAAATACTGCAGCATTTCATATCCCAAACATGCATGTGCTTGAAGGCTGTGACAAGCTGAATGCTCAGGTGATTGGGCAACTTAATATTCCCCTGTTTAATTACCCCATTTAATAATTTTTTTAAATTACTTTGTGTGTCAAAATAAGGAGCTTTTTTGAGACCAATCTCTTAGAGTCATAGGCACCACCTACATACTAAACCACAGAGCTTGATCTACACATTGAAAAGTTACAGCAGCCCTATTCTGCACTAACATTTAGCATGGTACAAACAATGGCGTAGCAACAAAGACTAAAGCATCAGGTGTTACTACAGTTTCCCATGAAACTGGTGTGTAGAGAAGGGAGGGCTGTGCTCATTCTCTTTTGTGAAAGGTTAGCAGCTTTCTGTAGCATTCTGAGCTAGCTGGTATGTTTCCAAGTGGTTATTGCTATGTGGGAATTGAGTTAACAGTGATGGAAACATATTAAAGCTATGGACTAAAAAGAAGTATGATGGGTTTTATAGGACCTTAAACTGTAACTTCATCACGTAGAAACCACAAACAGTAAATACATTTAAGGACTAAGAAGATTAGTACACCAAAAAACCAAAGAGCTTTGTCTTAATGTTGCTTTGCTTATACATCTGCTGAATGGAGGAGTTTATATCACAGAATCATAGAAACGTTCAGGTTGGAAAAGTACCTCAGGATCACCAAGTCCAGCTGATACCCTTACACCACAAGGTTCACCCTAAACCATATCCCCAGGCACCATATCCAAAGGACTTTTAAACACATCCATGGTTGGTGACTCAGCCACTTCCCTGGCCAGCCCTTTCCAATACCTGACCACTCTTTCTGTAAAAATTTTTTTTCCTAATATCTAGTCTAAACCTACTCAGTCACAGCCTGAGGCCATCCCCTCTTGTTCTATCACTAACTACCTGGGAGAAGAGACCAGTGCCATACTCTCCACAATGTCTTTTCAGGTAGCTGTAGACAGCGATGAGGTCTCAGCCTCCTCTTTTTCAGACTAAATAGCCTCAGCTCCTTCAGTCACTCCTCATAAGATTTGTTCTCCAGGCTCTTTACCAGCTTCATTGTCCTTCTCTGCACTTGCTCCAGCACTTCAACATTATATCGAGGTGCCCAAAACTGAGCACAATACTCAAGATGTGGCCTCACCAGAACTGAGTACAAGGGGGACGATCACCTCCCTATCTCTGCTGAGCACAGCATTTCTAATACAAGCCAGGATGCCATTGGCTTTCTTGGCCACCTGGGCATGTTGTTTTCTCATATTCAGCTGCTTGTCAATTACAACCCCAGGTGCCCTTTCACCAGACAGCTTTCCAGCCACACTTCCCCAGGCCTGTAGCATTGCTTAGGGTTGTTGTGACCTGAGTGCAGGACCTGGCATTTGGCCTTGTTGAAGCTCCTCATGCCATTAACATTGGCCAATTGATCCAATCTATCCAAGTCCCTCTGCAGAGCTTCCCTACCCTCATGATGATCAACACTGCCACCTAACTTGGTGTAATCCCTGAACTGACTGACAACACTCTCTGTCTTCATCATCAATAAAGATGTGTTAACTGATAAAGGTCACCATATGTTTTCAAAGATATACACTGATTCACTTGCATTTGTGTGTCAGACACTAAGCTCTTCACAAATCAAGGCTCAGTCTGTTGATGTTTTTTAGCCATGTAGATTAATTTCATGATGGTTTATACTGTGATACTGTGATTTTCTATTTTAAAAAATGCAACACCTTTACACATCTAGAGAGAAAAGGCATTTCTGGGATTTTTGTTGGTTTTTTGGGGGGTTTTGGTTTGGGGTTTTGACTGTTTGGGGTTTTTTTGGCTTATACTCTACTTCTTGTTTCTTTCCATTGCTTTGATAACATGCTATTTATTTCTACTGATAGACATGTACAATTGTGAAACTCATATAAAAAGTAGTAATATATTTAATTTAGAACTGGCAGCAGCTCTTTTTTTTCTTCTTCTGAGTGTCTGCATGGGATTAATCTCTCAGACATCAGCAAAGTAGATGTCCAAATGTAAGCTGCTTAAATAAATGTCCATTATAGAGAAGGGAAATGATGCTATGGAAATGGCTATGTCATGTGTGCATATCTGAGAAAGAAATATAGGGCACATGTTATTCTTTGGTTTTATAGGAAAAACTAACCTTTATTTTATGCTCTTCTCTACACCACAAACCCTCTGCTATACTCTTGCTTCATGTCTGGGTTCTGCTGAAGGTGAAGCACAAATACAATCTGAAATAAAATATATTGCTAGCAGATATGCTGACAAAAATCTCTCTGATCAAAACTCCTCCAGACACTTGAGAAGGGCAGAGACAGTAGGTTTGTATATGTGAGCATGGTGTTGAAGAGGTAGTCAATATTCCTGCTTCAAACACTAATAAATTATAAAGGAGGCTCGTGGAGATCACAAGACAGGCATAAAATGTCATGAACTCTAGAAAAGTTGTAGCAGTACCCTTTGGAGTCTTACCTGGTTCTGAACATGAAGGAGGAGGCCCCTCAGTTTCTACTGCTGGAGAGCTTCATTGATGCCCACTAATTCATCTCAAGACCTCTGGGGTCTGTCAGTAGCAGCACAGTGATGATACAGCACAAATGTCTGCCCTTAGACACCTGGGAGCATTGTACCCACCGTGAACAAAGTTGTCCCTTGTCGCTACAAGTCCCTTCTCACTGAATCCGCCCTTATTTTGCAAACATAAAGGACTCATTTGCACAGATTTACAGCTTTTCGCCACTCCATGATCTCAGCCTACAAAGGCTTGCTAGGAAAGAGCATTGGGGAATGAACACGCACTTCAGGGGTTACCGTGCAAAGCTGCTGCTGTGGCCCTGGAATGAAGATAATTTAAAGACATCTTGTTTGAGAGGGAAGGATTTCATCTGTAAAATCAAAGTCTGTTGCAAGCCACATCTGAATACGTGTGTGAATTTAGGCAGAAGTCTTATGTTATCGAAGACATAACTATCAGTGTCACAGCCTGCTGCATAGTGCAGTGTGCTCAGGGAAGAGGAGTAAATCCATCATCCATCTCTAGCAGAACTAGATTGCAAAACTTCAGTCAGAGGCAAGCGTACCTCCATTGAACAGTTGTGTTCATTCAGCACCATTTGCAATTTTATCACTTATTCCCTTTCATGAGTCTCTCTGCTGGTTTGTTTGCTTATTCTTAAAAACAAACAAACAAAAACCTAACAAAACCCCAGGAACTCAAACCAAACAAAAACCCTAAAACACCTGTGTGTTGGAAATGTACATGCAGGAGTCATTGTAAAGCACGTTTTCCAATTCATTATCTATGACACTATTGGCTGCCATGATTTCTTTTTTTACCAGACTGCATCTCTCCAATTTATTTTCTTTGCAGGAAAGTCTCTTGGACATGGAGCTTTTGGAAAGGTGGTACAAGCATCTGCTTTTGGAATTAAGAAATCACCAACGTGCAGGATAGTTGCTGTGAAAATGCTGAAAGGTATCTTGCTTCAAAGCTGGGCTTGAAAAAAAAACCCGATGCTGTATACAGTGTCTCACTTTTAATGTGATTCTGTTGGAAACAAGAGTGTGTGATGTTATCCTCCCACCAGTAATTCCCTGAAACCTCCAAAATGTGTACACCAAGTTTCAGGTCCCCCACAAACAAAATGGCAGACCTATGAAATAGAAATTGCATTCACAGGGGAAAAAAAAGGTGATAAATTGTGATGTGGTAAAGGAGAATGTTTCATAGATTCATAGAATGGTTTGGGTTGGAAGGGGCCTTAAAGACCATCTAGTTCAAATCATGCTGCCATGGACAGTGACATCTTCCACCAGCCCAGGTTGCTCAAGCCCTCATTCAACCTGGTCTTGAACACCTCCAGGGAGGGGACATCCACAACCTCCCTGGGTGACCTGTTTCAGTGTCTCACCACCCTTACTGTAAAGAATGTCTTTCTAAGACCCAGTCTGAATATACCTTCCTCAAGCTTCAATCTATTCCCTCTTGTCCTGTCACTACAAGCACTTGCAAAAAGTCCTTTTCCAGCTTTCTTGCTGTTTGGTACTGTTAAGGCCACTATAAAGTCTCCCTGGAGCCTTCTTGTCTCCAAGTTGACCAGTTCCAACTCTCATAGCCTGTCCCCATACAGGAGGTGCTCCAGCCCTCTATTCTTGACCGACCTGCTCTAGCAGGGGCCACCAGATGCAGTGAGAACTCGACTGGCTAATTTTTGTTTGAAGATCTGGTTCCATTGCTGCAAATGACTGAAAGAATTAAATGGTCACTTTTGCAAGACAAGAAGTAGCAATTAGGTTTCCTGCATACAGCATGTTGTACATTGTGTTAGACTGACCCTATACTGAACACCATAAATAAAATTTAGCTGAAGATAAGGCTTGATGTGAAGACACTCAGATGGGAGCTTTTGTGTTTTCCTTAGTCATTAGTTCCAATCATTAATCACTTCATTAAATCAGGTGCCTTATGTTGTCTTTGCATCTGCCTTTCACTTTTCATTCTAACCTTCTCCATCAGATTACATCATTTATCTTCATAAAGGGCCTTTTATTAAGCTAAACAGATTAAGCCAGCAGTGTGTCTGAACCAGCAGTGTGCCCAGGTAGCCAAGAAGGCCAATGGCATCCTGGCCTGTATCAGGAACAGTGTGGCCAGCGGGACACGGGAAGTCATTCTGCCCCTGTACTCAGCACTGGTTAGGCCACACCTTGTGTCCAGTTCTGGGCCCTTCTGTTTAAGAAAGATGTTGCGGTGCTTGAATGTGTCCAGAGAAGGGCACCAAGGCTGGTGAGGGGGCTGGAGCACAGCCTTATGAGGAGCAGCTGAGGGAGCTGGGGCTGTTCAATCTGGAGAAGAGGAGGCTCAGGGGAGACCTTATTGCTCTCTACAACTACCTGAAAGGAGGCTGGATGAGGGACTCAATGCCATGGTTTAGTTAGAACGGTTAGGTGATAGGTTGGACTTGATGATTCTAGAGGTCTTTACCAAACGGGTTAATTCTGTGATTCTGAGCAGCTTCAGTCTTGGAGCTGTGCAGGTGTGTCCTCTCTGAACTGGTAGCAGGTTCATCACACAGTACTCAGGATGCTGTCACTCGGGTCATGTAATGGATTTGCCAGCACTGCTCGCGTACCAGTGCTCTTTCCAATGTGAAATCACCTCCCAGCTATTCACTGCCACTTTCTCACTGGAGCAGAAAGAACAAAGACCCTCATCAATTTGAAGAGGGCACTTGGGAAGTTAAATAGGATGCTATTCAGTCATAGCTGCAGCAGCTGTGGCTGAATGCCATAACCAGTGACCTGGTGACACCCCTTCCTATGTTTTTAGCTTCTCCTTGTTTATACATCTAAGGATCATATCAGGTTCTGGTAGATTGTAGTGCATGGCTTATCTGTCTTAACATTTTAATTCTTTTGTGTGTCATTCTTCACCAGGACACATTCTCTGTTCTGCCAGTAAAGCTTGGACTCTGTGATCTCAGTTGGGTCTGCTCAGACATAGTTTGAATACATCCCTCTTACCCAGTGGCTTCTAGCTTCACAGCTGCATGCTGGGTTATTGGTTATCAGGAGATCTGTGCATGTTACTTCCAGCCCTTGCAAGGGCATATTTACAAGGTCTATTACCAAGGTCTTGCAATGACAGGACAAGGGGCAATGGGTTTAAACTGGCAGAGGGGAGATTTAGACTGGATGTTAGGAGGAAGTTCTTTCCAGTGAGGGTGGTGAGGCACTGGAACAGGTTGCCCAGGGAGGTTGTGGCTGCTCCCTCCCTGGAGATGTTCAAGGCCAGGTTGGATGAGGCCTTGAGTAACCTGTACTAGTGGGAGGTGTCCCTGCCTCTGGCAGGGGCTTGGAACTAGATGATCCTTGAGGTCCCTCCCAACCTTACCATTCTATATACGACACTCTTAGACCTGCAGTCTGTGCCTGCAACACTCTGCCTGAACTAGCCTCTGTTTCTTGCCTGCAATGACCTGGCAGCTGTACTCTCTGTAGGGTGTGCCCTCTTGATAATGTCCTTAACAGGCTCGTTCTGCAAAAAAATACCAAGTGCTTTAGCAGGGAGTGGCATGTTCTACTATGATATCCAGGATCATCCCCAAGGAAGGGATTTGCAGCTGAGAGGGTCACAAACCTTTCTCCCCTCTCTTGTCTCAGGACAGAAACACCTTGCTGCCCAATGTCGAATGAGCTGCCCTGCAGCAAGCATGCTTGGAAAATGGGAGGAAACTAAAGCTTTGGTCTCTGTACAGGCCTTCTGCAACAGTGAGCCAACAGCTATCTGTGTTGTCACTTTCAGTGGATGGCCTGTCACCTGGGTCACCACCTGGCCCTTGATTGACTGAGGGGTTTTGCCAGTGTGCAGGCACATGTGCTGTCTGAATGGTCTACCAGATAGAGCACTCCTTTATGTACAACAGCAAGCTTCTTGTGCCAGTCAGCACCATCAGGGAGGCAGAAATTTCTCCTGGGACAGATAAGACCAGGCAGCAGCAACGTAATGTCTTCATCGTGGGATTCCACATGCATGTGCAGGGTAGATGCTTGCATCTGAATTAGTTACTCGAGTTCCCTTTCTTTGTACAGTAGTGAGAAACAACAGTTCATTCTGCCCTAAGGCAGATCTCTGCATATGGTGAGCTAAATAGCTGCTAAGCTGGATAGAGCCTGTGCTGGCTAGATCATCTGTAGGTATCTTCACTATAGGCACCTGAAGTCATGGGAGATCTGCCCCATTTATTGTGTCCTCACTAAATTATCCAGAAACTTTGCAGTCATTCATGGGCTTTGTCCTCAGAAAATTCCCATGAGGTGGAGGGAAAATGTCACCACCTATACAGATGAATGTCGCTGAGTAGATGACAGCTTTTGTGTGGAGACACCATTCAGATGTCAAAATGAAGCCCTTAAGTTTTAGTTCTTTCCACCACAATGCTCTTCTTACTCTTGGTGTCACTAAACTGAAAAGTCCTTCTGGATCTACACAAAACAGTATGTTCTTGCTTTCTCATCAAAACAAAATTCTGCAGGAAAAAAAAAACGCTCAGAGGGAATTATAAATTTCACTAAACACTAAATAGAATATTCTGGGATTAGTTGTGAGATTGCTTATATCATTAGCATTACTATTATTAATACTGAGCATAACTAGTAAGGGTGAGATGCAGTTGCCTAACTGTAACCAGTTGAAATTTGCTCCACTGGTCTATCTTAATACACCAACCTTTTTCTACAATGAGCAGATCCAACCAAACATCACCAAGGGGTGGTTCATCTCTTCCCTATACAGGTGTCTAAAGCTGTTGGCTGCATCAACCCCTGGAAATGCTATGCTCTTGCTACTGATTCCTTAAGATGTTGATTACTTCAGGCTGGTACATAACTCTTAGACAGCTGAAGTCAGGTCAGCTGAAATCTACTTTATCTAGATAAGAGTTAATTATAGCCTCAAAATCCCTTTTTATTTGCTTTTTTTTTTTGGTTGAAACAACAAAATTATTCATGTGAAAAAAATTCTCTCTAAATATAACAGAGTCTACTGGGAGGAAGTTTAGTGGCTAACTCTTTATGGATTTTATTGCAAGTCAGAGGATGCTGAGAAGGGAGGAATAGAAAAGAACAGCAATACATGAAGTACATCCAGTAACAGAAGTGATTTCAGTAGAAAATAACAAGGAGTGGTAAAGCTCAGCAAGATCATTTTTTACCATTTCACATTGATTTTACTTTGTGTGAAAGAAGGGGCCACGGCAAGCGAGTACAAAGCACTCATGACTGAGCTGAAAATCCTGATCCACATTGGTCATCATCTCAACATTGTGAATTTGCTGGGAGCTTGCACAAAAAATGGAGGTAAGAAAATTTGTACTGAACTGAAAATGGGTTTAGATCACCCCCTCTCAGCAGGTCAGTTGGCCATGTTGTGTTTTTGTCCAAAAGTCAAGCTACTACCTTCAAATGTTGGAGCTCACCCTGTGGTTGGGGGGGGGGAAAAATGAGGAAGAGAAAAAGGTAGTTTTAGTAATTTAGTTTAGCAATTAAGTAGTTTACTTGAACTCTTTTAGTGTTAACATGAGTGACACGAATTTAGGACTGTGCCACTTTATCTCACTTCACAGCTCAAGCTCAAGTTATCTGATCTGGAAAGGCTGCGAACAAGGAATATCGGCTGCTGGTTCTGAACAATGAATTACAATGCAACTGCCTGTTGAAAATCCTTCATGATATTCCACTAAGAAAAAATCAAAGGGCCAGTATTAGTGATCACCTGTTTTAGATAGGTCATCTATTTTAGTTCAACAAGCATGTGTGGGATGCAGGACTCAAGTCTGAATGCAGACTGCCCAAAGAGGAAATGGAGGGTCCCTCAGAGGACAAGTTCATGATCCAGCTTTCAAAAACTGGTCTCTTCCCTAATTTCCAGAAACAGTGTTGTTTTTCTAACATGTCCAGTGTCCTTCAAGTAGCCTTCTACTTCAAGGGGGCATATTGTCATTCAGGACTCAATTTATAGCTATGGGTATGGAAGACTGTTCCTCTTGGAACTGATGCTACCTTGTATTCATGCTGTTCAAAATACGCTTTGCTTTTGCCCAGGGCCCCTCATGGTGATTGTTGAATACTGCAAGTATGGGAATTTATCAAATTACTTGAAAAGCAAGAGGAAATTTTTCTGCCCTACGAAGGTGAGAAGACAAATGCTTCTGGTAGGGTTCATCTTGTCTAACGTAATGGTCAGTAACACAGATGTCAGCCTCTGAGCTAGCCTCCTTCTCTCTTCTACCAAAGGAGAAAAACAGCTTAGGGGTGCTCTTCACCTCACCTATCTCAATATTTGGTGTGGGGTGTGTTGTGCCAAGAAAGGACTCATTTCTCTTCCCTGACTGCAAGAAAACTGCTGTGAGTAATTTGGATGGAGCCATCTAAAGGGAGAGGAAATGAATCCTATCCAAAGTGTCCCCATATGCCCTCACCCCACTGCTGACAATTCTGTTCCTGCTGAGCTTGGGGTCACTTCAGAAGCTGGTGTCAGCGAAGCTGAAGGAAGTGGTTTTGCCCACTGATTTCAGTACTGCCGAGAACGCAACGCCATTAAAATCTCACGTTCTGAGACACTCTAACATTCAGAGATTTCCAAGTAAGCTCATTACTAAGTGAGGAAAAGCACTATCACAAGGAAAAGTTTTATAGTCTTGTCTGCCATCTCACAGCCATCTAAATCAGTTCTGTGGTGGGTTTCTTATTACAAACCTGAACCCAAATGTGCCAAATATATAGCTGCTTGTTGCACTTTCATTAAACTCCCTGCAAGGATTAAGGGCTCTGAAGTGGGATTTAGGAGTCTGTAGCCAGAACAACATTCCTTGAATCCCCTGCTCAACTGCCTAAAAGTCAACAGCATCTTGGGGATTGCTTGGGAGGGCTCTGCAGGAGAGCACACTTAGGAGAACATCCCCTTAGGAGAACATCCCCCTCCGAAGGGCTTTGGCTGAGTCTCTGTTCCTAAGGCTGTCCTTGTTGGCATCTGAATGAGACATGGCAGCCACCTCCTGCAGTGTGCAATTGTTGGAGTAGGATGCTCAGTGGGGAGCATGGTTGTGCAGGGTCCACCTCATGGGGAATTGCTCATCTTTTCCCTAATGAGGAGCTCGCTTAGATTCAGTGCTACAGCACTCAACTCTGTATCAGTGTGCAGGAGACATCAGTCACAGGACAAGAGAGGGAAGAGTGGGACAAAAGTAAGGCCATGCACTAGGCTGCTGTCTGTGTAGCAGCAGCAAAGCATTCTTCAAACAGTGTTTTATCTGTCGTATCAAACCATCACCGGCCATAATATGAAAGCAGTGTTTAAAGGCACTAGGGAATAGAGGCAGTCATTTCCAGCAGTAGCTCTGTTTCAAATACAAAGTGTCCTCACTCCTTGTTGGAAGGTCTTACAGCCAACACCAAAGCTGCACAGGGACACAGAAACACTTCAGTTTGAGAAGGCCCTATGCTGTGGGCACAACCTTCTCAACTCACCCCACCATCCTCCTTCTCTGACTATCAGAGAGAGGCAGTCCCTTTCAAAATGTCTTTTTTCAGGCTGAGTGACAGACCAAGAGATGTGTCCATCCCTGAACCCTGAAAATCCTCACCACATCAGAGGTAGCTGACCACCCTGGTTGCCCCAAAATCACGTGCCCTCAATCCACTGTGCCCTCAATCCACTGTGCCCTCTGGGGGTACAAGCCTTGGTAGAGTGCAGTTCTGGCACCACTCTCCCTCTGCCGCAGTTGCTTTGGACACCTGTGCCCGTGGAAGATGTGACCACATGTGCCACAGACCAGCATTTTCTCCCAGTGGAAGGGTGACAGAAGTCTGACCTGGTTCCTCCCCCACCCACTCTGTTGCTGTGATGTAGCACCTCTTCTCCTCTGTTTGTTTGAAGGACTGCTCTCTGCAAGGAGAGCCAATGAAAGAGAAAAAGGATATTGAGTCGGTGGAAGGCGAAAAACAAAGGCTGGTCAGTGTCACCAGCAGCGAGAGCTTCGCCAGTTCTGGGTTCCAGGAAGATAAAAGTCTGAGTGATGTGGAGAAGGATGAAGAGGGTAGGTATTAATTCCTTCCTGTCCCTACACAGTCTGTGATATTTTTACAACATACTGTGCATCCCTGAAATTTTTTTCCTCATTTATCACCCTAATAAACATCCGTGGGAGACGCTCACAGGGTCATGTCCAGAGGGTAGAAGATTTAAAAAAAGATTATTTCCAGGGTTACTAAATCTGACAGGAAAATGTGTGATTGTTTCTTCTGACTGCTCCTTATCTTTGGGGAAAATGCAACAGTGTCCAAAGCACAGGGTATAAAGCAAGCACTATTTTTGTTTACAGTGACAGTGAGTTGACCTTCGAACACTACTCTATGAAGACTGAATTTATGGGAGTAATAGGTTCAGTAAGAGGGGGGGAAAATATTTTTGCGAGCAGTCTTTGTAACTAACTGCACTTTCCACCTTTGCAGATGCTGATGAACTCTACAAGTTTCCCCTCACCATGGAGGACTTGATCTCTTACAGCTTTCAAGTGGCCAGAGGCATGGAATTCCTCTCTTCCAGAAAGGTGAGTCTTGAGCCAAGGATTTTTCCCTGCAGAAGGATGAGATTCAGAGGTGAGATCACATCAACGTTTTAGTGATACCTTCCTTGGGAAAGCTCCCAAAGGAAGAGCTGCTTTCCTCTTGGTGTTATAAATATAATGGTGTGTTTATCCAAGTCTCCATAGTCCATAAACACAGGATCATGGCTGAAGGCAGTGGGTCGAGCTCATTTATTCAGGGAAGATCTTCTGAGTGTGGTGGGATTTTTTTATTAATATCAACATACATTAAGCAGGGAGCTGCAAATGAATCAGCTCTTTCCCTGCAAATGTCAAGGGGTTTAAAAATCTATCACTTTCTGGATTTGGGAAGCTTTGGTGCTTTTTTTCAAGGGTTGCCATTTTACAATGTTTACTTTGTGTAAACTACAGTCAACTTCTCTAAAAAAAATATTAAACTGATCTCTCAAGCAATAATAGCAACATTATTATTATTATTTATTATTATTGAATCTGTGAGGTGGTCAGGAAATGGTGGGCATGACTGAGGAAATGCAGTTTGACTGTGAAACTGTTTTATTGTAGTGCATTCATCGTGACCTGGCAGCCAGAAACATCCTTTTATCTGAGAACAATGTCGTGAAGATCTGTGATTTTGGCCTTGCAAGAGATATTTATAAGAATCCTGACTATGTGAGAAAAGGAGATGTAAGTCAAGATAGTGTTTACTTACCCAAGTGTTTATAACACATAATTTCAAACTGTCCACCAAAATCTTCTGTAGTCGTTCACATTTCCTGAAGTCAAAAGAACTTGGAAGCTATCATGGTTTTTATGTGAAGATGAGTGATCCAGATGCTTTGTAGATCTGGGCAGCATTTCTAACCTCAGGCATAAGGCTTGGACAGAGTAACCATTTCACAGCTTTGCCCTGGTAATACTTCAGACATTTTTAGTCTTCTTTCTTGGCTAGCTCAGCATAACTCCCTTGCTCAGTAAGCTGCCTCCAAGGAAACCAGTCCCTCCAAATCAAAATGCCTGTCCCCTGGTGCATCCACACCAGGGCCAGGTACTGCTTGCATTGCCTCAAGGAGCTGAGCAGAACTTGCTGCCTTCAGGGCCTGTCCAGTTATATTTTTTGCTTCTGCTGCAAGCAGCAGGCAGTGAGCACCCTGCAAGGCCTGCTATGAAGGCTGGGCCAGCAAACTGTCTGCACCCACCACCATGATGCCATGGGAATTTGCTATGGGCATAGGTGTCATGAAAGAGTCTCCTTCTGGTGGTCTCACACACCTGCCAGCTATTTCCTCATCTGTAAAGAGCTTTCAAAACTGACAGCATTACACATTAGCTGGGGAACTTTGTTCACATAACTTGAGTGTTGCTCAGGATACCCTAGCAGGCTGCACTCAGGAGGCTCCGGGGGTTACTTGTATATTCCTGCAAAACATTTCCCTGGCAACATCTGCAACACCACCACAGAATGATTTGTGCTTGGATGTAGGGTTTTGTCCCCTGCCTCTAGGATGCTAGCAAGAGACCTCTAGTCCTGCATGTCTCCACATGCTCACAAAGAAGAGGCCTCATCTCTCTGGCCACAACTTTCCAATGTCTGGTGTTTTGTGCCACACATATTTTAAAATCAGTTTCTTACCCCAACAGTTTGTTAAGAAAGTGTCTGAATGAGTGTGGGTTTATCTTGGCTGCCTGTAAGGAAATCCCACAGGTTCCTGTTTGAATGGCAATTATTTACATAACAATATATAGTTGATTCATCTCCGATTAAATTCTTTTTGGCTTTGAATATAATAGTCAGGTTTGTCCTTTTTACTCCAGGCTCGACTTCCTCTCAAGTGGATGGCTCCAGAATCCATATTTGATAAAATCTACAATACAAAAAGTGACGTGTGGTCCTATGGGGTCTTGCTGTGGGAGATATTTTCCTTGGGTACGTCAACTCTGCACCCTGGGAGCTGGACTCAGCAGTGAGGGGGAGAAAACATCTACTACCTTCAATGAGTTTTTGCCAGGTCTTTGATAAAGAAAGACCTAAATCAGGGAGAGGTGGCATGTGGGGAAGAGGGGTGAACTACATGCATAATGCTTCTGTGAAATGGAAATGTTGGTACTTGTAAAAGCACTGAAAGCTGACTTGTCAGGCTGCCAGACTTAATGGATAGCACAGCTGATAAACCCTTGACAGAGATGTGGGGCAGCAAGCCAAAGAAGCTGCAGTGCTTTGTCTGACTGATGGCACAAACCACGAAAATTGGGTAAAATATTGTTTTTATTTAATATGTAACCCTATGGGATAACAGAGGACTGTGAGCCTGGGTCAGTGGCTGCCAGGGGCTGAGGCATTGTCTCCTATGCCACAGAGAGCATTGAAGACATGGGCTGGGTACTCCCTCAATAGCATGTTACTTCTCTTGAAGGAGAAAGGAAGCTGAACACATACACACACACACACACAGAGACTTTTGCATATCTTAGACTGTGTCACCTCCATTTCCAGCCTGACACCAGGCAGTCCCTTCAAGCGCAGGAGGGACCCAGCACCCCCCCTTCCCCACTGCTGCACATAGCAGGCAAACAAGCATCTGCAGAGATGCTGCAGGATGAACTAGAGCATGCAATCTGAAACTGAATCCCAGTGAAGCTTTTCCCCCTCTTTCCTTCACGTGGAAAAGGAAGGATACAAGATGTACACTGAGAGGGAACAACAATGACTGTCAGAATAGAGGAATCTTAACTGGGTTCAGCGTAGAGGCTGACAAAAGATGCGAAGAGCAGAGGAAACAATACTATGCAGTTCTCAGGACAATCAATCATTTATTAGTTTAAATACGTGTTGTTGGTCAGCCTGTCAACTCCTGTGATTTTATGGTCAGCCTCATAATACCTGCTATTTTTTTCTTAAAGCCCTGGCTCCTTGAACCTGGCAACTCTCTGACTCTCTGAAAAATCTTTTTTTGTTTTTCTTTCATTTTCCCTTTTCTTTTTTTCCCCCCCTCTGGTGTGTATGTGTGTGTGTAGCATAAAAAAAAAACAAACAAAAAACCAAAATCAACCAGACCAACAGCATGACCAGGTTGCAGCTTAAAAACATAGAAAATAGAAAAACAATGCAAATGTATTATGATCTGATTTTATTCTCAAGGTGGCTTTGAGCATTTGGAGGTTGTTGATAGCCTGCTTACTAGAATTTGGGATTGTCTGAACGAATAGAGAGATCAGACTTGGCTGTTCTTCAGCAATGTTTTCAAGTCAAATTCAAGTGTATTTTTTGCCACGCAAGCACCACCAATAGTGCTGGATTTAGCCCTGCCTTCCTTCAAGGACCAGGGCTTGGAGCACCGTCAGCAGTAGTTCCCTACCTGTGGCAGCTAGCACAGGCCAGACCCTGCAGAGGAGTACACTCCTAAGTGTTTGAGGGGTATGAATAAGGTCCAGGCTATTCACAAGCATCCAGTCTCAGACATGTATGACCTTATTCTCCCACTGTTTCCTCCAGGTGCCTCTCCTTACCCTGGAGTCCAAATAGATGAAGACTTCTGCAGCAGACTAAAGGGAGGCACAAGAATGCGAGCCCCGGAGCAAGCGACTGAGGAGATGTAAGATGCCTTTCTCTGCTTGCCCTGTCTACTGCTGCCCTCCTGGGCTGCCTTGCAAAAGATGTACAAGGAGAAACAATTCAATACTGTTTGCTGTCCTCAGCATCTTCTTGCATTTACACCCTACCTTGGCCCTCTTGTGAGGCTGAGGAAGGACATGGACTGAAGCCCAGGGCACCACCAGGGCTGGACTCCAAGAGGAGCTGAGCGAGCAGCCCAGAGGAGGAAGGTCATCCATTCCTCTCCAGGTTTAACACTTGCCAATGTGCACACAGATAAGTGCTGGAGGAATGTGACATTATTAACATCATCTTGACTTAGGAAGCGACAGCAGAGGCCTCCTTGCAAACACTCGGGTGACAAGGGCCCACCCTTTCCCGGAGACGATGTCTGATGGCAGAGGAAGCTGACAGGGACCCACAGCCTCCCAGAATGTGTCCTTTGGGGGGGGTTTGTCTGAGTCCTTCCACCGTGACATCAACTGTCACTCCCAGGTCCCCTGCCTTCGGGTGCAGCCTGCAACTGCTGTTGCTTTTTAGAGTCCTGGGGAGGTCCAAATGACACACCACTCCACAACACAAACCATTCTGGAGCATGAGCACATCCAAGGTATTTTACCTCTGCAGGCAAAATCAACTAAATGAAGGGTGTCTTTGGTGTCTTCTGAGTGCTACGTCATAACTCTAAATAGCAACACTTACCAAAAAAAGTAGTCCTGCAAAGAGAAAAAGGATGCAAGCCAGCCATGCCTATCTGGGAATATTACCCACTGGCTCATTTTATTATCCTAGTGACAGGAGATAAGAGCCTTTTTTTTTTTTTTTTCCCTTCTCTTCCACATATTTTATTACAGGAAGGAAAGCTTGTCTCAACCAATACCAGGAAGTGACACATTTATATAAGTCATCTTAGGATGCTTTAACCTAAACATTGCTAGTTAATAGATGCTTAATACAAAGGTTTAATGCTTAACTAGGAATATAAAAAGAAAGTACGTCCGGTTAGCTAAATTATTCTTTTGATGTAGTTTTCCTAGTGTCTGGTGGGAAGAATTTTTGGTTTTTTGCTTTTTCTGTGGAAAGTTTACTCTTTTAGTAAGAGGCCCCAATGGTGTGCGAGAGCACCTCTGAAAAATCAGGCAGGTTGAAGAGTTAGCTTCATGACAAACTGCACTACTTACTACTACTGCTTCATGACAAGAGACTGCACTGTCTTGAGTCCAAGTAAGCTGTAAACCCACCCTATGCTTATTTTAATTTCATCCTTACAGCTACCAAATCATGCTGGACTGCTGGAGAAGTAACCCCAATGACAGACCAAGGTTCTCTGAGCTCGTGAAAAAGCTGGGTGACCTGCTGCAAGCAAACGTCCAGCAGGTACCGATATCATGCCCACCACAGAGGCAGGGGTGACCAACCACAAGATCTCAGGAATAACACTTTCACTGCTTATTTGCATTTAGGAAGGCAAAGACTACATACCTCTCAATGCAGTACTTACAACAGAAAGTGGGTTTCCACCTGCATCTGATCCTTTGTGCAATGAAAAATTTTCTGTCCCAAGTTCAAATTGTGGAAGCACCGAGAACATCAGGTGAGATAAGCAAGACTAAGATTGTGTTTGTTGGTTGGGTATTGTAGTTTGCTTGCATAGCCTGGTTTGGATGGGCGAAGACACTCAAGAGACATCTCACATGGCCTGAGCGTCTCACCAGCCACCACCACCAGGATCCCACTGGGCTGGGACAGACCTCAGAGGTGCTGCTGCCCAGAGGGACTAGGAGGTCACTGGGACCAGGTGCTGTGAGAGAAGCAGTTATGTGCACCCCAAGGTTGGGAAGTGATGTTTGGGTGGAGTACAGTTAACAAGTCCCTTTTGTGTAAACTACCTCGATGATAGTTAGGCAACTGCTTAAAGGAACAGAGAAACACCCAGTGCTTCCTGCTTACGCACTTCACACTCTCACCAAAAACTGTCCTGCTTTTCTTGTTGAACAGATACATAAACACATTCCCAACAAAACCTCCCCAGCGCATAAAGACATTTGAAGAGCTTCCCATCAAGGAAACGCTTGTATTTAACGTAAGTGACTCTTGTACCAAGTGGTTCGCTGTTTCTTTCTGTTTATTTGTGAGACAGAGAGAATCCCGATGGGGTTTTGCTGCTTTGCCAGCCCTACTGATAGGAGTTGTGAGAGTAGTTGTCCTTGCAGCAGGGCCTTATCCCACTGTCCTGCAAACTGGGCTCAACAGATTCTTGCTGACCACGTGACAGGCTTCAAACACTTGTTCCCTGATAAGAAAGTGTCCTGTGCCAGTAGGCCCGCAAAGTACAGCTGGTAAAGTCTCACCTGTGTCCCACTCGTGTGGGAAAATCACTAACAAGCCCTTGGATTTGTGTTTCCATCTGAATAGTAGTGTACAAATGAGAATTGTGAGTCACATTTCCATCAGAAGTTTCCTGGTAGGACTAAGTCCTACCAGGACTAAGTCCTCTTACCTGGTCGTAAGAATGGATAAGAGGTTGGGGGAAGCTCTTAGTGACCCAGGCATATGCATTAAGTGGTGGGAAGTGGGAAAGGCATGGAGTTTCACGCAGGGTTGAACTAGAAGCTGTCCAGAACCTCACCTTGCATTTAGACACCTTTCTTTTAACGCTCTCTGTGTGCATTAATGGCATGTGTTTGTTGCATCCCAAAGACACCTCAAAGTAAGGAGAGTTGGAAAAGGCATCATTAAATAACTGAGCACTGCAGCATCTCCAGCAGCACAGAGCCACTGTCTCCTAGATCTCTCTGGGTATAAACAACCAAAACAATGCTGAAAATTAGGTTGAAGAGTAACTGACCCCACTGTAAAAGTACCTGTTGAGAGTTAACACCTAATAGGGTAATGTGTTTCTGTTCTCTTCCAGGATTACCAAGCAGACAGCGGGATGGTGCTGGCTCCAGAAGAACTGAAACGGTTCACATGGACAGGCAGCAAGCAGAAATGGACGCTCTTTGGGTCTGTATTTTATGTTTCCTTCTTCTTCTTCTTCTTACAGTAGGCAAAGGACTATTCAAGGCCTTTGTGCTAACTTAGGCCTAATGAAAGAGCAGCTGAGGTGTCTAAGTCTGTGCAACTCTCTTGCTGAGGTGTGTCCTTTCCAGTTGAATGAGCAGTCAACCATCTCCTACATACCTAACCCTCCATATGCCTTCCAGGAAACAAATACCCCTCAACCCCTTCGATGCACATAGAATCATAAAACTGTTTAATTTGGAAAAGGTCTCCAAGATAATCAAGTCAAACCGTCAACCTAACACCACCATGACCATGAAACCACGTCCCAAAGTGCCATGCCCACACGTCTCTTGAACATGTCCAGGAATGGTGCCTACAACACTTCTGTGAGCAAACCATTCCAATGCCTGACCACTCTTTCAATTTAAAAAAAAAAA
>VWZE01010347.1:356869-371360 GCA_013396675.1 Eubucco bourcierii
AAAAAAAAAAAAGTCTCAATACCCAGTTTAAACCTTCCCTGACATAATTTCAGGTCATTTCCATTTGTCCCATCACTTGATACTAGGGAGAAGCAATGAACCCCTACTTCAGTACAACCTTCCTTCAACTAGTTGTACAGAGCAATGAGGTCTCCCCTCAACCTCCTCTTCTCCAGACTAAACAATTTCAGTTCTCTCAGTCATTCCTCTTAAGACTTATTCTCTAGACCCTTCACCACTTTTGCTGCACTTCTCTGGCCACACTCCAGAGTCCTCCTTGCAGTAAAGGGCCCAGAACTGAACAGGTATTTTTAGGAAACTAGCCTTTGGCAAGGGGAGGAGGAACGTGTGGCTGTGAAGGATTTGCAGTTGTTTCTGGAAGTCCCCAAGGGCACCTCAGCTGGGACAAGGTTCCCCATACTTGTTTTCACCCTTCTTTTCCATGACTCAGCTAAGCACGGCCCATTTAACACCCATGGGCTCAGGATGCTAAAGTGGCAACTTTACAATAGATGGATGTGAGTGCCTCACTTCTCTTCCTGCCTTTAAGCGCTTTAATATATCGGCCACCTTCCTCCACCTAATTCCTGACAGCTGCCCAAGCAGGGAACTAGGGCTGCTCAAAGACATGCATTGCACTGACATGAGCTCTGTAAATGGAAAATGTTTATTTTTCCCAATGCCAGTGTTGTCTTAGGTCCCAGCAACAGTGAAACAAGCAGTGTCTGTGCCTGGCTTTGGCTGACTGCCCTCAGCCAGCCCGGGACTGCCCAGACCCAACCCATCGTTCATCTTACACTGGCAGAAGGTCAAGGTCATGCTGCCATCCTGCCTGTGCCAAACTTGTCAGTGACTTGCAGCTGGACAGGCTGGGAGGTGTGGTATTGTCTCAATGAACAATTGGAGCTGGCTGAAACATGCAGTCAAGGCAGAGAGGATTTGCTTCAAGAAAAACTCCAGTGACTAAGAGGGTGTTGGTTAAATGCACAGAAAGGCATGTACAGGACCATGCACACTCACATGGCCAAAGCACACAGTGCCTGGGCTAAATGTGCTGCTGGCAAGAGCAGTGCTCATGTGTGCAAAGCTAGGGTGAGCCACTCAAGGAAGTGCTGGAAAACTTCATCCTGGCTTGACCACTCACATTTCAGAAAAGAAGTTTGGGAGCAATGGTATGGTAGGCAGTTCTCCATACTCTCTTTTGAGGAGCCAGCTATTAGAGAGCTTGGAATGCAATGGGGAGGGCCCCAAAGGATGCAATGTTTCCTAGAAGTGGTTTAGCCCAGTTTTGAGTAAATTTGGTGTCTCTGAAAGCTGCTGTCAGCTGCATGAACAACATGGCAATTTCCCTAATGAAATGCCTTTTTCTTTGTATGGGACAGAGTACACGAACCATCCCTCTGGAACTGCTTTAAGGAGTATTTTCAGATGCAGAATGCAAACCAAAAATGCTTGGATGGGGGAAAAAAAATAAACTTTACAGTGGCTGCTAGAACATAAATCTTCAGGGAAACAGCAGTTGGCTGAGAACACACAAGGTCATCCGGCCCGCAAGCTAAACAGTGGCATTGAAGCACTATGCCAAAAAGCAGTCATGGATGTGAATGACCCTTTAGTTTGTACACATTCCTAAAAGTGGTAGCTTCTTAGCTAAGCATCCTTTATTTAGGCTAAATTAGAGCAATAAAGAAAAAAGTTGTACTAAACATTGGACAGAGATGAGCCTGAAGGGTTTTGACACATGTAACCAGATGCAGAGTCCTGCTTCCTCTCTTGCATCCTTCTCTGTGGTTCTGCCCCCTGTACTGAGATTTCTGCTTGGCTCACCTTGCAGAGTATGGTTCACAGTGCTGGATTATCAGAATGGCCCCAAAATAGGTTTAGAGTAAGTGGCAGCAGCACATTACGAAGGCAGCTGGTGCCAGCACCAGGCTGAGGTAGGGGTCACCTCACTCTTAGCACACACATAGTCAGCTCACCTCTGCTGTAATGCTGAACTGCTCCCAGGGCACTTACCATCATGCTGCACACTGCAACACCGCAGTTCAGGATGCAGATACACCAGTGGGTGGGTCCTGAGCCAAGACAAAGGGTGCTGCAGGGTCATACTCCTGCAGCTCCCTGCTCACCTGCAGGCTAGGGTGAGCTAGCTTACCTTCCCCTAGGCTCCTGCCTTTCCCTGCTGCCCAGGGCAAAACAATGGGGTTTAACATCATTTTCTCCTCAATTCAAAGCATGTGAAAACATGTGAGCCAGCCTGGTGGGGTTATGCTTTCAGAGCAGCACAAAGGTGTATGTGGGCCCTGGACTGTGGTGTTAGGGGATTCAGACTTGGAGGGGCCATGTGTGTCTCAACAGTGCTGAAGGACTGTGTAGGGTGGAAAGTGACAAACTCATTCCATGTTAACTGTACCTAGAAGGGTATCAAGGAATTGTTTCAAAGGGAACTAACCAGTTGACTCCAGGAGAGAACCAATGCATGCACTGCTGTGTGCCCAAGCCAAGAGTCAGGCCTGAGGGACAGGGAGCAGGGAGGCAACTTACTTGACAGTGCAGATGTACCCTGCTCGCCCAGGTGAGCATCCTCCTCTCGAGCTTTCAATATTGTGGGGAGAAAGGCACCAACATGCAAAGATAAGCCTCATTTCTGTAAAGGAAACAACCCAAACCCTAGGAAGCCTCTCAGGCCCAGGTGGTTGCCAAAAGCACAGCAGAAATGGTTGCTTGCAAGTCTTGGGCTTGTTAATGCCATTGCGATGAAAATAAGAGATATTATGAATAGCATAAAGACAGAGACGACCTCAGGCAACAAGACTCAAAAAAAGAAAGTTTTTTTTCTTTTTGTCAAGAGAAGGGTCAGAGAAAGAACAACCTTCTGAGCTCTGCTCCTTTGCAAGTAAAAAGGATCCCAATTGCAACTCTCTTCTAACTTTTCAGTATTGCTGAAAAAGCCTAACCCAAGTATGCCAGTCTCTTTGGGCTTGAGCAAACCTCTGTGTCAAAGCAAATCACCAAGAAAAATGGTTGAGAACACCACCACCAGTGAGCTGCACTGCAGGCAGTCTCCAGCCTCATTCAGTTCTTAAATCTGTCAGAAAAGCAGCAGCCATGTCTTCCAATAAATGATCCCAATTAAAAATCAACTAGACAATTTCTAATTTACATTCCTAGAGTTGAAAGGAGATTGCTACAAAAGCCTTTACAGACTATAAGTTCTGTATCAAAACAAAGCCTGACTATGGATACCAAAAGCCCGTGGGCTCCCTCAAACCTAGACGTAGTATGTCCCTAGGTACAGTGGTGCTCCCAAGGTAAAATTAATAGATGTAGCTCTAACAGCATAAGGGTTTACTAATTAAAGTAAAAACCAAGTCTAGCTCACAATAAAATCCTCAGGATGCAAAAGCTGATGATGAATGCAAGGATCAAAGTCTTAAGGTTCATAACTTAGCATGCACACTCCCCTTTCACCAGCCAACTATTCCCTAGGACTCAAAAATTACATCACAGAAGCATTTCTCTTTCAATCCACGGGAAACAGTCCGTTGACTTTGTGACCAACCTTATCACATAGTTATAGAATTTATCCCAAGGCAATCACTTGTCCATCTGCCAACAGAAGCAATATAAAAATATGGGATGCATTAGCAATTCTCATCGTTGAGGGCTCATCCTCATGAACTTCATCCATCTACAAATAAATGTAATGGGGTGATGTTTTGAGGAGGATCCTTCAATTTCCTACAGTAGGACAGAAGATGGAGACCACACTCCTTGAAAAGCACACAGGCTTGTGAGTTAAAGATTCCAGAAACTGTTACTCCTCCATTTCCTAATCAGGGGAGGCTCTATGCTACCAGTTCTGTACTTAAAAGACAATGCAAATTAAAATTAAAAGCAAAACCTTGCACTCAAAAAGCCATAACAGATGTCCTGTTTTCTCTGGCATTCGAGACTAGGGCTGTCAATTGCTCCTGACCTTATGGAGATAAGTGAAATTGTTCATAAACTTAGAAAAATATAGGGGAGGCAATCTAATTTTAGGCATTGCAGTCAAGCATTTGTTTATATTAGGATTTCACATGCAATCAATGGAAAATGCTCTGAGTTGCTTTGTCTACAGCTAAATCTTTGGTATGTAAGTTCAACGGTGTGAAAATTTTCCTTGCCTTAACCTTCTTCATTATTGAAAAAGTCCTGTTAAGCACTGCACTCCCTGAACATGGGTGAAAAAGTGCTGCAAGGCAAACACAATCTTGAAGAGTGGTGCAGATGAGAAGATGTTAAACCTCTCTGGAAAAGGATATCTTATCAAAGGCAGCCTCCGTGATAATTTGTCCTTTGGGTGAGACCCAAACTTTTATTTAAACCAGTAGTTCATGTCTGCAGCCAGAAGAAGCCTAAGAGAGGACATATCCAGACCCTGTGCCCTTCTTCACAAACATCAGCCACTTATCTTAAAGATTCATCCAGCATTAGGGAATACCAGCAGTTTTAACTTTCTGGTTTTGCCCCAAGTCTTCAGAACTTTTGTTACTTCACTCCTACTCAAAAAGAAGCCCACTCCTGTTTGGAAGAGCATTTAAATGCAGGGACACTATAGGGATGCACAGCCCAGCAGCAGCACAGCTAAACAATTCTCCTACACTACTTTGCTCTGCAATGAAATTTCACTCCCTAGCCCTTGCCACAAATGAGCTATTAGAGCTGAAGCTGAGCAATCCTGTAAGCACCAAAACTAATACTTGCAATGAACACAAGCACTTTAATAGTGGCGTTCAGTCACACTATCTCTGGTCAGAAGGGGACTAAAGGATGACACAGAAGGATTCTTTTAGTTCTCCATTCTGCTCTCCCATCGAGCAATTCCATCTGCATCAATGCCATTCACAGCATCTGAGAATAAACAAAGCTGCTTCTTGTGATGTGGCCTTGCTCAAGCCATTGAAACAAACACTCATACATGTTAAATATGCTAACAGTGACACTGCTCTGTTACAGTGTAAAAGGTGCCAGCAGGAGCAAGGAGTCAGTGCTTTCTGGAAGAACCAAGCCAAGAAGCTTCTGCAGTTTCAGCTGTGACCAGCTTAGTGGCTCTGAGCGAAGGTATACATATGGCAACATGGTGCTGGAGAAGATTAAAGCAAGCCATTCTCCCCCTCCTGACCACAACTCTGTCAACCTTTATTCTCAACCACCTGTTTAAGTACTTTTAGACCAAGATTTAAATATCCATTTAATCCTAAAAAGGTCTTCTCAAAGCACTGTCAGTTTAAACTTTGACCCAAATAATTTTATTTATTCTAAGATTTAAAAAGGTGTCATTGGCTTAATCTTAGTGACCTGCTTCTCTATAGACTGCAACAAGCATATTAAAATACAGCAAAATACTAATGCTTACAGAATCACAGAACAGCAGGGATTGGAAATAACCCCTGGGGACCATCTAGTCCATCCTACTCCATCCCTGTCTGTCTCCTGACCACTTCCATCCCTCTCTCCTGCCAAAGCAGGTTGCAAAGGAACAGATCCCAGTAAATTTTTATTATCTCCAGAGAATGAAACTCCACAGCTTCTCTGGGTAGCCTGTCAACCTCTAAGTTTCCCTATGTTCACATAGAACTTACCATATTCTGCTTTGTGCCTGTTTCCCATTGTCCTATCAGTGGCCACCACCACTGAAATTAGACTAACCCCAGTCTTTAGATATTTATAAGCTCAGTAAGATTTCCATTTCTAAGAGAAACACTCCGGTCCCCTAATCATCTTCATGGTCTCCCATTACACTCTTTCCAGCAGGTTTTTGTCTGCCTTGGACTAGGGAGCCTAGAACTGGGCACACCCCCAATGTGGTCTCACTTGGGTAGAGGGAGAGGATAATATCCCTCGATCTACTGGCCACACACTTCTTAATGCACCCCTGGTTTCCATTGGCCTTCTTGGCCACTTTGGTGGTTCATAGTGAACTTTGGGCTTAGGCTTTGACTTTCCCAATGCTGAACGCTGACAGCTGCCACAAGAATTGCCCAGTGCTTCTGAAAGCCTGGTCATCACTACAGAGAAAACCAGTGCCCTGTTTGGTCCTTGGCAGAATGGTATTTCATACTCTGGTCATGGGCCTTTGCTGTGACTTGGGTGCTGCACTGATGTCCAAGTTGGACACTTCCTGGGGAGCCCTTCAGAACCCCCACCTCATACACAGGGGATTTGTGCCCTATCGCTGGGGTCCACATGGTGCTGGAAGGCATTTCTGGACGGTAAACACATTAAGGAGTCTCACAAGGCAAGACTTCCAAATTTGTGTTGCAAAACACAATTGGCAAGGACAGAGGAGAACTAAGATCAGAGGAACTAAGAACAGGGAATACAAGTCAGTTTGGTTTGGACAAGCCTGCTGAAGTCAAGTAAATATTCTTGAAGTTTTGCACTTTGTCGGTATGCCAACAGATACACTGGACCCAAACCGCAAGCTAGATATGTTAAAGCCAAGCTCTGTCCATGAAACCTCATGGACTTTCTAACACTGCATTGATTATATTTTACTTATGAGAATCTGTCTGAAAAGACAGGATGGCTACTAAACTGCACATACTCTAAATGAGTTATCACTAGAGAGTTTGAAAAGATGACACTGCAACCTCCTTGGAAAGTTACGGCAGCTTTTATGTGACAACAGTTAAATTTCCACACTAGTTACCAGTTTATATGTACAGGAATAAAACCATACTATTCTCTTGCAGCAGACTTTAGTACAGCACCTCAGCAAGGGCATGAGTGCTCTTTGTTCAAGAACTGTAAGGATGCACTATCCCCTTTGAGAGTTGGCCATAGAACACAGTAGCACTGATGTCTTTCAATTCAGCATCTACTGCCCAAGCTCAGACTCTCATGGTCCACTAATAAACATGTATTAACTCAAATGCTATAACACAGTTCTGACTTACAACTCAGCTTAGGGGCTGTAACCCACTAACAGATGCAAAAGGTCATTTGCCTTTAAATATTTACAAAGACAAATTACCTTGGAAATTCAGGAAAAATGTACCACTACTTCTAATTACGAATTCTAAGCCTTCCTGGCCAAAAGAGCATCAGTTTAAAGTATCTGTTGCACTGTTTCTTGCTGGTAAAGTATATTTCATCTTGTTCAAAATAAAAGGAAAGTTTAAGAACTGTTTCTTAACTCCAGATGAGCAAAAAAATAGTCAGGTGATGATGCATCTCAAAGAAAATGTTTGCACAGTGTAAATATATAAATATGCTTTTTATGCATAAATATTTAAGAAAAATGGATTACAAAGACTACTTTTATATGAACCCCAGAAGTTTCTTCAGATGTGAATAACACTTATGTTGCCTTGCATTTTCTGTCTTCATACAATGTATTCAGCTGCTAAATTTATATAATAAAGTTTGCTTTTGGAAAAGACCTTTAAGATAATCAAGTCCAACTGTCGACCAAACACCACTACAGACATTAATCCACATTTTGAAGTGTCCCGTCTACATCGTTTTCAAAACACTTCCAGGGACAGTGACTCTACCACTTCCCTGGTCAGACTATTCCAATGCCTAATAACCAATCCAAACCCTGTCTGGGGCAATTTCAGGCCATTTCCTCTCATCTCATCACTGGATAGTAGGTACCAGACCAACCTCCCCTCCACCTCACTTCAGCCTCCTTTCAGGTAGTTGTAGAGAGCAAAGAGGTCTCCCCTCAGCCTCTTTTTCTCCAGACTAAACCCCTCTAGTTCTCTGAGCTGATCCTCTTAAGACTTACTCTCCAGGCTCTTCACCAGCCTCACTGCCCTTCTCTGGATACACTCCAGCAGCCCAATGTCCTTCTTATAGTGCCAAGTACTGGGGCACAACTAATTAATCCAGTCTAAGACTGCTGTAGCATATGATACAGCATTAGTCAGCACTAACATCTGACAAACAACCCATCCCTTGGGCCAGCTTTATGAAGAAAGGCAAATACACAGTAATTGCACAGTAAATAGGATACAGTGGTGGACATGTGCACTGCTCCCCGTGTGTGTGATACCCCCTAGATTCAACATAAAGTGTTGACTATCTAGTGGAAAAAAAAATTCAACTCTTCTGGGAGAGGCAAGGTTTCATGGTGAGGGAAGAAAAAGAAGCCCACTGATGAATATTCACTCAACTGTGACCCACATTCAGTTACTTCTGCAGCTAGATGATCTGCAACAGACAAAAGGATAGCAAACTACAAAGGTGTCCCCAACAAAGTCTGCTCTGAATTACCTGTGACATGTGTTGGCATCTTAGGCCTGGCAGATGCTTTTTCTTCTTCAGAGAATCTCTACATCCTCACCCCATCCATCAGAAGCTGAGAATACTTCTGTTGAGTACTGAGGATGCTCTTCAGTTGAGTACTCATTGCAATACAGCATATTATCATCTGAGGGGATTGGCAAGTCACACTGGAGTTAAACTACAGACAAGTGCTGGAAGGAAGCAAAGATGAAACTTTCTCTGGGGAGACAGAACATAATGGGATCAGCTTCTGCCAAAGGAATTGTGTATCTGTACATTACTAAGGAAGAAGCTGAAGCCTAGATAAGTGCATCCATCATGCCCACAGCAGATTATAAAATAAAGTTTCTCAATCACTAATTTCAGGGATGACAACTCCATGCTAAATGCAGGCAGGGGGTATTGACAATTTCATATACGTTATGTAAGCATGGTCAGTATAGGATGAGTATGGGGGATTTTACCCCACCAGTAAATCACCTCTCACTTTTGCCAATTAGCAGAACAAAAATACTTCTGGAAATGCAGTTGTCATGATTACACATGCAAATTCTCAAGGGAAAATAATACAGTTGGTTATTGGGTAAAAATGCTCACTCAAACAAGATGAAAGGGCACTTTAACAGAGTTCTCAAAATTAGGGCTCGTCTAGTAAAGCAGATTTGATCTGACAGAAGCAGATGGGATTGGGGAGTGAAGGAAATGTGTATAGCACAATTCTGGTCAACAACATCTGTAAGTTTCAGGACATCTGGCAAGCTCTAAATGCACTTTGTGACTGAAAATTGTTTAAACTCTGCCTTGCGGACAGTGAATGCAAAAAAAGGTGATAGAATTAAATAACAGCTCTGGTACCAAAGTTTAAAAGCCTCGTAATCCAACTTCAGAACTTCACACTGTCAAGATCAGGCCATGTTATTTCTGGTATTCTTTATTAAAAATACTGCTGTACATATGAAGAATGAAAACAGGATTAAAGATGAGTAACACATATCGGGATCATGACATTAGAACTTAACATACTGGTGCTTTTTAGGGGAAGCAGTTGACACCTGAATTACTGAAACAAGGGCAAATCAAAAAATACACAGGTACCCTCAACAAAATATTTACAATATAGTAAATACAGCAACAAAATTTAAAACAGGTATAAAAATTAAAATGACCAACATCAGATGATTTCAAAGGTTGTCCCTTCTGTGCTTTTATAGTTGTAAAAAATAAGAGGGTCAGAATTAAATTTCTCATCTGGGAGGGCACATCCTGGCGGTGTTTCTTTTTAAATACAGATACACAGTTCTTCCTATGAATGGATCACCTACAACTTTAGGACAACCTTCTAAAAGGAATTAAAACGGGGTAGAAGGGCTCTCCCCCCAAAAAAACACCCAAGCTGAACTTCAGACTGTTCAAATCATTCCCAAATATCGACCAAGCAAAATAAATAGAAAATAAAGCTCAACTTGTTTATTTTATGTATTACCTGACACCAAATATTTTCTGGCTGATGTTATGTATGAAAACTTTTTTAGCTGTCCATCTTTTTATTTTTAAACCAAGTCCTGAGGTTACTAGGGGCTGAAGCAAACTGACATTATGCAAATACACACAGGTTCGCAATTTAGACATGTCTTGCAGAGGGTGGTTTGCTGGTCTAAAAAGGATGAGAATTCAAGCCCTATTTTACCCCTGCCTTAAACTTCCACAAAATATTGGTCCACAAATTAAATTTTCAAAGGTTCCCAAACCCCAAAACTGAACAGATGATCCCCTTTCATTTTCAAAGAAAACAATACTGGAAAAAACCTCAGCCCGCTTATAAATTAAGCATTTCATATTTCTTCTAGAATACAAGTACTTCTTTTTTGTACAAAAGAATTACAATATGATTTGTCAAAAAACATATAAAAGACAGCTGCTCTTCCTCAAATACATGAGCTAATGATAAAAGACTGTTTTGCATGTTCACTTCTTAAAGTTCCTGTTCCTTTTACATTAAAAAGAACATTCTGGCAACTGTTATCGTTTGAATATTAAACATTACGTTCCTTTTAAAATTCATTCGATCAAATGCAACAAGAGTCGATTTTTAAACTCAACAACTGATGCTACCTAATGTGGATTCAACCACCTTTTCTAAAATGTGTAAAGCATGTCCCTAGTCTTCAAAGCTTTCGATGTGAAGAGAGTTGCTTTTTTCTTGATGCAAGTCTCAAGGCGGAGAATCATTTTAAAGCTTATAAAAGTGGACAGAGAAATATTAAAAACTTCTCTGAAAACTACAAATATTGAGAATTATTAAAATTGATGTCAGTAACATCAGTTGCAAGTGCTTAAGAGTCTGTCCTGACCTTTTCAGTTTCCACATTTTCTTCATGGTGAGCACCCAGTGCTATTAAAACATTCAGTGCTGGGAAAAGATAGATACAGTCTTCACTACTGCTTTAAGAAAGGAAATTCCTACATATTTGGCAGTCTTCAGTATCAAAGTGTAGGTGTTTAACTAGAAATCCCATGAATACCCAAGTTTGGAGATAACTGCATGTCCAAATATTAGAAAGGTAATTGAGGTGGAAAATTCCAGACTTTTGAGACTGAATTACTTCAGGAATATTCATGTGTTGAGTACTATCAAAAGTAGTATTACTTTGGGCTAAGCAGTGACTGCAAAGGCACAGCAGATCATTATCCCTCCAGATTCAGGCTGTAAAACTTGAAAAGCTCTTGATGCCAGACAACTGCTGTGTTTAGTTAATCTTCTTTTAACAGTGTCTTTGTATCTGTATCCAGTGTAGCGTACCATAATAAAGCTGTGGTTCAAAGAACAGAACTTTATACAAAAATTATACTGTAAATAACCTAAAGTAATACACTCCTGAAACTTCAGGCATTTAAACAATTTCTTTAAAAAAAAAAAATCTATTAAAAAAATTGCATAAATGTAAATGCTTCTGACTAGCAGGAAAACGTACAAACAGTTTTTAAAAGGCGCTGGTTGTGTTTAGAGCAGGTCTGATATGCTCCATAAATTATAGATGTTTCTTGTTATGCTGTTTCTGTCACTTCGCTTAGACAAAGTTTAAATCAAATGGTAGGGGGCTGACTTTCCTCTCTTTGTCAATTCACTGACACTTCACTTGACTGGTTTTAAAAAGCTTTGCCTTCTCACGTTTCTTTGAGCTAACAGTGGGTGGCATACAGAGCTTGCATACAACACACTTTTACAGAGGTTACGAACTAAATGGTCATTAATAGAACACAGTTTCTATTAAATTATTTACCTGGTCCTTTATGCTATTCTGGGTGCAAATAATATAAAAAAATGAATTAATTTTGCTATATCCTCAGTGACAAAAATGTATCCCAGAAATGTCCTTGCAAAGAGTTTCCCTTAAGTATACAATGTGGCAAAACTTCAGAGATCAGAAAAGTCTTTAAAAAATTAAAATTAGTGCATATACAAGTGGAAAAAATAAAAGCAGGAACATCATGCACCTGATGTGTTCCTTAATCTAAAATAAATTCTTCACAGATAAAGCCTCCAATGGCAGCCTTAGCTCTAGGATAAGTGAAACATTCTTCCCTTCAAGTAACAGTGTACCTGACTGAAGTGCAAGCAGCTTTGCTCATCTCCTGTTTGTTTCCCAAATGTGAAATGAGATGACAACAACAATTCAGCTGTAGTGCAATTTGCTATCGGTTAAGTTCCTCAGCAATGTCCTGCATGCTTTCAGCAAATACTACAACTGACCATTTGCGGCTGCAATCAGTTCTTGAAAAGTATTTTCAAAGCAGCGTTTTAAATCGCTGTAAGTTACCACAAGTACACTCTTCTCATCTCTGGAAATGAGGCTTATTTTTTCTGGCACACCAGCATCTAACTGTAACAAGAATGCAAAAGATAAAATAAAAGAAGTGTGAAAGAAATGACAAAACATTTCCCCAATAACAAAAGCAATCAATTTCTTGGCGAGCACATTGTTGTGGTGCAGTTCAAATCTGCTAACACCACAAAAAGGAAGGATCTGAATCCCGTCACAACAAAGGACTTGCCAAAAAATTGAGACATTTTGGTTTTAACCTGATGGACATTCCAGACCTTTGGACAAGGTTACCATTGTTTTCATCCCTTTCCATAGAGCTAATAATCCTGCAATGCTATCTTTCCCTGTGTAGAAAAACCTCCATATAGTTCCTGATGAACAAGACCACATTTGACATTACATTTACACATACGATTACAAACCTTTACGTAAGGTAAAGTACTTCTTGCCCACTCTAAAATAATGGATGGACCTGTCTCAGGTAGGAAAACTGGTAGGAAAGTCAGGAAAACTGGTTTTGGGAAAAAAGTAGGTCATAAGATGGATGATATATCTGATCCCTTACTTCAAAAATTACCACCTAGTTATAATCATTAACAAATAGATAAGTCAGGGTTAAAGTCTCTTCCGCATTTCCTTTATTCTGACTTCAGTATTTAAAAAAAGAGAAAGTACACTGCACTATGTACTTTAGACATGTACCACTAAATCCCAATTTGGAAAAGACCCTACTTTACATGCTGATTTATCTTCCAACACTACATCTTACATTCTCATCACTTTTCAAGAAATGGTCAATGGAGAACTGTCAGACTCTTAAAATGCACCACTTGTGTAGCTCTGTTTTAGTCGATACAGTGATTATTTCCAAATACTTGACACTACAAACATTCTTGGCCCAATACAGAAGCTGTGACACAGACAAGTGGGATATGACACTATTGAGACCATCTTTGGAAATACACCCCAAGATTAAATGAATGTATTATAATGTACTGAACAGCAGAACAATTTTTTGCAGAGTTGTTCTCCCAGCTGCCATTCGGAGCAATACAGCCACTTAGAAATTTCTTGTATTTGTCTCCTAAAATAATATTCTGAGAATGACCTTAAAAGCTGGAACCTCCTTAAAAGTTTTTGCTTTGTAAATAGTTTCAGGACAAAAACAAGTCAAACAGTTTTTAATTCTTGTAGAGTAGGATAAAATCACCAGTGTCTTCCAACACCTATTACAAAATATTATCACAACTGAGGTATTTATAAAATATTATCTAGGGTTCCAAAAATCAGTGAATTACCTTACTAAACATAAGATATGGAAGATCTGTATTAAGCCTCACAGCTAACTAGATACATCAACATTTATGGCTGCCTTTCTCTCCTCCTGTGGAGGCATAAAGCAGTGGGGGGTTTTTTTGGTTTTTTTTGTTTTTTTTTAAAAAGACCATAATAGAGTAATTTTCATTCAAAAGGAACAGTTTTTGACTGTACTGAGAAAGTCCAAATAACCACTTCAACTAGAGTACACTACAGGTTCAGAAGTGTTTTTTAGAGTGTATTTCCAAAGTAAAGTTCTGTAAGCTTTACATTTGTGTGCCGAGCCCACAACCACAGAAGACAAGAGTCTTCATTTATAAATGTTCATGGCTTAACTTTTTAGAATAAGGCATTCTTTGACACCAGCTCTTACCTGACCTATGAATTCAGGACTGTCCCCTCTTGCTACAGTACAGTACAGATCACTGCTTTCAAATCATGATGGCATTTCACTGCTTATTTGAATATCAACATGCTTTGATTTAGCCTCAATCCCTTTAATGCCCTTTTTAAAGTGATTACAGACACCAACAATATAAAAAGGAGGTTAAAGAAAAGCACAGCAGTGGTTTGATGGGAGATTAGGCCTTCAGAAAAAGATTTAGCTATAGTTAAGTCAACGGCACAATGTCCACCTGGAGACCAGTGACAAGTGGTGTCCCTCAGGGGTCAGTGCTGGGACCAGTGCTGTTTAACATCTTTGTCAGTGACATGGACAGAGGAATGGAGTGCACCCTCAGCAAGACTGCAGATGACACCAACCTCTGTGGTACAGTTGACTTGCTAGAGGGCAGGGATGGATCCAGAGGGACCTGGACAGGCTGGAGAGGTGGGCCCAGGCCAATCTCATGAGAGTCAACAAGGCCAAGGTCCTGCACCTGGGTAGGCACAATCCCAAGCACAAATCCAGGCTGGGTGGTGAATGGCTGGAGAGTAGCCCTGAGGAAAAGGACCTTGGAGTCTGGGTTGATGAAAAGCTCAACATGAGCCTGCAGTGTGCACATGCAGCCCAGACAGCAACCGAGTCCTGGGCTGCATCAAGAGCAGCGTGGCCAGCAGGGCAAGGGAGG
>VWZE01010347.1:371460-404325 GCA_013396675.1 Eubucco bourcierii
CCTACAGGAAGGCTGGGGAGGGACTGTTTACAAGGTCTTGCAATGACAGGACAAGAGGCAATGGTTTTAAACTGGCAGAGGGAAGATTTAGACTGGATGTTAGGAGGAAGTTCTTTGCAGTGAGGGTGGTGAGGTACTGGAACAGGTTTCCCAGGGAGGTTGTGGTTGGTCCCTCCCTAAAGGTGTTCAAGGCCAGGTTGGACAAGGCCTTGAGTAGTCTGTACTAGTCAGAGATGTCCCTGCATATGGCAGGGGCTTGGAACTAGATGATCCTTGAGGTCCCTTCCAACCTCACCATTCTATGATTCTAAGTCAGTTATCAAAGGTCAAACAATCTGAATATATTAATTTTTTTCAAAGAGAAAGTTTGCTATCTTAATCCTAGGGAAAAAAATAGCTACTAAAACTAGAAACTGTCAGTATCTGTATCAAAATTCTCTATAGCATGAATGGAATGATTGAGTAGCTACAAACCAACCAACCAAAACCAAGAAAGGAAAAAAAAAAAGGGAGGACTAAGTAGCATAGTAGCATCTTCAGCTCTTATGAATTATTGACCCTTGGTAAATCAATGTAAGTTGAAAGCTGATATGCTAATAAAAAAAACACTTCTGAAAATCATCTCATGTAGCTTATTAATTTATCAAGTAAAACAAGTTCTACAACTATTGAAGATCTCACATGTCTCCTGCCATTAACAATGCCAGTTAAAATTTTGCTAGTGATGCAGCTCTTGTAAAATATAAATACCTTTGTTAGGTCAACCTTGGAGAATGGAGATGCTAGGGAAAATTATCAGAAGTGGACATAACATTAAGTCACTGAAATTTTCTAGTGTTGTCCTAGATGGTGAGGATTTTGCAGATTTCTATTACAGTTTCCCTCTTGTCTCCTACTCTGGTTAGCATGGTTTAGGAATGGATCCTCCTGCCTTATGAACATCCCTTCTGATAAGTATTATCAACAGAAACTTCTCTTAGTTAAGGGAGTTTTATGGATCCTTTATGCTGTGTTGAAAGACCAGAGTAGCATAAAGGGACCAGCACTGCTTATCCACAGTATTCAATGCATTTTAGGATAAGTTAATACTGTATTTCATGCTATATTACCGAATTACAAGTTTTAATATTAATGTACTAAGTTTAAAATATCCATAAATGTTTGATTATTAGCTTAGTGATTATTTCCAACCCAATCAGGGGGAAAATAATCATGAGTGAAATCGTCATTAACCTCCCAATGCCAACTTCCTTCAAAGTAGAATATTATTGTAAAGAAAGTTAAGTCAAATTCTTAAAGCTAACCCAAGTACAGTGTACCTTGTTAAGACATGAGATAATGTGACTGAGGTCAATCCAAGGAGTACCCGCTTCTGTCACCTGATGGAAAAGGTGATCTCGAAAGAGCTTTAGTAAATACCTGTCTCCAGTTTCTGACCACGTTGGGTCCTTCTGAAACCTGGTGTAAAACAAAGGCTCATATTAAATCTCAGAAGAGTGATAAAAACACACAAGCCAAAAGAAAAAGCCTCAAACAAAACACACACACAAAAAAACCCAAACCGCCAAAACTCAAAATTCTGATGCATACAAGACTCTAATCTAAATAGTAATCTTACTGCTCTACTAAGGCTTTATAATTTGCATTTACATTACAGTCTCCTTTCTACAACAAATAGAAGATAACACATTTAAAGTTTCTCAGCTGCTCAAGCACCCAAAGTCAATGCCATCAAGGACCACAGAAAATTAATGGAAAAAAGCAAGAGTTATCTTCCACAGCATTAATGTGCAAATGTTAGAAGTCAACATTACAAACGACTCTAAGTCTATTCAGTAAGATGGACAATAGACCACCAACAGCTTGTTTTTATGTAGTAGATGATAAAAAATAAGCTAAAATTAACTGGCTTAAGACCAATATCTACACCATTTGTTACAGCTAAAGCTGTTAAGAGACCAAACTGAAAAAAAAGGCAACTCTGGAATTTCTATTTGTAGCCTTCTCTTTTATTTAAAACTGTGGTCAAAGTTGCTTTATTTCATTTTTCTAAAGGCTTTTTAAATACCCATTTCTTCAGGGACAAAATATGAAGAAAACATTCAGCTTAAAAATTTAAGTGAAGAAATCTTGGATTGCAAACTGGGCTTTACATACTCTGTACCATGAAAACAAGCATTTCTTACTCTGGCCTCTCATTGATTGTTCCCAGTTTTGCTAGAAGCCTAAACAACCTTCCATTTTGCACCTCCTAGAAAACAAGAAACACGTTATTAAAGTTTCTGAAACATAAAACTATAACATTTATTAGTAAAACAAATAGCAAGTATTGCATATACAACTAATAAAAAAAGTTTTGCCAACAGAATGCTATTAATTGCAGTGATTTACTTATTCAAATCAGACAGTAATTTTTTTCCCCAGTAAGAGATGGAATGAATTATATTGTATATCTGTAGCCCAATGCTCATTTTAGCACTCCATATTCAAATTAGCATGTGGAGATTTAAAAACTGTCCCAGTAGGAACTGGATCAGGTAGACTATTTCTTTGTGGAAGCCTAAGTCTAGTCTCTTGCCAGTCTATATTTGCAGATATGGTCAAATATATTAAGTTAAATATGTCAATTTTCTTGGTAACAGTTATAAAGACTTGTAGAAGTATATGGTATAATACCTTACTTCAAGTAAAAGATAAGGAACATAATCTACCAGATTTGTTTTTCAGAAATGCTTTGCAGGCCATTATTGGTACATCTTTAGCAACAATATCAGATTAACATTCAAATTAAAATTATTTCAAATATAATTTTGAAACAAGTTTTAAAAAAAGAATGTAGTATTTAAGTCTTAAAGTATAAATTCTGAGTCCATCTATGACAGATAAAACAGTGACAAACACAAAAGACAGAAGATTAGAATTATAGATGTGTGGTAGTTTAAGGTTTATTGGGAAACTCCAATAAGAGAAAAATCAGGACTCTCCCGAAAGCTCAGTGCAGAATCTAATTAAATTAGATAATTGGATGTGAAAGAATAATAATGATGAAGTCTATATCAGCCATTGGTTTGCTAATTGGTATAAAAGGCCAATTTATAAACAAATTCTCTCTTGGCTTTTGGGCACTAACTGTCACTGTTCCTTCACATCTCTAACACCTTCACTAACATTTTCCAGACAACACACAAGCCTTGATGGTTGTCTTCTGGGGAGAGAGAAGAGGGTGGTGTTGGCCCCTTCTGGACTTTGTTGGGGAGGGGGGGAGATTGGATTTCTGTATTATTTCTAAATTGTATACAATTGTAAATATATGTAAATATATTTTGTATATATGCTTACAAATTTAGCTTTGCTG
Source organism: Eubucco bourcierii (assembly GCA_013396675.1). NCBI lineage: Eukaryota > Metazoa > Chordata > Aves > Piciformes > Ramphastidae > Eubucco > Eubucco bourcierii. Next base: position 374,816 of record VWZE01010347.1, read on the forward strand.
TAAAATAGAGTTTTATCTTACTTTCAAGCTATCTGAGTTGCTCTGGTAAGTTTATTGGGGAAGAAGAGGTTCCCAACCCACTACAAGATGCTTAGAACACAGGCAGTTGAAAAAAAAAATTCATACATTTTTCCTAATTAGGATATAGTAAAAAGAGCTACATCCTAGCTTACATTACAGTGTGGATTAATCTTTTGCTTAAATAAAAGCTGCTCAAAGCTGGCAGGAAAAAGTTTCTCTCTTGATACAATCCATATTCTCCAATGCCCCAGCTCTCCAGCGTTATTCATGCTATGCTGCATCTCATCCCATGCATGATTATACTGATCTCAAATGAATTCAGACTGGAGTAGATTCCCATGCATAGCTGGATAAACTAAGTAGGTCAAGGCGATAAGTTTGACCTCAGACAATCTATTTGCAAGACTTCTATTACCAGTCTAGAAACACCCAGCAGGAAAGTTCATACCACAACAGCAGCTACACTTAAATTCCATGCAAGACTTACTTTGTGCAGCTAGCAAAGGTTTGTGCAACCTCCAAATAATGTTTTGGCAAGTGGCCAAATACACAGAAGTTAAAAATCACATCTATATAAATGCAGTTTTGTAGAGTCCCTGTCAATGATGATGCAGCTGAGCAAACAAAAAACTGGCACTAAGTTTCTAGGTGGCCTCTCTGCAGGCTTGGTAGCCTGTAAAGCAGGGAGTTCTTCCACAAAGTGGATTGGAGAACTTGAAAAACTGAGGTTTTGTGACTTACAGATGAGAATATTAAGGTGAGGAAGTAAAAGGGAGAGCATAATAGGAATCGATACTCTGTGAAATGTGAGTGTTACAGGAGTAACAAAAATAATCTGGCTTCAAGAAAACCAAATAAAGTACAAACAAACCACTTCTAGCATTATAGATCCCAAACCCAGAGATGACTGTGTTCTTGCAGAAGATGAGGGAAAATATTTTACATGCTAGTCTTGTTCTAATACTCTGCATTGAGGCAATAATGAAGAGACTGTACCAGGTTAGGCTTAAAAGATACTGAAGCTTAGACTTTACTGAGGATGTGGTAACTAGCAACTGTGATTTATCACTGCCAGGCAAACAGGTCTTGCCAAACCAGGGATTGTGCAACAGCTTAGATTTGTAGTGGGTCTGCTCAACTGCTAGACAATTTCTACAGCCAATCTGACTGAAAATGTGGACTGCTTAATGATGATTACAGGATAATCTCTGTTACGGGAAAAGACACACCAGCACAGCTTTGTGCAGGCACATTAGGCCTACAGATACTGCCTACATCTCTCTGCTTCTGATACATTTCACTATCTTTCACCAAGGAGGGAAAAACTGTTACCTAGCCACCCGACGGTAGAAAAACTAAGGCAACTACCTCAAATCCCAAATGAAGGCACATAATGGCAAGGAGTCATGGGCCTTGATTAAATCCTTCAAAACTTAATATCCTACCCTACATCTCTATAGCATCATGAAAGCCAGCTGTAAGGTACCACAGTCATATTAGAATATCCTATGATTGGTGGCTTCTAAGGAGCAGACACCCATGAGGCTCAAAAGTTCAAGTCTGCAGGCGGATTACTTAGGTTGCTTAACAAACAAAAGGAACACGATTGGCTCAAGGTACAGTTGTAGGAATACTGACTACAGGTCTTCCTGTAGGGGTTACTAAAATGACTTACCTTTGCAAGATCTTCCTCTATAACATCATTTCGCATTTGAGCAGCATCCAACTGAGTATAGAATCGTGCACCGATCATTGGCATGATATCATTCACACTGCGAAGCCTGTTTTGGTCAGTCAGCAGATACCTGCCAAAATATCCCCACCCCCAGAAAAGATCACTTAAACATGCTTTAAATATTACAGAGATCTTCCTGTTATTTTAGAACTAGCTTGATGTTTGCTTGACACACAGAAGTTGGCAACTGCAGTGTTTCTTTACAAAATTAACAGAAAAACGTGCATTAATTTACATGTATACATCCAATAACTTACTTCATAAGGAGGCACTTTACTAAGAGTGTACTTCTACAGAACTCTATAGTTCACCCAACTCAAAATAATATGCAGTCAAGAACAATGAGCACCCAATCTTTTGGTCAAAAAAGGCAATGTGTCTGTTTCTCAATGTTAAGATAAGGCTAGCATATTGCTATGCAACATAGCAGGTAATGAAGTCCAATATTGAAGGCAACCTAAAATGTTTGTTTTCTTTAAGCTCCTAATTCTTACTGGAAGTTTTAAGAGCACTTTGAAAAGACAGGGTGTTGATTTCAGAAGATACAGGATAAAAATACATATTATAGAAACAAACACCAAATTACAGTGTCTAAAAATGCACTGACTGTGCGGACAACTCAATGACAGTAGTTCTATCTGTAACCTGCATCTAAAAAGACCATTTGACATTTTCATTTGTATGTAACAAAAAATGTAGTTGTCTTTAAAAGATTTATTAAGCAAACTTACAAAATCAGATTCTTCAGATCAGAGGAATAGTTGATTGTCACCAGTTCCATTGCTTTTTGCAAATTCTCTCTCTGAATTCCTGATAAAGAATTGCAAGCCAAAGCCAACACAACTTTCCCCAGGGAGATCAGATCTGCTTGCTAACAGGGAAAACACACAGACAAAAGATTCTTAGCATAGATAAACATTACCTGTGGCATTAGATGGTGTTTAAAAACAGACAAGTCTTCAATAACCTTAGAAGAATTTGAGCAATCAAATTAAATGCCATTCAAATACATTTGATTATAATTCAAATGAGTTCAATGACTGTCCAAGTTACAGTAGTTATAATCAATTTCTAGGTAATTTGTCTTAGAACGCTCAATATTTACTTATTTTTATCTGAAGGATAGCACCAGAGAGCAATCTTGTGTAGTGATCAAAAGATCTGCAAAGAGGTTCTAACCACCCACCTGCTCACTCCTGATGAGTCGAGGAGTTGGTGGCAAATAGAGCAAGTCTTCTCAATATGAGATGCAGAAATTCCCATCAAGGATTATTTGTTAAAGCAGAAACAGCATTTACTGGACTTGTATCTTCACACTGGTCATCCAACGTGAAATGCACACAGGAATCCACAGGATTCCAGCAAACCATGCTTCTGTTTTAATACAGAGCTCAAAGATTTTAATCTTTGATGGCCAGTGCAAAAATACATGAAATGCCTGAATAACTAGACTGGAAGAGGCCTGTTTGGCTGACAAACTGAGCATTATCTCATTTTAGGAAGAAATATTCAGCATTGCTAAACACTTTCCTTTAAAGTAAAATTGTTCTTAAAAGAGGAACGGTGCATACAGGCTGCTTTGCCACAGAGAATCCTGACAATTTTAATACCATCACCAGAAATTATTTTGAAAAGCTGTATCGGATTTTAAATCCCATCCCTATGAACAGGAGCCTAACTCAGTATCAGACAACAATATTCATAGCAAAGACTGCCTGATTCTTTCCATGGAAAGGCTTTCAGCTACACACAACTTGACCAAACTTGAAACATCTGCAGCTTTCTATGCTGGATGCCCCCTTCAGACTGAACTTAAGAGTCAGCTAGAGAGGCCTTGAGTAACCTGTACTAGTGGGAGGTGTCCCTGCCTATGGCAGGGGGTTGGAACTAGATGATCCTTGAGGTCCCTTCCAACCTTACCATTCTATGATACAAATGTACTTTTTTCCTGAGGTTTTTTTTTTTCTGAGAAATGTTTTTGCACAAGTGAAAAAGTGAAAGCTATTAATTATTGAGAAAATCAGTTCCATAGCCTAGAGCAAGGCTTTGCTGTTTAGCAGAGAACACATTCATAAAAGTAATACACTTTCTGTCATTTCTGTAAGAAAGACCAGAAATTTGGTAGCACTGTATTATTAAAAGTTCTGATTACAATTTGGCAGCTTCAGAGAAGTACCATGATGGTGAACATGCCACAGCTCCTCACAGTTCTTCCACCCAGAGCAGTAACCATGTTTGTTGCCTCTGGATGAAGTAGCTGAGCAGTACTTTCTCTGCAGTCGCATCTACCGGGTGTTGTGGGACAGCAAAGAAAACCTTTCCAAGTTTCTCAGTGTTCCTGTTTCTCTATCAAGTATGATTAAGCAGCACACTTAACAAATGGGTGTGCAACACTGAAGAAGTTCAAGATCATGGCTCCTTTGTAGCTAATGAAGACAGAAAATGAGACAGAAGTAAGAAGGACAAAGTGAGGATAAAGAGATGGGCTGGCATTTGCTAGACTCAGTTTCCTAAAGAACCAGGAATTCCTAAGTATCACCATTCTTTTGTACTTCGGTAAAGAGATGAACCAGAGAAACAATACTCCTTTTTGGTGGGAACTCACTACCAAGCAGTCAAATTGAGTAGCAAAGGACACTACTATAGCACTAAACAGAGGAAACTTGCTGATGCAGTATCACTATACTGACACATCGCCTAGAACCTTTTCTTTAAAAGGCTTAGAAGAAATATCTATTTGTATCATCCATAATCTTTCTTTTCAGAAATCCCCTACATCATATTCGGTACTTTCCAACTTCTGGTAATTTCTAAGGATGTATCCTATATTAATCCTCTTTCACACAACCCAGAGACACTGAAGATTTACAGCTTCAGGCAAGATCCTATGACCACGTAGACTTCCTTTACAGACTGCATTTGGTTTTTAAAATGGTTGTGAAAGAGTTTTACATTAACAACAAGCAGAAAATTCTAAATTCAAGCTTTGTTTTTTTTGAGTATTTGACTCGAGCTTAATTTTTGTTTGTTTTACAAATTACATCTAGTAGAAAAACTGGCTGAGGACACAACACTCAAATGCAACTTGAAACACACACTTCAATTTACAGTCAGTGCTTAATCTGTTATAGTTGCAAAAGTGGTTTGGATTCATCCCACTAATCTGAGCAACTTAAAAACTTCAATTGATTCAGTTATGATTCTAATAATTTAAGGTGTCTGTAATTCTGCAAGACAATTCACATTTAGAGTGAGCTCAATTGCTCTCTGGAAATGCTTCAATGACAGCTGAAACTCTGAAAGAAAATGTTACTACAATGCCCAAAATGTTACATTTTCCAAGTACATAAAGACAGTAATTTTTCTGGGTGATAGGAGAGCCATAGAATATCTTGAGTTGGAAGTGATCAGGATTTATGGAAGTCAGATTCCTCTTTTAGGAGGAACAGAAGTACCGTCCACTGACCAAGTCTACCACACAGACAGGGTACACAGCTTCGCAGAAGGGGACATCATCCTTTCTCTAGGGAAGCAATTCATGTACAACTATTAAGCCCCAACCTCCTACCTGGATTTTCCTGCTTCTAGGCAGGCAAAGGTTGAAAGGAGGCACATCGGAACTACTACACCTCCTTGGAGCAGGGACATCATATAAAAATGCTGTATTCCTGTAGAAGTCTTGCAAGTAAGGTACAGATCAACACTGGGTACAACCATTTTCCCTGTTTATACTCCATATCACATTCTGCATGTTTCTATGGATTGCAACAGTTGCTTTTACCACAGACCTGCCAGAAGACTCTTGCTTCTGGCAGCAGTGACTAAGCTGATTCTCAGCTTGACAGAAAAGCTTTACACCTTTTAAATACAAGTTGCCTTTAGTCCAAAAATGTACCTGCCTTGCTTTCAGCTAATGACCACTTAACTAGCAGTTTTGTTCATAACTGTAATCTGTACTAGCCTATCATTTTATCTCCTGAAAACTTTACTAGGAAAGATGTTAACAACATCTAGTTCACTCACAGAAATGTTAAATAGCATTAGACTGAAATCCAGCTCCTAGGAGACAAACTCAAACAGTCATCTTCACTAATGTCTCCGTCTTATCAATTGAATTTCAACTATGTCAGTGGGCAATCCAGGAAGTTAAAGTATCCTTTCCCTTCTCCACATCATTATTTAATATTAAAAAGAGTATGTGGTACCATGCCAAATGCACTAGAGATCTCAGCATTTCATACAGTTGGCTTTTCAGACAAAACATATAAGCTCATCAGAAGTTATTTTTTGTAAGCTCCATTTTCCATGAACTCTTTGAAACTGACAATTTTTGTTTTTATCCTTTTTCACTTGGATCATTATCAGCTCATGTGTTCTACAGTTTTGTGAATTCATTTACCCTTTAAGTTTTGGAATTGCCCTTAAAAGTACCTCCACATTCCTTTTTTTTTTTTACTGTTTCTTGTTTTAAAAGCCAATATTAATATATTAGCTGTCTCTCTGGCTAGTTTCTTTAAATTTGTGGAAGTGAATGTGAAAGTTTTTTTGGTTTGTTAAATTAAAAATATTTACTTCAAGCAAAGGTAATCTTACAACTTTTTTAAAATCAGTAAAATGTATGTCTTCAAGTCATTTCATATGGAGAAGACTCATTCTAAAGATAGAAATATTTATTAAACCTTTTTACTGTTTCCTGCATCACCATTTACACTTTTCCCTTGTAACTGACTGACAGGAGACTTAATGATTGGAAGGTGGGAAGTGATCTGCTACAACTTATATAGGCTTATCACCTTGTTTTAAATGCATGTGGGTATTCACATTTAATTTACTGCTTCTTAGTTTCTCTTATTGTTGCCTTTAACTCTTCAATGATCACCTAAATGAATGTATTTAACACAGATTGTAAAGAACTACGGCATTCCTTTTACAAAACCCCTTGCTGCTCTGCCCCAACTCTTTCCTATCTATACTAACAATGGGAAATAGCCAGAAAGTGACAAATGCTAACAAAAATATCTTCCTCCACCGAAGACAGCAACAAGGAAATGCACATTAGCTGGGCAGTAAACCAAGAGATAACCTACATTTTTAACAGTCACAGGAGTCCCAGAGGAATTCAGGAACTGGGTCATGGATCGAGAGGAAAAAGGACAAGCAGCAGCTGTTATTTTGTAATTTTATCTGGCTAGGGCAAACAAAGGTAAATGATGATAAATGACTCCTGAATTTCAAGGAATAAATTCGGTCCAAAATCTCTAAGGGAACAAAACAGATAGTGAAAGCCTAGCCCTTCTAGAGGAAGTGACAAAAACAGAAAGCAGTGTTATATTTTTCTAAACTCCAGTTCACATCTTGCAAAAGACTACTTCTTTTCTGGTTTAGCAGTGTTACCTGAATAATTTGGATAGTAACAATGTATAAAACATGCAAAAACATCCCCCCTAAACAAAACTAGGCATTACCAAGCAAGTTAGTTGCCAAGTGTTGGGCTGCTATGGTGGCAAATGCTTTTCACAGATTCGTTTACCTGCGAGTATTTTTAGATTTGTAACTCCAAGTACATTAAACATTTTGCTTTAAAATTACTTGAATGTCATAATATCTCAGGAGGACCTCTTTCGCAGCTGCAATTAAAATAAATTTGAAGAAGTATTTAGATTTTAAAAAAACAACCAACCTCATTACATTTTTTAGGCACAGAATCCCTTACTTGCATGTATTCCTATCTTCTCAGCTGTTTTTCCACTAAATTATTACCAAAAGTCCATTGATATGGAGCTGGGGTGGGGAGAAAAATCCATCGATTTACTACTCAAAAGTACACTGAAAACTGCTTTACTATATCATTTGAAAAAAAAAACAACCCCAAATTCAGTATGTGCTATGACACTGTCTCCAATAAGCTAGTTTTTGCCTGGCCAAAGTAGAAACATCTAATTTATTACTGAAAGACTGAATGTGCAGTTCTTACAGTGAATAGGTTCAATTAATGAAAATAAATAAAATCCAACTCCCTATTATAGCCTTTTGCTCCCAGTATGGACAGGGTATGTGATGCCTGCTGAAGCTAGGGAGAAGGCAGCTCTACACAGTGATGCTCCAAATGTCTCTAACAGTTCTTGTTAAGTCTAAAGGGATTCTTCATTCAGGCATTATACAGAATCTGCACTTCAGAGAATGCCAGGAGAGCACAGAAAAACTAAGAGCCTAGAATAAAGATATCCTAGAATCTTTTAGGAGTAAGGAGAAGGCTTAAGTGCAATTTAAAAGATTTCATACTCCTCTGTGAATAGGTATTCAGCAAAACCCAAAAAATTAATTTTTTGATCTCTAACACCATATGTAAGAATTTCTAAAGAAGAAAAATCTTATTTCCAACTGCTTCTGACTTTAGTTTGGCAAATAGTAATAGTTCAACCTGTTTGGTGAGTTTGACAAAACTTTGGAAGCACAAGCTAGCAAAATGAGTACTCACATTTCTAAATTACAAGCAGGTCTGAATAATGCCTGGCAGAATTAAGGTCAAATCAGGAATGATTTACCAGTGATTCAGAGACAGATACACTGGACTACAGTTTAATTAAAATACTTGTCTTCCAAAAGGAATCACACTGGTTTTCAGCACTTAGCCTGCCAAATAACCAGTCTAACTATGATCCTGTTGTCTTACCTGAAACTGAGCCATTAATGCCAGTGGATTATTTTGACTGTTGTCAAATGTCAAAACGTCAAAGACTCCAACACAATTGACTCGTAACCTTTAAAAAAGAGGAGAGAAAAGGAAGAAGTGTCACTGTATTTTGTTAATTACTCATGGTATGATAAAGAAGTCACCAGTACTCAGCAAATTACTACAAAGTAGAAAATACTATCTGATAAAATGCAACAGACAGTCCTGAGTTTACAAGTATCAATGGATTTCTAATTGATTTCTGAACAGTACTTTGAAGACAATGCATAAACCTTCCCCAAACACATTTTAAAGTAACTTACTTAAAAACACCAAACATTCTAGCTAGACTCTGCTCTTTCTGTAACAGGTGTACAGTCAGCAGCTACCACGAATACAAATCAGACAGAATGGATGTTTGCATCACCTTGTTTTGCCTGTTACAAGAATCTTTGTTGGGTCCATAACTCGACATGCCAGTCCTGCTGTATGAATGGTTCGTAATGCAGAGCTGAGCTGCACAATATATGCCCATATCAGAGACTCTGGAAGCAATCCAGCATGCTGTCGTGGTAGAGGTCCATCATGCTGACCTAAAAGCAAAACATTGTATGCATCAATAGAAGGCTACTCCATAAAATTGAAACATTTTGAATTATATAATTAGCTCTCATATTTATTTCAAACAAACTCATAAAAGTCCTTGGAAAACCTATCTACTGTGCTTTCATGGATGGTTTGGAGCAGATTTTTCTGGGATTTCTTTGGTTTAGGTTGGATTTTTTTGGAAGGATGCTGCATTTTAAAATGCTGGTAACTCATTATTTTCATTCTCAAATTCAAGAAAGTCGTGCTGATTTTTAAAGTTTAAGATTGATAAATATAAAAAGAGCACTAGTTAGTAACTGCTGGTAGGAGGTACAGCAAAATATGCAAGAGTAAAAATATCAGTATTCTGAAACAATAAGCATATACCACACAGTTGCGACAGACTGCATTTTACCTCCTTTACTGCAGAGAGATTTACAAATTAGACATTCTCTATCACCTGGTACAAAAATGAAAAACAAAATAATCACAAGCTACTTTCAAATTACATGGGCAAATCAGACTGGAAGATCTAGTGACTAAACATCACTGAATGCAACTTTATATATGTTTGGTTGTGACCCAGCTCCCTAACAAGTCATTATTACTGCATGACCCTGTTCAATGGGCCACATCAAAGTAACACATCATCTCTCCTTCTAAATGGATTTCTAGTCCTCCTTTCAAAAGTAAAACTAATTCTTCGCAAACACACTCAAACTCTATACTGCAAACAATATCTAATACTGAGTCAGAGATGATAAAGAAGTTACAGATAACAAATGTTACTTTTAGTAAGAAAATATATCCATAGTAAGACACTGTCAATTTTTTTTAAAAAAATCATTTTTGAGACCAGTAATATCATCAGTATTCAGTAAAATCATGTAAGCATCCAGTTCAATTGTAAGCTGACTGAACTCTTCTCCTCCAAACATTTGAGTTTTTGGATGGCTTTTTCCTCTCTACACAGAAATAAACCAACATCTGTGCATTTACTCCAAATAGATCTGCGTTCATGTGCACGTTTGGATATGTGTGCACAAACAGATATATGTGAGAATAAAAAAAAATAAACATGAAGGATACGATTGAAAAATTACTTAGAAATGTTACTGATTTGGGGATTATGGACTGGTAATGTTCTCAACTGTAATTTCTAAGAGTCTTTTTTCCACACATCCCCCCCAAGGTTTTAGTCAATTTTTCAGGCTTAAGGTGCTTTGGTTTAGATTATAAAGACCAAGACATTAAATCCTCTGAATAGCAGTAAACCTGGTATGTCTACTGAAGTCTGAATACAATGAAATGGTCATTGTTTTTTTCTGCCCTCCTGATGAATTCTTATGCAAATTACTTCCCAGAAACCAGTATACAACAGGTCTCACATAGCAAACTTTTTTCTCCTCGTGATTCTCTCTTCAGCCTAACAAAAATGTTATAAAATGATTGAGGCGATATAATCTCTTTTATTAGCCAACTTTCCTTCTCTAGTTACTTCTTGATATAGAATATATTTTGTAATTGATGAACAGCATGATAAGTTTAACAGGAACACGTTAAGATAAGTTATAGTTGTATGAAATACATATGGTCAGAACAGAACTGTTGCTATAGTATCTCAAAAAAGAAAGAAAAGCTGAAGTTGGGAGTTACTTTTCTGCACGGAGCTTGAAAACCACACTTGCCCTTTGATTTCCAGATAAAAGCCACATAACCAAGAGAATATTCAACATATGTTGGAAAGCTGAAAGATCAGAGTTCAACACATCATCTCCCGCTTTATCGTAAAATCTCAATCAAGAACATTTTACTACTGGAAAGACTTGCTTGAAGCTACAACCAAATCTAGGTTGTTGCTTTCAGACTGGTTGGCTGCACCCCACGTTCCCAAACACTAAAGCTATGAGACAAAACACCAGAAGATCAGTTTTGAAATGCCCTCTTACATATCTGTCTTTCAAAACAAGGAAGATTAAAAGTAGTTCAGTGTGATGAAATGCTGACTATGAAATCTGTCCCACGTGGCACGTCAGGCCTGGCACAGATGGCATTTAAGCAAGGCTCCAATGATACCAGACCCCAAAAGCTTCCCCTTCAGATAAAACAATACAGTTGAAAGCTTTTCAAGTAGTGCAGAACAAGTGGAAAGCATCACAAGAATGTTACCACAACGATCAGAATTACTTAACCCCAAAAAGTAGTTTAGATATTTTGCAGATGATTTGAAAAAATACCTCCCACTCCAGGTTGGATCTATAGCCTTAACATGCAAAATTTCAGATTATACTCTTCCCACCTGCAGACTCACCTCTACCACTATTTTCATCTCTTGGAGATGCAGAGCATCACTTTCAATGGATAAGATGAAATATGCAAGAACTGCCATTTCAAATGACAGTTTATCCATTATTTTCCTTGCCATACTAAGATAAAAACTGTTATCAGCACCTTTGCTTATTTTATCTTCTGTGATAGGATGTTCTCAATGGAACAAGAAGTGTGCCCTCCACACTGAGTTGGTGTGTGCGCTTTTTTTGGTTGTTTGTTTTTACAAAATGCATGAAAATTAAGTTAAATATCTCAAAGGAATGAGAAAAACAGGATAGTCCTGGGGCAGGAAGAAGAGCCGGGATCACTGGCAGTAGGAAGGTTGTCATAAAGCGTGCTAACAAGCAGCAATGTTCACCGGGCAGTTACAAAAGGAGTAAGAGAAGCCAAAAGCAGATCATTAAATTGAACTACTCAGTCTTTCACACTGAGAACTATGAATTGTTCAGTGTTTGCTTGGTGTTCTAGAGTAAGTACTGAAAAGTAAGATCAATGCAGTAGCTTTCATTTTCCCTCCTTCTCCAGACACACTTGGGCTTTGGTTTTTCAATATACACAAAGGTTCTGAACTACCAGTGGTAGCACTGCCTTCTGCAAAACATCTGAAGACATTGGAAACTTAAAACTTTGAAAAAGTTGCAGCTTTAGGCAAAGATATTTTAGGATAATTATTAGCCACATATTTAGTCCTCAACATCAGTTTAACTGCCAGTATTCCTATATTCTTCTCCTCACCACAGTCTAAGTACATGATTTAGTTATTTTTCAACACAAAGGGTATTTTATGAAAAATAAAGTTCAGAAACTGGGAATCCAAATACTCCAAATCAGCAATGAAGTTCATTTTTGTGCATTATGTACTGCTAGGAAAACAAGGTCCAGGAGACTTGCTTATCTTCAATATTAAGTATTCGTATTGCTGAAAACTACTGTTAATAGTACAGCAGGATTTTCTAGATGACCGTTTTGAAGTAAGTACATTCAGAATGTGGTTTTCCATGAAATTACTGGATTGTTAAGAACAACATTTCAGTACTTGATAATTTATAATTACAATAAATAAAATCTGGAGTTACAAGATACCAGAAAGGTGGAAGAAAACCAAATTCCAGAACAGAATTTCCATCAAAGGTGTCTAAAGAAGCATATTGAGGAAATACATTGAATGAGAACTGAACAAAAAGAGGTTTTTATAATAAACGTGCTCTGAGTAAGAAATAAGTCAGACTCTCAGTTCTAAAACTTGTGCAAATTCAGTAAAATAGAACACTGGATTTTCACACTCTTGCATCTAAAGAGACTATGTAATTGCATAAAGGACACAAGCAATAATTTTTTTTAACATTCAGAAGTAACAGACGTCTCTAAATAACATGGCAAAAAGAAAAAACTCAAGACTGACCACACTGACACCAGTGACATGCAAGACAGTTATGCAAAACATAATCCTCATCTTTTAACTGTCAAAGTCGCATCTTGCCAACTGGAGTGTTCAACATAAATAAGGTTGCATACCTGAAATCAAATTCTCTGAGTTCACTGATCAGGTTCACAGTGTTGTGCCTCCTAAAATCTTTAAAAGCAATTGCACTAATCTGGGCCTCATGCTGTAGAGTACCCAACTTCCATCCATTCCCCTGCTTCTCTTGGGAGTCTCCTCTAGGCAGGCAGACGGCCAAGAAACTCTGTGAGGGGATGGAGAAAGGATCCATGAAGGCAGGTAATTCTCAGAAATCAAGTTATAGGTATGCAATCTTATTTTTCGTTCTTAAATTGCTCCTTCTACTGAGGACTAGACTAAGAAAGCAGCAGTTACCAAAAAAAGAAAGGCCAAAGAAATGTGTACAGAAAGATTTGTCAAAATTTGGGACTTTCAGGTGACTTTTTTCCTCAATTTATCCAACAAAAAGACTAGAAGAGCAGATAATGAGAAGTGTCATGGGCAGGAGAGTTTTCCTCCTTATATATCTCTGTATGTTCTGGCACAACAGTTCATTTTAAGAATGTTCAATTAAGAAGCGTTTTGTTTTGACTAACAGAAATTTATGTCTTACTAACAGAAATTTATGTCTTATTTCCAGTTTCAGAAACCATCCTTGCCCAGAGAAGAAAGTTGTAGTAGGTCAAATAAATGATCCAGATAGCCTACTAGCCTGTTTCAAAGACACAGTCTAAAATCAGAACAATCATTTGTAATGGATACTTGAGCATATGAATGTAAATAGTGTGTTCTAGCAGATTCTAATAATCTGCAACTCAGAGCTCCTCAGAGATAGTGTCTTTGCAGTTAAGAGCCCTCAAGCATCTCTCCTTTGTGAGCAAACCCACCTTCTTCTTGAAGCCATGTGACAACGTTTCATGGCTTAATTATTTTTTACACAGGTTTTGAATCTGCTACCTGGCTAGTTCCATTTATCAGTTCCCTGTTTTAGGCTGGAAGAAATAGTAAACTATTGTTGCGTAGTAATTTTTTCAACCTCTGATGATTGTTCAGACACCTACCACATTCCAGTCATTTTTAAACCCACCATAACCCTGTCCATCTTTGACCATGAAAAACACTATTCCACCTTGCAATTCTTCACACAGAAGCTGTTCCATGCCTTTGATAGTCCCTGTCATCTCTTCTCAACTTCTTTGCTGCTCTTCTGTGTCCTTCAAAATGTGTAAGAAGGAGCCAAACTATTGAGTCTATGATGCACGCACATCTTGAATAAGTTTTGTGTCTCATCAGTTTATTAAGAAAAAAAAATTATCTGGAGCAACCCATTACATATTTACTGGCATTCAGAAAGAGGATGTTTTCTTTAATGTACTTAGTACTCAATAACAGATCTGGTGCTATAGTTAAGAGCCACAGAGGTCATCATTTTACTTTTGAAGGTGTAGTTACTCTTTCTCTCAACCACTTCAGTTTACTTTACATCACTTGCTAGATTATGTATGAATAGGCTTCCCAGCGAGATTGTTGAATCTCCATGCCTAGAGGTGCTTAGAAGATAGATGTGGTGCTAAAGGACATAGTTTAACACCAGACTTGGTAGAGTTAGACAATGGTTGGACTTGATCTTACAGATCTTTTCCAAAGCTACTCTGCGATCCTATTATTGCCAAGAGACCCCAATCTTGTAAGATTCCTTCTGCAATCCAGCACAATTGGTCTTTGTGTTTAACAATCCAAATAACTCAGTATCATCAGCCAACTTCGACAGACCATTATTTATTTATCTTCAGTACAAACAACTAAATGCACTAAGAAACACAATTCCTAGCACCTACTCTTACGAGAACCCCAGGAGTGATATCCCTATGAAAACCAACTGTTCACTCTGGTTCTTCTAAGCAGTTGTTAACCTGAGAACTCTCTCTTATATCATGGTCGCTTAGTTCCTTTTACAGATCCTGAAGGACTTCATCAAAACCCCAAGACCCCTTATTTACTGTATCTTCCTTCAAAAGAACTTTAATATATCAATGAAACATGACTGCTCTTTTATTAGGAGCAAAACTTAATTCTTTTCCAGTATGGCAAAAGAGCATGTCCCCAAGAACTTTATTATATCTTCTATTATTTTATCTAGAACAAACATCATTCCTTTATATTCCAGAGAAGTATAAAAACATAACAAGGACTGATTTACATGGAAATTGAAAACCATGTTTGGGGAGACACTCAGAAGCTTAGTCCAGCACATAATAGTCATTAACCTGACACTAAGTGTTTGAGGTTTCTTTTACCAAATTAGTTTCCCATAAGGCTCAGCGAGTTTGTAATTGCATTATTTGACTTGTCACAGAGTATAAGAATCAAACTGCAGTTTCTTTTGTCTGAGATATTACCACCAAAACCAGCAGTGGAACTCGAGCTCCAACCTCACTTACGCCAGCCAGCTCAGTGCAAAGCCAGTGAGAATTAATCAATATAGAAGTGACTTACCAGTCTTTGAATCTACTCACATACAACTAATTAATTATTCTCCATTCTACCAGATAGCCAAGTTTTCCACATCAACCTCATAGATGAGGGCATCTAATCAGCAAACATCAAACTGATGTAGTATATGTGTTTTACAATTTCAGAAACATCTCCATTGAGTGTCAGGTGTCACCCAATGATAGACCTGCAATTAGGACTACAGAGTTCTTTCCTCCCAAATGTGTTCAAACTTATTTTTCTACCAAAAACTGTAACCCCCTGCACACTACATAGATTTTGTAAATTAGTCAAAAGTCACCAGGGAAGTAAATTGGTCAGTTGTGACCAGAGAAATAAATTGGTCAGTTAAGGTTTTACCTTAACTTCTAACTAGTTAAAATTCTCTGCATTAAAAAAAATACCGAAGGAAAAAACTTCCCGTGTTTCTAAGATTCCTGAATACAAGAAGAGTTCTCTAATCTCAATCAGCTTATGACACAACAGAATTGATAAGCTAAAAAACTCCAAATTAGTTATTGAATGATTTTTTTTTGACCAGGTATTTACTGCTTAAATATTGGAAATAGTTTACAGAAGTATTGTATGATAATGTGTTTTTCTTACCCCATTTTCGTTTTGTGAAATAAGCATCAGCACTAGGGTCATTGAAGTGTCTGCTCATCATGGTCTCACCTCCAGCATGAAAATCATATGCAAATACAAGAGCTTAAAAACAGAAACATGTGACAATTACTAACTCAAGCATATTCAGGGAAAAAAAAAAAAATCAAGAATCTCAGCACATTAGCTGGGAGAGAAAAAAAAAAGCTTACAATGTTCTCCAAATGCTTTTGTGGTAAACACTTCACGCAAAGTTACTATATTTGAGTGCTGAATTTTTTTCCACATGTCAACCAGTACCATGCACTTCGTGTTAACAAGACGAAAACCTAGAAAATAACAAACGTGTTGTTTAAAATGCAATGTTTGGGGGATCATTTTTTAACATTCCTTCTGAAACTACTGAAAAGTATCCAGATATTAAAATATGACTGGTATGCTTAGCAATGCGAGTCCTACTGAAACAGTTCTGGTTTTCTCACCATGTATCCTCCGAAGGCAATAGGGTAGGTCATCTTTACTATTTACAGCTTTATAGCACGATGTAATATACCCAAAGTTGCTTGTTTTCTGTATCCGATTGGGTGGTGGCAGTGGTTCCAAAGGAAAGAGACTGTGGTAGCTGTCCACTTCTGCAGGAACTGCTAAAATCAGTTTATACAAAGAAACATATTAGATGTCAGTTGATTTGGAGAAAAGTTGTTACAGTAGCAGAGATTAAAACTGTTGTCATTAATACATAAATTCTTTCCACCATCATCTAGGTGCATGTAAAGTTGAAAAATCACTAGTTTTCCTCAATATCATTATAGAGATTCCTGGTAGCTAAAGTAACAGCCTTCAGAAAAAAATGGGTGCAGGAAGTAAAAATCAGAGTAAGATGCACAGTCCCATCTGCCATTTTCTCATTTGCCTTAAAAATTCACCCTTCAGAATGACCTTTTTTGGTGTTTTGTTTCCTACGCAGATTCACAAATAAGCACCAATTTCCATACAGGGTTCATACCACTGCAAAAACCCTGTTTCCATCACAAAAAATAAATGCAAATCTGAGTTTTGCACATTTTAATATGCTGGTTTAGAAAACAGAGCAAGGGGCTGAACATTTACAAATCAGACTAAAAGATTACTGTTTTTGACAAAGCTTTACTAACGCAATGATTTTTCATTTCTCAGTTTTAAGTATTCCCATCCATTAAAACGGGAAGGAAATTACAGAAGAAAGAATAAAAGCAAGAAAGAAATTATCTATTTCTGAAATACTTTCTATCTAGTTATCCACAGCCCAGGCTGATCAATAAAAGCTTCATAGAAAAATAAAAATGGGTGGTTTTTTGCATGATGCTGTCAATACTGTTGAACATGTACGGCTGCACAACAATGCGATCAGTTTAGTTTCCAAGAAACACTTACCAGGAACATCAGCCTGATCAATCTGGGCCATAGTTATTAAGTGTCTGTTGATCAGTTCCTGAAGAATAAATGAAATCCAGTTTTGAACATAATTCAGTTCAATTTTTGGCTAGTTAACAGAACACTGTCTTTGAAGTATCAGTTGCTAGTACTAAAATAGGGATTTGATGCAAGTGACTGGAGTGGGGAAAAAACCAAGAACTTGAAAAACATTAATGACAAAGTACCTAAATTCTTGAAGGAGCAAGCTGCAGAACATACATTAGCTAGGCTTAGCATTGACAGACAACACTAAAGCTGAAGTAAGTCACAGCCAGCTGAAGTAAGTCACAGCCAGCATTCAGTGACAGACTCATAACTGCATATACTTCTACTTCAATAAAAAAAACTGATAGGATTACAGCTTAAAATCACCCTACATAAGTGAACTCATGCACACCAAAGCAGTATATAAGTAGTAAGAATATACAGCTGAATAGTAAATCATGATATGTAGATTAGACTGCAGTCACACATGTTGGAACCCACCCACACTGTCTCCTGTCCTTGATCCATTATGCAACTTAATTTTCTGAATCATCCACAGGGAAGAGTGGCTGCACAGACTTCTGAATGGATATTTCTCTTCTACTACTTGCAGTTTTCTGGCTTTTGCCAAAATAAAGAAGTTTTCCTTTAAATTCTCTATAATTTTTACCTGTCTGAGCTCATCTGCCATGAAGAAGGAAGGTGCATTTGCTTTTGGCTGCATATAAGCAACATGAGGTGCAGCTGGATGGTAAATGTGGTAGTTTGGAAATACCTGAAAAAAAAACATTTTAAGTAGTTGTTTAAAATCATTAAAGATAAACAGTTTTGTCACCCTTTTAGTTTGAAATACTGAACTATGAAGTCTTCACACACAGTAAAATTTATAAATGAACTGTCAGATACAACACAATTTCCTTATGTGATATTCACTAGTAACAATTTTAAGGGGGTTTGTATGTATGTACATAGGTTATAGTAGCATTTTTCATAGCTGTCTTTTCCCCTCCACTGCAAATGTTATTTAACTCACCAGAAAATAAAGAAACACAAAAAAACAACAACAAAACCCACCATAAAACAACAAACAAATCACAACCAGCCAAAAAAAAAAAAAAAGCCCCCAAACCCCCAAGATCTGCAATTTGGATGTTCGTTCATTATAAATGTATCCACTGACTTACAAAATAAGAGTTTCGTAGTGTTAAGAATAATCTCTGTAGTAGCAATTAATTTTAGCATTTGGAAACTTCCTACACTTCCATATTGAAGGTAAACATACCATTCCTGTGAGAGGTGCTGGAGTTGTATCGGTGTAGAAGTATGTTGTTCCACCCACTGTTTCCTTCTGGATCACCTGGCCAGTAGATGGAGGCTGAGAGACAGCATTAGCAACAGAAGCAGAGGCACTAGTAGGCACCATATAGTTTGCTGGGTTAGGAGTATGACTTCTTCTTCGAGGAGCAGGAGATGTATGAGGAGTTATTTTGGGGGAATGAAGAGGAGAAGATCCTGCTGACAGTGACATTCCTTAAAGAAACACAAGAAGATTCTCGATCAAATCTTTGTAAATAAATAAATTAAAACAGCAATTTGGAAATAACAGCCTTTGCTACCAACACTATGCTGAGCAGGTGAGACACTTAAGGATTACTGCATCTATACAAAGATTCAAGAGGTAAAACATTAACAGTAAGACTGAAGTGAGAGATTTTCCCAAAAAACTTCACTTAGTTCAGAAGGGACTTGGAAACTTACAATCTACACAGAGAACTGGAATGAAAGTAGTAGCTGTAGTAGAAAAGGGGCGATGAAAATTAATGTTGTGTCTAGAAAAGAGTTTATTAAACTGCAAAAAGATAAAATATTAATGAATGTATAAGCAGGTGTTTATGTAAGTTAGATGAGCAGTGAATGGAGTTTCCCAAGCTGTAACTTCACCTAATTAGGTGTGTGTAGCTTTTACTAGAAGCAACTCCACAGCTGTGAATGAGTATTAGGGTTAGGTCTCCAGTAACTACAGCACTCAAATAAGCGAAACATAAAATGCTACTTTTAATAATTTCAGGGGATAAATTATCTCTTTTCCTATAATTATTATATTAAAAAATCATCCTCCAAAAGATCTATTTGATATGCAAATACAGGTAACCTCCCTGAACATGAAGTCTTAGGTATTCATGTTGAGATTTTCAAATTTAGAATTTTTATTTACTGATATTCACGCTCAACACAGGACAGGCAACTCCACTGAAACTCAGCTTCTCAATGTAGTTCATCAGTGGGGAAAAACAAGGATATACCCTTTTTAGTTACCAAAAAAAGTAATTTAATGTCATGGATTGACTTGAACCTGCTGCAGTTATTCATACCATGCTGCATTCACGCCAGCTTCAAAGTACTGGCTGTAGCAAAATATTAAGGGGTTTGGTGTTCAGACTGCAACATGGGAGGCTCCCTATTCCAATTGCTGCTTTTGGGTTCCAGGTTTTTGGGTGTTGGCTCTTCTCTGGGACATGAGAATGAGCGGGAGTTGGGTAGCTGCTGGTTTGGGTTTTCTGTCTTACGCTATTTTCTTTTTTCCCCCCCTGTGCATTTCACTGCATTTTTTTCTCCAGTAGGCTGAGCTAAGGTAATCATGCATTGTATTACTAAATGAATTGGACTATTAGATAAGGTAACTGCACATTGTGTTTATAATATCTCATCTTATATTAAACACTAATCTTTCTAACTCAGCCCCGAGTTGTGTGTGTTATTTCTCCCCTCACTTTTGTGCTGGGGAAGCATGCAGGTTAGCCCTTGCACACAGTCATGATACACAGATCTGAGACATGCTTACTTATGGAAGTTTACAATGCCAAATACATCTTCCACGTTGAGGAAGACTGTATCCTTCAGAAAACTCCTAGTGTTCCCAGTAGAAGATTCTAGTTTTGTAGGTATTCAGATTAATACAAAGGAGGGCATCTATGGAACTTACTGTTGCTCAGTTTAGACTGGGATGTACTTTCTTCTCTTCAGAGTCATATTAGTCATATTAAAAACTATTTTTCGGAAGGATACAAGATCCATAATCTAGTTCAGTTACTTCCGTCAAGGGCTGCTGTGCACTTAATTCTCAACATGCACCACCAGGAATGTGTAGGAGTGTTTTCACACTCATGTCTTGTTTCCACAATAGTTACATATCTTCCTACATTTACTTTTTTTTCCCCCCTCCCTCCCTTCAAGGAAATTGCAAACCCAAGTAATTTTAGCCATGGCAGTTTTAATCAGTCATTGGGGAAAATTATTTTGAAGCTGTATTATGCTAATTATATTAACAGGATATTTGTAACCTGTCTTTTAACTCCAATTATTTATGGTATCTCAAACTCTGCATATTAATTCATCATTTATTTCTTCTGTTCCTGGAAAGAGAATAGTTCCAACAAAACCAGACAATATCTTTTAACATAAGTTATATGAAAAACATTGACTTTTCTCTTTAATTGTGTCTCTTCAGTCACTTATTTTTATAAAAATATAAGAATATGTAAATGATAAAGTCTAGACTTTTCTAGGTCAGAACATTTAGATAACACTGTGGAATAATTGCTTTCTGATTAGTGTATTAACCTCACAAAATGTGAAAAGGCAATTCTGAATGTCTTCATATTAAAATGTTACTGAATGGTAACATACGCAGTGTCTTAAAAATCTGTTTACAAACCAACTGTGTAACCATAAAACATTATCCACTGTGATAGAACTGGTTTATGCTACAAAAGAAAGTAAGCTTCCACTATGGTAAAACTTGCTCTGAGTGAAACAAATATTTCAACAACTACTCTACAGATGCTTACATTTTTAACAAAAGACACATTCTTAAATCTACTGTAGGAAATGAGTACTTTCAAAGGAAATGGTGTATTACTATTAAAATTTGAAGCATGGTCAATTAAAAAAGGTCATACAACTCATGTAGTTCTACAATTTGTCAAATTTTCAAGGAATTCTTTTCATCCTGGGAAAATTATTGATTTATCTTTTCATTCTATTCCAATAAAACATTAGCTAACATCCTTGCAAGCATGTAATCTCTACCCGGATAGAAGAAGCTGCTTTAGTTTCAATAAAACATTGTAGAAAACATACCAGCAGCCTTCATACATACTAATGAAAAAATTAACTACACATTTCTCTACTTCAAAATTAAAACCGTATGTATAACACACAGTATACCATAAATCATAACTTAGAAATGAAAGTGATGGTTTGTAACCTTGCTAAAATAATACTGCAACCTTCTACTGGAAGCTACTCAGAAAAAATACAATAAATCTATCACTAGCAGTTCTTACTGATAATTTCAAACAATTCCACCTCAGGACTTAAGAGAAAAATATATTCCTGCCAAAGAATTGTTACAAATATGAATTCTTAATATCTGTCTTTAGATATTAGCACAAGAGTGAAAGTAAAGGAAGACAATTGCAAAAATCTTGTCAAATACCCTTCTAGTCTCAGGTGATTTTGGAAGGATGCTGAGAGTTCAGAACCATGTGGTAGGCAGACATATGGTCAATATACAGAGGATATGAAAGACGCCTGACTACAGTTTGGCATTATACTACAAGTTAAGAGAAATTTGCTGCTAGTGCTGTGGTTGGTACCAATAAGAGAAGTTAGGAAACATTCCGAGTGGCAGATTCTTCTGAAAGTGCTGCATTAAATTATCCAGAGTTTAAGTATTCATTACTAGAATTCCAGTATCACATAAAACCCCCAAAACTTCCTTTTAATACAGTGAAACTGCATAGCTGAGTACTTCAGAAAGCAAATAGAGTGCACAAACTCAAGAATATTTCACCAACTTCACTGTATTTCAACTACTTAAAAACTATTATAATATAACCAGAACAAAATAGATTGAGAGGACAATAAAGGAAAATGGCTATACTAAAAGGTGAAGGTATATTCCTATCAACTCATGCTGAAGGAAGAGGATGGCACTGAACATATAAACAGTACCAATGTGTGAATGTGGCATCACCTCTCACAGAATTAGATATGCTATTTGGAATTCATCAATTATTCACTTAAGGGTTTAAGAAAAAAATTACATCTAAAAAATGTCACAGCTCACAGCTGTCATGGAATCATAATAACATGGAAATGGATGCAGGATTTGAAGGTCTTTTCATAATATCCATAGTAACCATACACACTACATGCACTGTGTCTCCTGCTGCTATTCTCACTGTAGGTGGTGGTCATAGTTTACATATCTTTCTCTGTTGTTACATTTTCACTTCTTATGCTGCTTATTTTAAGTTACACTGATCGAGGAAAGTGAAGTGGTAGACTTTGAAATTGAACTGAGAGTGCTCAAAGATGTTCTATAGTATTAACACTTCTAATAAAGCGTTGTAGCATGAAAGGTATTGGAATGAAAAGCTAGGTTGTATTTTGAGTCTGAGAATCCATATGGGTAACAGGATCAAGGAAAGGACACTAAGTGTGAGCTCTCATTAAGGAGTCTGTGTCTATGGTTTTTTGGAGTTAACATAACTTTACAACTTAATGAAGCAGGATTGCATCAAGCTCATGTGTGTACAAATCAGATGGCCTAAAATATAAACACCTTTTCAAAAACTCAGGAATCCAATATATATTGTATGCATACTTTCATATTACCTTTGCCTACAAATTTACTCATCTACAACCATGCATCTATGCCTCCAAGGCTTGTAGGACGTTTCAAGGTCAAATATTAAGCTTCTACTATTTTTTCTCTAAAATGTTTTGTACTTTACAGAGACTCTAGACTGGTAAGTACATTTTAAGGAATCTCTAAATGAAGCACATAATGAAATGACCTTACTTCAGTAAACCCTTTCAAGTGGTATCCTTAAATTCACCAGATGTTTCTTTTTATTAAAAACCCTCTATCAGGTCATTAGCATTATAGGTGTGTATTTCCCCTTTAATTAGATCTGCTTAATTCCCTGAACAACTTTAGAGCCACAAGTTTTCTTCTAAATTTTCTTTAGGATAAAACTAATTTTATGGTTTCCTCAACTTCTTTCTTTCTTGCACTGCTCTCAAAACAACTATTGAACTCCCTCAGGAGAGCAACTGTGCCATACTTGATATGGGACGTCAGAACAAGCACTTGGTGCTTCATACCACCCAGAAAACCTCAATCGAAAGTGGTCCAGCTCCAGTTGATTATCATGAGCTCTGAGAACTAAACTCTCATAGCCTGAGTGTGTCAACTGGACACAAATACATGACCTTCATGCATGCTCCTGGCTCCTAAGCCTGCAGGTTGAGGCTGGCAACAGAAATGGCATCACTTACACTCTACATCTAAGTTCAGAGCCTGCCTTGGACAAAATACAGAAGCCAATTTGCTGCCACTTCCAACAATGACAAAAGCATTGTTCTTTAGCTATAACCTAGTTTAAGCAAATCAAAGCTAGATAAAGATTTTCTCTGCTGGGAGCTATGCATCTGTTCTCTCTCAAGTTTAACACAATAATGATGTCTTATTTCAAAGGCATTCCTGAATTTCTTTCATATGCTATTACTCCGAAATCTTGACAGAATTGGATAAGATAAGCCTGCCAGCAAACATACTACTTAAAGATTGTCAGCAGCATATTAGACTTCCCATAGAAATTGTATGTTTGCTAGCAAGAGAATGGGAGGAGCAAAAACAGGGTATTAGCCACGAGAGCCTGAATCAAAAAAAGTTCAGAGAGAGTAAAAGGAAATGTGTTCAAAGCTTTTTGATAGGACAGTTTTGCTGGAAAATAGGGCACAGCTATTTGTATAAGCTGGATTTATCTCACTATGCCTTCCTACTCTATTAGAGGGCTATGGAGATGAAAACTGACTCTGTGTTGACATTATGCTAGAAAGTACTTACCTAACTAAATACATATAAAAGCATATTCTTCCATGCTACACCCTAATGGATCTGTCAGGTGTGGTACAAGTGCTCTACTGAGACACGCTAGGTCTCAGTTGTCATTTTTTCAGCAATTCTGCAGTACTGTTAAGACAGGCAGAACAAATATTTTCCACAGACAATCAATTTTGTGAATAGTTATCTATGTCAAAAATGGTCTTGTTTTGCACCTACCTTTAGGGAAATCTCAATTTTTTTTCCATCCCCAAGACAGAAATCAAGGGATTGTTCTCATTATTTACCATCTTTGTTATGGAACACTTAACTGAAACAAGACTAAACTCTCTAAAGGAAAACTCTCATGAACTCTGTGTATTTCATTTTAGTTTGTTTTCACTAACTGAAAGCTAATAGATCTCAGTAATAATTTTCAATGACAATGTGAGAACCTTTAAATCTTGTGTTGTTACCCAGTACAATCTAAATGATGATGCTTCTACACACAAATACTTTTTACTCATTTAAGAACCATCTCCTAACTCATCTTGTGGGAACAGAATTTTGGGACTGTATACTACTGCCAGCTATGCCATTTTGATAAAAATTAATATTTGTGGTTATTATTTACACAGGACATTCAGTTTCAGAGAATTCTACATTCAATATAAAGAAGGAAACTTCCAAAGAAATTAAGTGCACTCAACCAAGATCCCTACTCTGAACTACACCCCTTTTCATAATACAGGAAGAGAAGAGAAACAAGTCAACTTTGCCTGAAGTCAGCTCTTGTGAAGAGTTCCCCATCCCTCTCATCCATAAACAATAGTATTTGAACTCAGGGAGTTTTCAGCATAGGCATCCATATTTCTAGGAACTCAAATTGTTGTACGAACTTCTTTCATCAACAGTGTTACTTATCCTTTCAAGTATTACTTACAGAGAGTAAAGAAATTGGACTGTGAAGGATCCCTCTGAGATCCCACTGGACACTTCCCAAAAGTAGATCATTTTACTGTATTCTATTTACTCCTTTATACACTTTTCAATCCAGGTGACAAGGCTGAGAGGCATATAAACACAACAGTTTTCCAATAAGACTGTACAGCGCAATACAGTATAGAGCAGACAGTACTGCAACATGTTCATTTGGTCAGCAGAGGCATCAATCACTTTCCTTGCCTGTTCTGATAGTTGCAACATGTGAGCTAAGCTCCTTCCCATTAACACAGATTTATCCCCTGGACTAGGAAAGACTGAGGTTCAGTTTAATAGGCAGTAATTATCAATACTGGTTTTAAAAACACATTTACAGTATTTGTCCATGTGCCTTTTGGCAGCTACCTAATGTTTCTTGTTGATCATAAGAGATTGCCAAATGCTGGAGTACAGACACTTGAAAGATCTGTAATGTCTAATATATCCAGATCTGCTCAATGGTTATATAATAATTTATTTTTTAAAAATAAAATACTTTTATTAGAGTGAAGTTAAGCTTTTAAGATCAGAAGTCCAAAAAATGCATGAAGAACTTGAATTTTAAGTGTAAAAAAAAAAAATCTAAATCTTGTCACTCACAATGTATGACTGCATAGGACATATTTCAGTAAGAGTTTTATATGACATGACAGATACAACAACAATTAACACTACTTTGCAAAGCGAGTAGTTTTTTAACAAGCTTATGTTCTACTTTTTGTTCCTCATTAAAATTTTAAAAGATTTTATACCTACTCATTGAAAATAATTACTTCTAGATTACACACTCAAAAAACAAATCAAAAGAGTGGATCGAATGTGTGGCAATCAGAGCACATATTCATGGCGGGCTGTGGTGCGTTTCTAGTCTAGGTGTAGCTCAAACCATCCTCAGATACTACTCTGGCAAGGGCCATATAGAACACAGTAAGCAGTAACTCAGCATCTCTTTTCCCCAGAAGGGTAGAGTAAATTAGGCCAAATTAATTTCAGTGCTGTTGTGCCTGAATAGATTTTACAGCCTGCCCATCCTTACAGATAAATCCCAAGTTCCTGCACTTTTGTATGTATGAAGACTGCCTTAAAATTAAAAGTTATAGTGGGAAGTGGTTATATTTAAACCTGATAAACCTGATCACTACCTACACAGGTAGTGATCCTTCCATAACTGTAAGTTAGAAGCAGGAACTGTGCTGCAAATCATTACTGTCAACTTACCTGGTGCTAGCCCAGCAGTAGCAGGACTTCCGATGGAGGGGTGAGAGAACAAGGCTTGCGAGAAGGCAGACATACTTGACTGGGATACATTACTCAGCCTGGAGGTTGATCCTCCTTTAGGAATAAACTCACTTGCAGAAGGATTTGGTGTCTGTTTCAAAGCAAACAAATTTAATGTTTATTTTCAACGTGATGAGACAAATAGTGCCTCTTTGATAGCAAATACCTTCTAGGCAAGCCTGTCAAGGACAGGGGATGTTTTCAAGTTACGTAACAGCTTGCTGACAAGAACAGCAGACAGCGGAAGCTAGTCTTCATGAACAAACTTAAACATGTTTCTAGTTTACATCTGAAGAAACATTAGCAAGCTTTCCATATGAATAGGTAATGTATGAGTTCATAAAAACACTTCACAAAAGGCTTTCCATAAGCATTACATTATGAAGAACAGACTTGACTCTAAAAATATTCCTGACAATGCTGTGCAGTGTTCTTAAGTGACTTCAAAGATTAAGTCTCAAATGAAGTAGCAGTTCCAAATTAAAATAGTAAAAACTTTCTACTGAAGAAGTCATCACTGCCTCTATTTCCAAGAGGCTTATATGTTCCATTCTGGTGAATCATAGAATGCTAAAGGTTAGAAAGGAGCCTCTAGAAATCACCTAGTCCACCCTCCCTGTAGGTTCACCTAAATCAGTTTGTACAGGAAAGCATTCATGAAGGTTCTGGAATTCTCCAGAGAGACTCCATAGCCTCTCTGGGTAGTCTGTTCCAGTGTTTCCTCACACCCAAAATAAAGAAGTTGCTCTAAGTTCAAGAGAAACCTCCTGCATTCTTGTTTGTACCCACTGCCCCTTGTCCTGCCACTAGCTGCTACTGAAGAGCCCAGTCTCATCCTCATGACCTCCAACATTTAGATATTTATATGAAGTTGACCTCTGTTTTAATTACCTGTTCCATTTATGTAACACTTTTAATAATGAGGTTTAATTTGGTACCACAGAAACAAACATCAGCACAGTGACTAAGACATCCGGTATCTATTAGTACATAAAAATATATAACATGATCAGTTTTTAATTTCTGTTAAAACCCGTGCACAGAGTTTTGTAGTTCTGGGATGGGTTTTGTTTGGTTTGAGGTAAGGAGGATTAGGTAAACAAAATCTTAATTAGAGTTCAAAAGGCAATAAAAGACACTAACAGAAGAAAAGAAGAAATTAAGCAAATAAAATCAGTTACTACATGAACACACTGAAAAGTTTGAAGATTAATTGACAAAACTAAGTTTACCAAGTAATCTTCAGAGCACGTCTCAAGAGCATCCAAAAAGGGAAGTAAAATACAACTCCCAGTAGGTTAAGAATATTAAAATAATTGACCACGTTTTTAAGAGTACATATTTGATCACTTTGGTTTCAGGTAGTATCAAAATGACCAAACAAATCAACTCTTAAATCACCAATATAAAATTTTTACTGAAGTGACTAAGGTGACATCAGAGAGGTTAAGTTCATGTCAAATTAGAGAACTGTGATTACAAAGCACTAATTTAGACAGTGGGGGGGAAAAAGTATTTGAAAAAAACATTATTTTGTGTTAATTTGTCTTTATTATCTTTATTTGAATACTTTTGTCAAAAATGACAGTATTAATGTATTTCAAAGTACTAGAAAAAGTATTCTAAAGGCTGTGAGATTAAAGAGTATGTTCAGGTTTAAAAGATGATAGTAAGAATATTCCACCTTCAATCACACAGTAAATTTTAACTGCTAACCATCTTATAATACTACATATTAACAACATGCATGTGTTCAAATATTCAAAGAACAACTACAACCAAATATGTAGACTAATGACGTAAAACACTTCAGTACACCTGGGTGAGAAGTTGAAAAGAACCTAAAAACTCTTCAATCTCACTTAGTTAAGGAAAACTTACTAAGGTATATGCTAATGTAACAAAATGAATGGGAAGTTGGACTGCACACCCTGAAAACAGACTGATATGTTTAAACTAAAAAGATAATATTCTAAACATATCTGAATTTCCTGTACAGGAATAGCCAAAAGAATGGTGTTTCTCTAGATAAAATCTGGTATACAACAATTCTGTCATATCTGCACTGTGAAGAAAACTACACAAGTGGTAAAAAGCCAAGCAGAACTTGTCTTAAGTAGCAATAGAGATGCAAAGTCATCATCATCCAAAACAAAAGCAATAGACAGAATTTGAAGCATCTTGATAAAATCACATTTGGAAGAACTACACAAGACCTGCTAAAACTACACTAGCTATGACATGCACACAGCTCTACTATACCCAAATACAGTGTCAATCAGCTAACAAAAACAGGAGACAGGGAAAAAAAGAGGAAGCTTGCAAGTGGAGAAAGTCACCCTCTGGAAGATAACCTCTGCTGTCTTGCCTAGAGCAACTCAGAGTTCCCAAAAGCCATCTTCACCATTCAAGCTAAACTCTTACCACTTCCACCAACTTAATCAGTGCCTATAGAACACAGCTATTTTTTATTTCAAGAACTCTTCTGCAAGTTTTCATAGGCCATTATTTTTGTCTCTAAAGTTGCTTAAATATCCCCTCTCACTTAAAAATGACAGTGGATCAAAGTTTCTTGAGAGCTCCACTTTCACCGATAGGTGTTTTATAGTTTATCCAAGTGAAAGAGTCAAAACAAATCTGCTAGAGTAGTTTGGGTTTATGCTGCAGAATAACAAACAGAAGTGAGTCAGGCATGATGGAAATTCAGTTTTCATTCATTATTTTGGTGTCAAAATTCAGAACCAAAGCCTGATAAAAGGATATTGTTTCTATAAAACTTCAATCAAAGTACAGCTAGACTATTTACGATAAAAGCCTGGTTTACTTTTTGTGATGTTGCAAAATTGCAATCCAAGACTTTCACCATTGGTAAAAAAAGGTAATTTGAATTTTGTTTCCAATTTTCATAGAATGGTAAGGTTGGAAGGGACCTCAAGGATCATCTAGTTCCAAGCCCCTGCCAGAGGCAGGGACACCTCCCACTAGTACAGCTCACTCAAGGCCTCGTCCAACCTGGCCTTGAACACCTCCA
>VWZE01010347.1:404401-425703 GCA_013396675.1 Eubucco bourcierii
CTCAGCCTGTCCTCATAGGAGAGCTGCTCCAGCCCTCTGATCATCTTTGTGGCCCTCCTCTGGACCCGCTCCAACACTTCCATGTCCTTCCTGTGCTGAGGGTTCCAGAACTGCACACAGTACTCCAGGTGGGGTCTGACGAGAGCAGAGTAAAGGGGCAGAATCCCCTCCCTTGCCCTGCTGGCCACGCTGCTCTTGATGCAGCCCAGAACCCGGCTGCTGTCTGGGCTGCATGTGCACACTGCAGGTTCATGTTGAGTTTTTCATCAACCCAGACTCCAAGGTCCTTTTCCTCAGGGTTGCTCTCCAGCCATTCACCACCCAGCCTGGATTTGTGCTTGGGAATACACCTACCCAGGTGCAGGATTTGACACTTGGCCTTGCTGAATTTCATGAGGTTGGCCTGGGCCCACCTCTCCAGCCTGTCCAGGTCCCTCTGGATGCCATCCCTGCCCTCTAGCAAGTCAACTGTACCACACAGCTTGGTGTCATCTGCAAACCTGCAGATATTTCCACATTCATGCTGTTTTCTAAATACAGAAAAACACCTGAGCTCCACAATCATCACCAATAAACTAATGATGAACTAGTACAATAAAATTTAATAACTTGTGGTCAGAACAAGTCAGAAAATTTGAAGTTTAAGCCTCAAATGTGACATCTATGTGAAGCTGAAGTTCTTAAATGACTTCCAAAACCATGTAAGTTTTAATCTGTGGTCAAACACTAATTTTTATGCTTACAATTCACTTCCAACATCAGAATGAAAAAAATATATTCCAAGTACTTCTATAGCACGCGGGCTAGAATAAGTGACAAGACTAGGCTAAGCGAGGGAAGGGAACATCATTGTTAGTTCTCCTATATTTTCATTACTTTTCATTACTTTTACTTTGTAAGCAATCTATTCTGCACCGATGATAACACAAGTATGCCAAAAATGAGAAAGCCACATGCTTCATTGATTCAAAAAAAGAGAAGAAAAAGAGGAAAAGAAAAAAAAATCATGCTATCATGCTCCTGGACTGGAAAAATATCCTACTTTTATGCTTTGTGTTGAGAGTTGCCAGAGTGAATTTCAGTGCTAGTTTTACATGCTTGAAAATTTTCCTAATAGGAGACTGTTTTTCAATCCTGCAGAACATTTTTACAGTTTTTCTGATAGAATTTTACTAAATTTCCCGTAGAAGAGTTTTGGGTTTTTTAAATAAAACAATCTATATCTGATAATTGAAAAACATTTTCTTCATTCTGTATTATGCCTAAATTTCACACAAGTACAGCTTTAAAATAAATTTCACTTAAGTAGATTTTAATTCCTCATCTCAGACTAAAGTAACTTATTCCTGCTAGACCAGGCTTAAACTTTTAAGTAAACCAAGACTGATAGGAAAAGGTACAGCAAAGAGGTTTTGAAAGCTGTTATCAAACCTTTGGATTTTAATTACATTTTTAAAATTAAAATCTTTTAATTAAAAGAACAGAAATTCAGGGTACACAACACTGTTAAAAACAAAACCAGCAAACCCACTTCTAAAGTCCAACCATGAAACACCAAGTCAGCTAGCATTGTCTTCGCTGTGCAAACTCAAAACTGTATTTTGTTTCAAATGCAAATGCCCCATTAAAAGGTGCATGAAAAGTTACCTTAAAACGCTGATTAATGTTTTCAACAACAGCATTAAACAGAATCACAGAAACATTCAGGTTGGAAAAGACCCTCAGGATCACCAAGTGATATCAACATGTGTACGTAGTTTAGAGGTAAAGGAGAAATTCCTGTTTCATCAATCATCAATTTCAATATGCATGATTTGGCTTTACACTCCTCAGTGAGAAACTACTAAGACTCCACTGCTGCTTTCATTCATAAATAAATCCTTGAAGTGCCATTAAGTACAGAAGTAGGATAAGAATGCACATGTTCTGGAACCATCAGGGTTTCATACACAGATCCCACAGGAGCACTGGAAGCCACTTTTCTCTCTGATTTCCAGTTCAGCATTTCACAACACAAACAACTTTGCAGCAGCAGAGCCACCACCTCAGTTTTGGTGGTTGTAACTTTACTTCACTAGATAGGTTCTGGTCCCATGTTTGACCACAGCCAAATATCAGCTACATAAAAGCAAAAAGTAGGTCAATGTAATTTTATTTTGGAAGAATGCAGTTATGTACTTACCATGTTAAAAGCTGGATAAAAGCTTTTTTGTTCTCTTTTCATCTTCTCCTTCACCTTCAAATTGCTGCTGATGTGTTCTGACATCCCAAATTGCATAATCTTGTAATGGTTACAGAGCATCACCAAACTATATTCACACTACAAATCTGGGTGGTCCTATAGCAGTCTGTTTTTTGCACAGCTTTCAGAGTATCTCATAGGAATCCAAGAACATGAAAACTGTTGCTTGGGTTGTGTGGTTATTTTTGTTGGTTTGGGAGGGTTCTTCATTGTTTTTAAATGGACAGAAGCACCATACAGGGAGCTTCAGTTTACATAGAGAGCATTGTTCTGATTCTTCCATTACCAAAAGGATTCCTTTTTAAACATAACATCAGAGATGGACACATTCTGTGATGTCAGAGCACCCCAGCAGACACTGGAGGTCACTGAGAGCTTCAAGGCAAGTCTCCTCCCTCCCACTGTTAAATTTGTGTGACATGCTACCTTATCACAGCTAGCATGGGTGATGCGATGACTTGTCACAGAATAAGCCCTAGTAAATTTCAATTCAAATTTCCAAGATTTGGAATACTTCTACATTTCATTAACAACAGCAACAAAAAAACCCTTTCAAAGTACTGCAAAAACTCTAAAGTTTTAAAAGCCCACATTCTTGATGCAGAATATGTAAAAATTTAATTTCTATGACTTTTTTTTTTTTTGCTCAAGAAAAACAAAGATCAGTTATTCATGGTGCTTAAGAACTGATCTGTATAACTAAGAATGTATCTGTTCCCAGTTTAAGAAAAAATACCATTCTATTGTGGTTTAGCAGCTCAAGACATTTTCTAATACAGGATAGGACGTATCACTACAGAATAAATTTTGGGTTGGAATTTTTTGCCTTTTAATGCACAACCCAGTACACAAATAGCTTTGTGGATTTCACTTTTAATCATGCAATTGCAATGGTATTGAAAGGTAATAGATCAGGATTATAAATTCACGAACATGCGTGGGAAACTCAGATTCGTTTACAATGTGTTGTAAACTACCCTGCTTCTAAAACAGCCACTTTTGGGACAAAAATCTCTAAACATTGCACCATAAAGTAGTGTATTCTCACATCTTAAATCATGCATTTCCAGTGAGGTTGGATGGGGTCTTGAGGCACTTGGTCAAGTAGGAAGTATTCCTGCCCATGGCAGGTGGGTTGGAACTAGATCTTTAAGGTGCCTTCCAACTCAAAACATTATAGGATTCTATTTGGAATAGCAGAAATTCAAATAGAAACATGAGCTTAAACATCTGCCCAGCATTACAAGCCCTTATAAATTCTGAGATGTTATTCTGCTTTTTTATCTGTTTCCTATGACCAGAACATCCTTTTGTTCTCATTTCTACCACATATACATTTTCAAGTCCCACATCACCACAAGAAGCTATGTAGCTACATCATATAACACAAAATATTATGTTGCACATAGTTTAAATAACATAGCTGAGATTCTCACACAATAAAGGATCTTGGGATTACACTCTTCAAAAGCCACACATTCTTCAGTGAATCTCAATCCCAGAAAGCTAGGAGAACTTGGGTTTCCCTTTGCCACACTCTCAAGACAACTTTGGAGGACGTAAGTACTAAGCAGTCAATTGCTCCTTGCAAGAAGCAATATTTCAGACTACTAGGTCTCCAACCTCTAGAAACATTCTCCCCTGCTCTAAGTAGATTAGATCAATGACAAGCCTTCCTGCAACACTGAAGAGTGGAAAAAACAATGGAAGCTCCTCCTGCCCTCTAATGTCCACTTGAAATTCCAATCTTGATTCTCTCTTCTCTCAGAGTAACTATCTATTAGTAACTGTTTATGCACCTCCCACAGGATAAATTCAACATACCAGCGTTCTCACCCTTGAGAAATGTAGCGCTCCAACCACTCCTCTGCAACCTTACCTGGTCCTTCTAACAATATTTTCTTTATGCTTTCTTTTCCCCATCAGTGGTTGCAGTGCTCTCCCAGCAGCAAAAAGGTCAAGACAGACTTAAGGCCAAATTTCACAAAACAATGTAGCATCAGTTTGCCTGTATCACTGTGTCCCAGACTCCCAATTCCAGTAACACAAAGATGTCCAAACATCAGGTAACGCAAAACTAGCACTGAGGAAGAGCTCTTGTGGGAGTTTCATTGTTTGCCCTTGCATGGCAAACTGAGTGAAAAGCAGTGCCATAAATTCTTCTTAAGTCTGTTGTCAGTAAATCCATTTCATTCGCTTAGGAAACATCAAAAAGAACATAATCCACAGAGAAAGACTACACAAGCACAAAATACTAGCAGCAGTGCTGCAATTTCCACCACTAATAATTTCCATCTAAATTCCATTTTAAGGGACATGAGGTAGATTCCTCCTCAATTAAAAGCATCCTTTATTGTCATCCCAATGATCATTTGCTATTTTTGCACAGAGGTGCTCAAATACAGACGTACATCTCCCCTCCTAAGAAGTTAAAGAAAATCCAAGAACAAAACAAAGTAAAGTTTAACAAACAAGTTGAGAAATATAAACCACCCCAACATAAAAATAAGGAATTTATGCTTTCTGATAATTTCTTCAAATTCTGTAGTAAGGGAATTTATTTGCATTAAGTGTCAATGATTTTAACAAAGATCACTAGTTTTACCAGTAGAAACCTTCCTTACATCAAAATTAAAATGAAAGGCTATGTTTGTTTGCTTTTAGAATGTATTTAATGATTATTTCTCCTCCTCCAGAGATTACACCACAATTAAGCAAAGTTCACAGCACAGCAATTGCTGAAGAGAATAAAACATCTCCAAGTGGCTCTCTCTCCTGGAGGGCCACTATACCTGCTTTGTGTAATAAATTTGTTGTTCTGACCATGATCCATATTTTGAGTTACTACTTCTTACATGTTTCAAAATTAGAAGTAAAGCATCAAAAAATACTGAAGAAGTAGTGACTAGTAAAAAATAATTTTTACCTGTAAATTGTTTTCTGTGACTCTGTTCCACCAAACCATATTGATGGGTACTCCTGTTTTACATCTGTCAGCCAGACAGCCAATAGGGTTCTTTGATTTTCTTGCTTTTGATCCCACCGGAACTATCCTCTCATCCAGCATCCCCAGTCGATACTTCCTGGGCTACGAAGAAGAAGGAGAGAAACCAGGCCACTCCTAACAATCCTCATCTAAAGCTACACTAAAACAGACATTACACTGATATGATTTCTGGATTGGTGGAATAGGAAACAATTTGCAAGTAAAATTTATCTGAGACTGTTTCCTTTCAATCCCGACTATTTGGTTATCATAAACGATACTTTTTTAAAAGATTAAAAGCAACTTTCAGGGACTACTAATTGTTTCTAGGCAAATCTATCCATCACAGGTCATATGTTGAAACAGGAGTATAAATTGGGGAGTTCTGTAAAAATGAGGAATTGTTTAAAAGAAATCTGTATTTCTCAGACAGGTACCTTCAATCACATCACAATAATGAACACTTGAAATTTCTCTCCAAAAAGAAATTAACATTGGCTTTTGTGTGTTTCTTTTTAAATTCCAATTTGCCAAGACGCATCTCCTGAAGACTTGATTTTGAAAAAGCAGGCAGGATTTAGTAGCCAACTGCAGCAGAACTGAAAGAGAAAACCACTTCTGCTCCAGTGTATATTCTAAAGTCTAATTCCAGCCACAATCTGATGTGAAAACAGACAAGAACTACCATGACAAATGCACTGGAAACTGACTCTAAATTGAGAAAGTAAAACGTGCTTGAGGAAGTGAACACACAGGAAGTACTTGTACCTCAACAGGAGTGACATTTCTGTTACACTGAAAATTATCTCTACAAATGGAAGTATTTTTAAATTCTGACACAAACATTTAATTTAAAAGGTACACTTTACAAAAATTTATCTGTTCAATACTCGCAAGTAGATTAAAGAACAGAAATTCTCTATATTTCTCTATGCTTTCAAACCAGTGAGAAATATTTAGGTGAATTCCTTTTATACTGGTTATATGAACAATTGGACTAAATCAAGCGTTGGTCTGCTTTTATTTTGCTGTGGTTTTGGTTGTTTGGATTTTGGTTTTTTTTTTTTTTCACATGAATATACAAATATCACCTGAACACAGACCACTTCCAAGTAACCACAGTTTAACTTACCTTCAGTCAGTTATCTGTCTGGCACTTTAACAGCATGTACCTTGATACATGATTTTTAAAAAAATGTTCCTCAGGAAACAAGGCAAGAATCTGACTGGAAAAAGTTTCCCCACTCACACAAACAATATTAAAACACAGGACAAAGCTACTACTAAACGTTTGCGAAAACAAACCCTGAACAGATTCCCTCTACTTGCCTAAAAAACTTCTAGGCTGAAAACTTTGGAAAGAATTAAAACCACAAGGAGTTACTACTACTTCATTTGCCAAAAAAAAAAAAAACAAAAACAAACAAAACAACCAACCAAAAACCCCCAAACTCAAACCAACCAAAAACCCATAACAAAACCCAAACAAAAAACTTAGCGAACAAGCAACAAAATATATGCTCATAAATATATCAACACTGACTATGAATTACAAAGGCAATAAACATGAAGGTCAAGTTAACCAATTTTAATAGCAATAGACAAGGTGAATTTTGCCATATCAGTTAGACATTTCATAAATCCCATGATGGGTAGCAGAAAGTCTTCCTATAGCTGAAATGCATACCTGATCGCGGCACATCTAAGCATTGGTTATTTACTGGGAGAATCACTCAGCTATCAGGCAATTTACCATCTCAGCCATTCAGAAGGAATACTACTATCACAAACAGCAAATTTCAAGGTATGAGAAGCCAGACATACAAATAACATGGGACTTTAGGGCAGGATTTGAATGCAGTATGTTTTCCTTAACCTGGCTATTGGAAATAACATAATGAAGAGGCAGTTTCCTTGGCAGCTTCTCCATCTCTCTCCATGTTCTATCAAATGCAGGGGCATACTCCCTCAGACTACAATCCAGTGTCCAAATATGGCCCTATCAGTAAAGGGTTCTTTAAATCCTCCATAATGAAAGATGATCTATCAATTATTTTAAAAGGAGAACCAGAACAAAAGTGGAATTAAGCCAACATGGAGAATGATTACTTACATAAAAACAGGATTCAGATTCCAGCTAAAATAATTAAACTCTATTTTAGACTTTTTGAAGGACTATACTGGAGTATCACGGGAGGAAACAATAGTAAATTTTATGTCATAAAACAATGTAAAGACAATATGAATTAATAAAAGAGCAGGTTTTGGGCTACTGATGTGAAAAAAAATAAAGTGGGTGAAACTAAAATTTCACTTTCATTATCTACTAAAAAAAAAAAAAAGGAAAAAATCACCAGATGATTTCATGGTTGAGAGGTATTAGAAAATGGAATACATTGTATTAATGTTTGGAAAAAAATCAGACTATTTGCTTCAAAATAATTCTAAATGCATTTATTTCAATGAGCAAAATGGTGTCCACTTCCTAAATTTAAATCTGAGCCTTACAGGAGACCAGAAAACACTGAAAAGTGTCTGTTAAGAAAAAAGATTCAATAGAAAGTAAAGATCAAATAGACTGAGCAGACTGAATAAGTATTTAAACCACAGTACAAGTTTACTACACCTCTGCCTTCCACACAGTAGAAAATAGAGCAAGAGACAGACTGGTGCATCTTGAAAACAAGCAAGAACTCATCAACCACTGATCACTGCTGAACTGACACATCTTAAGCATGACAAACTGGACAAACAACCTGTTCCTTGGCACCGAGACAGTTTCTCTTGGATGAGTAAAAAAATTTGCAGTTTTGCCTTCCCTAAGGCCTTCCAGAGGAGTAAAAAAACCTGTTCAACCATACAGATGAATGGATAGTTTAACATACTGAACTTTACTTTGAGGGGAAGAAGGGAGGTGGATAAACCATTTTTAAACTTCATTAATCCCTTAAACTAGGTTGCCAGTTCCAAAAGAGTTGTGAAAGGTCAAAAATATCACAATTATTTTTAAGTGGGAAAATAAGGTTAAGTTACAGTAATTAAAATGAAATCTAAGAGAAAGACCAAAAATCCCAACAAAGTTAAATCACTACAAAGCATTACTAGAACAGTTCAGTTCCTCCAGAGCAAAGAGTAAAGCAGTAATTACTGGCTGCAAATGCCTACATGTGGCCTCCAGAGGACCGCCACAAAGATGACCAGGGGGCTGGAGCACCTCTCCTATGTAGAAAAGCTGAAAAAATTGGGGCTGTTCAGCCTGGCAAAGAGAAGGTTCCTAGGAGACCTTATAGCTACACTGCAATACCTGAAGGGGACCCTACGGAAAGGTTGGGGAAGAAGTGTTTAGAAGTGCTTGTAGAGAGAGGACAAGGGACAGTGGTTTTAAACTGAAGCAGGGTAGATTTTGGTTGGATGTAAAGAGAAAGTTCTTTACAATCAGAGTGGTAAAATACTGGAACAGGTTGCCCAGGGATGTGGTTGAGGCCTCAACTTTGGAGACATTCAAGATCAAACTTGATGTGGTCCTGGGGAGCCTGATCTTGTTGGAGGTGTCCTTGGTGACTGCAAGGAAGCTGGTCCAGATGACCTTTGAGGGTCCCTTTAAACTCAATACAACCCATGAATCTGTTTAGCGAGGTCTGTTTTTTTCCCTACTATTTTCTGTAACTATGTCTCTGACACCAGTTCCTCCTCTTCTATGGACAGTGGGCACTGCCACACCTCCTCTTACTAATAAAGAGTCAGACATAACACTGATTTAAGATGTTATGAGGCTAACCTAGAGGAATAAAGCTCAATAAGAAAAGCTTTACAGAGACAAACTGCAAAGGTTCCTCCTAAATCCCACAAATATTTAACTCTGGATGAACTGGCAAATCAAACTACACAATTTCAAAGTTTTCTTCTACTGAAGATCTTCAATTGATTTTTGTTCAGATGCAGTGATGTCCCAAAATGCATTTCTGTTCCTTAAAATGCACTTAACTCTGGTGGGGTCTCAATTCTAGATTTACAAGACATATTCTGTATTTTTTAAAAAAAATTTAAAAAATCACAGAATTATCAAGGTTGGAAACTACCCTTGGGATCATCAAGTCCAACCATCAGCCCAACTCTGCAACCACATCCCAAGCACCACATCTAAACAATCTTCAAACACACTCAGGGTCAGGGACTTCCCTGGGCAGTCCACTTCAATGTCTCACCACTTTCTGTAAATATTTTTTCCTAACGTCTAGTCTAAACCCACTCTGATGGAGCTTGAGGTCACTCCCTCTTGTTTTATTGCTAATTACCTGTGAGAAGAGATCAACACTAACCTCTCTCCAACATCCTTTCAGGTAGTTGTAGAGAAATGTACAGCTAAGTCTGGCATACAAACACAACCAGGCTGCAGTGTTTTAAAACACTGAGAGCAGTCTGAGCTACAGTAACACTGCTTATGTTTATATACCACTTAAGTAAGTAGAAGCAATCTTAAGCCATTTCCATCACAGGTTAAATTAAGCAGCATAATATAACTAAAAGGTATCACAATAATATCAGTTAAGGCTCATCTGTTGTATGGTCAGTTGACTGCATCTGCATGTAGAAATAGATAAAAAATAAATATAACATTATCACACAGGACAGATCACATATACAGTATCATATTCTCCTTGTACTACTTACAAAAAAATTAAGCAATATATGCAACTTTAAGTTTCAGTACTGACTTGTTTTATGAGACTTCAGTTTAATATAAATTAATAGCAAGGGGTTAGCACTAGATAAAGGGGTTAGCACTCAGTTAGCATGTTGAAAAAAGAACAACTGAAAAAGAAACAACTTTTGTTGCATTAGTTCTGGAAAACTAAAAGCTAACTACAAGCTATTGGTATCATCATTGCTATTTTCACCCAACAGCTGTAACTGCTTAGCTGGAATTAGCTGGATGTTTCAAGTGCTAGCTATAGGTATGAACTTCAGTGTTACTGAGGAAAAGCACAATAGTCTGAGCAGAATCCCTCTACAGGCACAATCTGCTACTAAGCTGTGCTGGTTTGAGGCTAATTGGAATATTTTCATGAGAGAAATTAGATCACTAGCTGTGAAAAGAAAATATGATCTCTGTATCATTCATTGGTTTGCTGAGTGGGATAAAAAGTCAAAACAAAGAATGTTGGGACACTTTCTCCCTGGATTCTGTGTCGCTGGATCTAATGAACTTCTTTTTAACCCCAGTCTGCTCTGATACCTCACCTCTAATTTCAGCAATTAACACATAAGCTGTTCATGTGTGGGTTTCTGAGACAAAGGAAGGAGGAAGCAGAAAAGTGGAGGTTAACCTTGAGCTCTTCTGGTCAGTTTGGGAATTGGGATTTCTGTATTATTTTTAACTTGCATATAATTGTAAATACTTGTACCTATTTGTATATATACACACACTTGTAAATTTTGCAGTGCTGTAAATATAGCTTCATCTTGCTTCCGAATCATCTGAGTTAGTCTGGGTAACTTTGTGTAGTGGAAGTGGAGGTTCCTAACAGATTCCAGAAGCCTCTTAATTGTGAATATCACTGTGTGACTGGCTTTAATAATAA
The DNA here is from genome assembly GCA_013396675.1 of Eubucco bourcierii. Lineage (NCBI taxonomy): Eukaryota > Metazoa > Chordata > Aves > Piciformes > Ramphastidae > Eubucco > Eubucco bourcierii. The sequence continues at coordinate 415,212 of VWZE01010347.1, forward strand.
GTTCCATGAGATGTTACACCAGAACATTAGATACAGTCATTAGGAGTATCATAACAAATTTGCAACCCGGTGATATAAAAAAAGTTGCCTTGTCATTAGAGTTTTGTGGCCAGTAGAGCCATAAACCCCTTCACACGGTAAGGAGGAAGGCAGTACTTGTTTTCTGCAACTCAACCTCTGAACATTGGAACCAATTTTTTTTCCTTTGATTAAAAAGAAAAAAAGAGCCTGGACAACAGGTTCAAATAACTGTGTTTGGTTGGTTGGTGTTTGTTGTTGGAAGGTTTTGGTTTTTCTTTAATTAAAAAAAGGAAGTGTATGCTAATGTTTATATATGTTTATGACTAATGAATGTAATTGTTCGTGAAACCATGGGTTTGGCTGAGAATAAAACTTCCACTAGCTGTAAAGTACCATACAGAGGAAAACAATGTTAAGGTTCTTCTACCCAAAGAAAATTAAAGCATTCAATGTGGCATGGTAACAGGTCTTAATGCAGAGCAACATATTTGATCACTGAAGAAACAAAAAAAAAAAAACCACCACCCAAACAAAACAACCATTCATTCTGAAATTTAATCAAGTCAAAAAAGGTGAAGCAGATCAGATACTACATCATGCATTTTAAACTATAGCTAAGAAACTTTTCAAGTGTACACACTAAAAAGTGTACTTCATACATATGTACGAAGGGAAAGACATGAAAATCTTGAAAAGGGTTTAGAAGGAGCTAAGGAAAAGTGACCTATATTTAAGTTAAATCTATTCTCCCCAATTTGGAGTGACAGCTAGGGAATTCATGAGGCATGAATTACCACAACAGCTAAAACCCAACAGTTGTAGTTATACTGACAAAGTTCTTAACTAATTAATCAACAACACCTGCTGAGTTGAAATAATCTGGTGAAAAAGCAAGCTTTTTTCCTCATCATGAGAGCAGAAAAGTTCCAACTGTGTAGTGAAGGCTTGCCAGAGTACCACCACCCCAAAATGTACTGTCAAAAACTCCACTGCTAAAGGAGCATTTGGACAAATTACAGATTTTTCAATATTTAAAAGTTTCCTGCCTAATAAGCCTTAAGTTTTTATATTACTTACAAAAATAGTGGGGAAAAATGATGCACAGCTAAAACCAAAAACACTGCAAAAGGACTGGTGCAAATTTATTCTGATCATTACTAAGCTAAATCTTTCAAATGTACTGCAACTCATTTTTAAAGACTATATATATTTGTCTTGTCACAGAAAAAATATATCAAATAAAGCTTGCAAATATAAGCAAAAAACATCATGCACACTGAAGTGTAGGTAACTGATTCAGCTTGTAAGCTGCACCTGACAATGTCTAGGTGGTTAACTGAAAAGTTATGCTTTAAAAATGTAGTGGTTACTAAGAGAGCAAGAGCACACAACCAATGAACAATTCCAAAAGATGACTCTTCCAAAGAATTTTTAAATAGGTTAGATAGCATACCAATAAAACACATTTTACACCAAGATAAATATAATGTGACCTGCAAAAATTTTGAGTTTATAGTCTCATAAGGAAAACTTCAGGTCCAAATTATAAATTCACCCAGGTACATTATAAAGTGTGTCCAGCCACAATTCTGCAGTTTACAGTGCAGTGACATGATGTGGTGTTCAGTAATGACCCCTCAGCTTCTCAGAACATGACTCATGCTTCTCAGACAGTATTTGGGAGGCTATGAAACATGAAACACCTGTCTTGGCACATTTTTGTTAAAAAGTAAACGCAGCAAAAATCAAACATGGCACACATGGATTTTCAATGACCACCACTGAACTATATAAAGATCAAGTATCAGCTTAAGATAGAGCTGGACATGGGAAGCTGGAGGGAAATACAACTTTCCAATGGGTAACAAAACTTTATGAAGGTCAGAGCACTCAAAAATTAACTAGCAATAGCTTAGGTCTTAAGAATTCAATTTCCATAGGACCTCAAAAGTGGCTTTATTGCTTTCTTTGAATATGAGGGGAAACTCACTTCGTACTCTTTTAAAAGTTTACATTTATACTTACAGGCAGTTTTTGTTTCAAAATCATTCTGTCTGCACTTTTATTACTCCTGAGCAAAGTATACTAATTAAAGAAGGCTGCTGTTCAGTCTTCACTTACTATGGATCTTCACAGAGAACCTTAAAAAGCAGCACCCTGTTCTGGTTGAACTTCAGTCTGAGTAATCTCTGCTATATTATCCATGCTAATCTAGTTTTAGAATCTTCTGATCCTGGCTTCTACCCACTTAAAACCGACGTAAGGAGTTACAAATCTTTTCTCTTCTTCAAAACACACACAAAATAACATTTGTATTGAAAGTTGTTCACCAGAGCAACTGGTTTACTCCTTGCAGACTCCAGACCTCACCTTAAGGACCTTCCTCTAGGAGCGACCAAGCAGTTGACAAAAAATGAAATGCAAATAAACCAATGTTAGGAACTTTTCAGAAGAGTTCAGTTTTCATGAGGATTGAAGGTACAGAAAAAAACTGAAATGTAAAAGCAATGATTTCTACTACCCTGAGAGGCTGACCTGTAACAAGTAGGGAAACCCCTTAGCCTGGATTGATGGCAACAGTCTCAGAATAAATTTAATCAGAAGTTTCAGCATGTATTTTCTGTTTAGTGCATTAAGCTGTCATTTTCCTGGCAACAGATTCTGATCAGTTACATTGCAGATGTTTTTATGAACTGTTTACCAAAACCACCAAAATGAATGCAAGGAATTTTCCAGTCAGATCATTTCAGGGTTTTGAGAGGAGCTTTTTTCTAGATAATGGCTACAGCCAATTTAGTAAAAAACACCCAAGAAGTTCAAGTTCAGAGTGTTACCCTATTTTTAACGAGCATAATACATATTTGAAGAAAAAAAGAAAATGTAAGTGTGACATTATTCTCAGGAAAGAAGGTTAGTCTATTGCTAACTCTAGCTTTTGTTCCATGCTTCACAAACCCTATTTGTGCATTGTAGATTAATACTTACCTGAAAATCTCTTATAGGAAATTCACTTTAAGGTTGCTTGTCTTACTGCATGTGGAGTTACAACAACCGGACAGTAAATCCAGAAGGTTTTACAGTTGACAGAACCTCCACCAAGGCTCCATCTACAGAAATACTTAGCTCCTTTGATTTCATTTTAAGTATCGTATAAAAATGTCTTTAAATAGTAATCTTAGCTTTCCTGAAATCTAAAATAATGCAGTTTAATAACTTCTAAACAAAGAACATAACCTCGAGAATGTTCATAGAAATTCAAGGACTATGTTTAATTACTTAAAGAGTAGAATGTCTTTAAACATCAAAATAATCATAAGCAACTTAAATAGCCCACAATAGTTAAGAACTAATTAAAAAGCAAGAATATTCAGAATTACAAGCATCAAGTCTTATATTTAGTATTTTATTGCTATCAAGTATTTACATCCATATAGCTTGCCCATTGTTAAAGGGCCGCCAGGATAACACAATCAGCAATATCCAGAGACAATAAAGACTAATAAAGTTAACTTCCTTGCTTAGCACATCTCTTGCATGCTTTTACAGAAACTATTCACCAGTTTTACACAACACAAACATGCAGTTTCTACACAGTTGCAAATAATTTAGTTCTAAATATTTAAAATACCATGATTCTAATTTGTAAAGTAAAGCAATTTTTCTTCATTCACTTACTAAGACTGTGTTGTATCTGTCCTCCAAGTCAGTGATAAAGGAAGGAAATGCTGGTTTTGCCAACTAGTGTAGAAGAAAACAAACTTTAGCCCTTGGCTCTCAGCCAGAAAATGGAAACTTTTTTTCAAGTAGTAGATGTTGTAAACACCCACACTTAAGTTAGTCATCAAGGCTCCCTTTACAGTCAATGAACAGAAGCACACACTTCTAGAAGTCTGTTTTGTTTTAAAGCAGGCACCAAGAACTGTAAATCACATGGCTCAAGGGCTAAATAAAACCCCAGTCACTAGGGTGGACGGGAATCACCCAAGTTTTTTAATTTTCAGCATTCAATTATTTAGGTCTTTTGAGGAAATCATTAAGAAGCAACATCCACAACTATTTGCAGTGTGTTATCTGGTAGTAAAAGTCGGCCAGTTTCAAAAGTCCAGTTGATTTCTCATACCTTTAGCCATCAATTTTTATCCATTTTAATTAGTCACTGGCACCTAGCCATTTCCAAAATACTTTTCTTGGTGTGACCTTAATGTTCCTTCAAGCTGTTCATCTCTTTGCTGACTATAGAGGGAGCCTGGAAGCCTAGATTTTAAAAAACTCAAGTAATTTTAGACAAAAAAAATCCTCATTATTAGTATTATTTAAAAACCTTTTATACAAGCATACAGTATAAAATAGCAGACAGTTACCAATAAATTACTACTATGCAAGGCAAAAAGCTTCTTTCAATTAATGCCAGTTACATCTGAAATACTATTTAGAAAAAAAATCCAAGTCAAACAGTATCACAGATAAACCTCTCTCTAGACACTATTTTAACAGCTTGTTTTGCAGATTTATTTTCTTGGGGGTGGGAAGGATCAAGGCAGAAAACATTCTACAGCGACATTTGAGTTTTGAGTTGTATGAGCTTTACACTCAAACATTAATTGGTTTGTTTGAATTCTGTGCCATTTAATTTTTTTTAGAGGCAGTGGTGATTCTGGCAATACTTCTACATGATAGCTCTTTCACTTTCATGCATGTGGTTTAAACACTGACACATGTCCACATATATATGTGTGTATATATATATAGTTCTTGTAGACTATGCTAAAAAGGTATGTATGCTTATTTTCATTCCTCGATAAGCGGATAAGCAGATTCATAGCTGTTCATATCCAACTTCCAGTCCACTATACTGGCATTAAGGAAAACGGCAATTTAAAGATTCCATTTAGTCTGGATACATCATATAAGGAAATTAACACTCAAACAGCATTTCACTTCAAGGAGTATCAGTCTGATGCACCAACTGCAGTAATTAAGTTCAATCTTCACTTGCAGAAATAGAGAGCTCCCAACTGGCCCAACAAATGAAGCTCTATGAGAAGTCTCAAGCACACTGATGTAGCTTGCTTTGAAGACAACTGTCAACTACAGAAAAGTTCAGGATCATGTGACTAATCGTAAAAAAAGGTTAAAAGGCATCCAAGAACGTAAAATTTGATAACTACATGAGACAAGAGACATGACAATGTCCTTCTTGAGAAATCACAGTTCACAAAAACGAGAAGAAACTCTGGTATAACCAAACTTAAACAAGCCCAGGCTAATGCAGGTCAAAGGTGTTTGAAGGTACTGTCTAGTCCCAAGCAAAACAGAGACTTCTCAATACTGATTAGATGGGAACAATAAAATCCCAAACTCTAGTTTCTCAGTAAGATCATAGAATATCTTCAAGCTAAATGCATTTCAAACAGCAAAAAATACTTTCATATCACACAAGTAAACTGAGTAATGATCCTCAGTGTATTCAGAACTTGTTGCCATGAAGGCTTGCAGGTGACCTCAGTACAATGTCTTGTTTCCAAAATCAATGGGTTTATTATATCTTAATTTTCATATTCAAAGCATTCTTACATACTGAGGTTTATAAGAATGCAGCAGCAGTCTGATCTGTTGTATCAAAAAAGTAGAAACAACATCTTACCATCAGCAGCACCATACTGTAATAATCTAGTAACATTAGAAGAATGATCCATATTGAATCTAGCACTTCAGGTTATTCCAGATCTTCCTCTCTGTCAAGTCATACACAAGTGTACTAAAGATTTAGTTATCGCCTACCTTCCTCCTCTGAGACACACTGAGGGCAGCAAAGTCATTAAACAAGGATGAATTTGGTGAAGATAGTGGATCTGTAAAAAAGAAGGTAAAACATGTTACGGAGTTCTACTATTAAAAGGAAATGTCACATTCTAAAATATTATTTCCTTCTGATAAAAGTAAGTTTAGCAAACACACTGCTTGAAAACATCCACAGTATTAAGGTCTGTGCAACTGTTCAATTGAAATGGTGCTCTTTAGCAAATTTTAGTAATTTTAATTGCTGTTGACACAATAGTGTCAGTTAAACATAATGTCCATTTAACTTTTCAAAGCCTTCACCTTCTGTTATCTCAAATTCGTAATCTAATGTTTCTTACTTATGCCATCACTGATTCTGCACAGATTTAAATTAGAACTAAGGGTAGCAAAAGTCTACAACCTGTTAGTAGCTTTATGTTGCTTTTATTTTGTTTCTATGCATTATTTCCAGAATTGAAGCCCCAAAAACTAAATAACAATCACAGATGCAGCTTAAAGCTCCCAACCACATGGATACAGCTGTCAAGTTCACAGATGATTACTAGCTGTAAACGACGAAACTTTCTTCAACAATAATCAGTAGTCCTTAAAATGGTAATTCTTCAAGTAACACACAAGTTGGAGGGGCAGGAGAAGCGGAGGAGTAAAGGACATAAGAGAAGAGAATTTAAAACTTGTTTCCAAAAGTCAGTCTGGTTTCTTTCCTTCGCTTGCATCACCATAACTATTTGGCCTCTTAGAGTCAAACCGCATTTAAAACTGGACACCTTCATTGCCTTGAATAGTTAATTGTTCAGTAGGACAAAAAAAAAAAGACAGAATCAATGACAAAACCTATTGGAAATTAATCAGGAGGAAGCACAAACAAAAACAAAACAAACAAACCCCCCCCAAACAGACAAACAAACCTGTCTGAAAAACAAATCACTTTACAAGTTTTGACTCTCCACAAGCTAATTTTATGGTAGTTACTACTGTGCTTTAAAAAATTATAACCCTAGTAAGCAGACCAGCAGCAAGGTAAAACATGACTTCTTTACACAGCAATTTTCAGAAGTGTGTTTTGAATGTATGCCCTTGCCATAAGTGAGTAGCACCCTCTTCTTTAGAGACCTTAGTTTGACAGTTCCAGCTGAAATATCTTGCAATGATTCTGAAACGTGCATTAGAGAATTCACTATACCCTTAATAATTTGGTGAGTCTGTAGGTCTGCATTACAGAGACATTTTGTTCAACTGAAAAACTATGCACCCTATATTAGGGGGAAAAAAATAACATTTTAACAGTTAAAAGCTTACAGGACAAAACTTAATAGCTATTAAAAGAATCAGTCAAGTGATAACATTTCACAAAACCTGTACATCCTAAATTTAAGAATAAAAACCTGCATATTCATTCCACACAAAAATTTACTTGGAAAGTACACTGAAGAAAGGTATTACTGATATCCAAGCTATAACCGTTATAGCTTGGATAATTATTTTTTTTTAAAGGTTTTTTTTCCCCAATGAAGACAATGCTGAAAATTCATTAGCTTAGTAGCACTTCAGTTTTGTTTTTAAAAGCAATATAACACTTAAAAAAAAAATCCTGCTGCATTTCAAATCAAATCAGAAGAGAAAAGCCTGGTTTAAGTTTCGGTTTTGCAATGTGAATCTCTTACATTTTCAAGCCTACTTCTATATGTCTTACTTTAGAAATACTTACCATGGCCTGCATATTGCTTGGCACTGTCATTGAGAAGGCTAGGGGAGCTGCTGCTATTTGTCATCCTCTGCAAAAATAAAAGACAACAGCATAGATATATAATAAAGCTATACGAGACTAAGTGAGGGTAGTGGCGATTATTTTAAGAGTGTTTTAAGACTACAAAACCTGTGGTCATTCCCCATCTAGTAAATACTCTAGGCAAACTGGATTTTAGCTGACAAAAATGTTTAGGAAAATAAAGTACTTCACAAGAAAGCAGTGTAAACAAAAATATGACTATATATTAAAACAAAACACTATCTTCATTAATTTCTTCTGCCTTGGGAGACTCTACCAAAACTACAGCTCTCTTTCTGAACATTGTCAAAATGTTAGATAAGCAAATTAGTTATCTCATTCCTTCACACTGTACTCCTCCCTTTATTATATGCTACCATCACAACACAAAACTTTCAACAAAGAATGATTGAATTAGTACAGCATTCAAGGCATTCTTTTTAAAAAAAAAGAACCTTTTGAGACCTGTAAACAACATGTGATTCACATAAGCCAGCAGGACTCTGAAACCCTCTCAACAACTCCTAGGCTCCACCTACTTCTCTGCCCTCTAGAGATAGGGGCTATCAACAAGCTGGACTAAGTGAGGCCATGCTACTCTAAGAGCTACCACTACTTTTGTACAGAAGTTTAAAAGTGTCTCTTTTTACTCTTATAACTTTATTTGACCAGTTTTCCAAGAGGAAGAAAAAGTGTGAGAAGCAAGGCAATGTCAGGAAGTGTTCTCCATGACAGAGGCATTCAATTTGTTAAAATATTCCCTGGCATGATTTTGGCCTACATCAACCACATCCCTCAGACAACTTCCAGGCATTATTCAACAGTGAAAAGGTTTGAGATCCCTTCAAATACATAGTTTGCATGCAGTCCCTGCTTCACTGGGTTAGTATATACCAGCACAAACAGGCCATTTTGTACCAGCTGGCCCTAAGTATAAAGGAAAGTTTAAAGGCATGTTTAATTTCGTAGTCTGTACACAGATAAAAATTCAAAACTGGTCACCGGAGTTGTTCTCTATGCTTACATTTTTCCAAGGCCAATCTCAATGTTAGTGACAGAGGGCAAGAAGATAACTACATTATACTTCAGTGTCTTTTCAACTAATTCTTACCCAGAAAGATCAATACTCAGAAGTAAACTTAAGAAAAAAGGAGAAGCAAGAGAAACCAAAGTCTTATCCAATATGGTGGAATTGCAAACCTACTCAAAATTCAAGTTTCTCCACATTTGCAGTTTTCTACTACCACTGACTTCATCACAAGCTGCAGTTTTTAATACTAGTATCTAAAAGCCAAATGATTATAGAAAGTAGTTCCTATATAGCAAGCAAGTTGTAAAAAGAAATAGGAGGGGGAAAAGCTTACTATTAGGAAAGTGCCTTGAATAATGCTTGGTTTAAAAAAAAACCAAACAAACCCAAGTTATTTCAGAAGGAATCTTTAAACATTATCCTATCAATAATATATTCCATCCCTCAATGCTTTATTCCCTCACAAAAGTTTTTCATTATTTGTGCTCCACTGCTACAGCAAGTTGTCTACAACCATTCAAGCTTCCCTGATACAACTCTTCATTTACTGCAAGTACACAGTGCTATATGAAGAAGAAACACAGCACATGCAGATGTCCTAGGACAATGTGCAATACATGTACACACATAACATGTAAACCTTAAGCTTTTTCAAGACTTAAATGGAGAAAGCTATCTGCTATGGGTTCTTTTCCTTATTTCAATGCTATGTGTCTCATGGTAGAGGGAGCTGGGCTTGTTCAGCCTGGATAAGACTGAGGTGACCTTACAATCATAGAATCATAGAATGGTAAGGTTGGAAGTGACCTCAAGGATCATCTAGTTCCAACCCCCTGCCATAGGCAGGGACAATACCTGAAAGGAACCTACAGGAAGGTTAGAGAAAGACTTTTCATTAGGGTGTCAAGTGATAGGACAAGGGAGAATGGTTTTGAAGTGAGGGAAAGTAGGTTTAGACCAGATCTCAGAAAGAAGTTCTTCAGTACAAGGGTGGTGAGACTCTGGAACAGGTTGTCCAGAGAGGTTGTAGATGGAGGTGTTCAAGGCCAGGCTGGATGAGGCCTTGAGCAAACAAGTGTAGCTGAGAGGCATCCCTGCCCATAGCCAGGAGGTTGGTTATTCTACCAGTCTATTATGCCTAAATATACTGAATTGACACAATGTAACTCTCACAAAGGTCTGTGTTCAACAACTAATTCTGTACGCAAAGGCGATGCATCTAGTGAAAGAGCGGTTTACTTATTTCCACAAAACAAGGTAACACTTTGGGAGAGCCACACAAAGTTAACAACCTTAGCCAAGATCAGGAATGCTCACCTTTCTGTCTACCATCATCTAAATAGGAGTACATCAAAATTAATTTCTGGGTTATAACAGCACAACTATTCAACTTCTTGACTACAAGGCGACCTTACAGTAGCCTTCCAGTATCTGAAGGGGGCCTACAGGAAGGTTGGGGAGGGATTATTGACAAGGTCTTGCAATGACAGGACAAGGGGTAATGGGTTTAACTGGAATAGAGGAGATTTGAACTGGATGTTAGGAGGAAGTTCTTTCCAGTGAGGGTGGTGAGACACTGGAGGAGTTTTCCCAGGGAGGTTGTGCTGGTTTGAGGCTAATCAGAATATTTTAATAGAGAAAATTACACTATAGGCTGTGAAAGGAAAACATCATGATGTCTACGTCACTCATACGCTTGCTGGAGAATTGTTTGGGAACACTAACCAAAACAATAGATAAGTCAGTCTCTCTCTGTCGCTTGCTGGAACAGGAGCTGCTGGTGGGATCTAGCAGCTTCTGGGCTCTGGTTCCCTTGCTGATTAATCCTCACTAACCACTTTTCTTCTAACCCTCCTGGCCAATCTTCCTAA
>VWZE01010347.1:426749-447729 GCA_013396675.1 Eubucco bourcierii
CCTCCCTGGAGGTGTTCAAGGCCAGGTTGGATGAGGCCTTGAGCAATCTGTTCTAGTGGGACATGTCCCTGTCTATGGCAGGGGGTTGGAACTAGATAATCTTTGAGGTCCCTTCCAACCTTACCATTCTAGGATTCTAAGCAATGAAATAAATCATTTTCTACAAATATCTGAAAAAGCATTCCCATTACGCATCTTTTCCTGGCATCTGATATATACACATCAACCCTTACATATGAGAAAGCCTTCAGAAACAATTTTCCTGAATGGAATCTTTCAAATTTGCACCAAATTTATACAGGTATAAATAAAAATACTGTCAATGTCAGATTTTTGTAATAATTGTAATGTAAAAGGTAATTATCTGCCAGAACAGAGATAAATATGATATTGAGATCTGGGTTGGCATCAAAAATGGTTAAGCATATCTCTCAAACACATAACCAAGCACTTTTATGCCAGTAATATTCTACTTCAAGTACAGCAGTCAAATAATCAATAATCTTCCAATATGAACATGTGGCTGCCATGAGGAAAATCAGTGCTTTTATGATCTCTAAAAACATATAGTACACACAAGACAGATTGCAACAGCACATGCTCTTTGGAATGCTGAAAGCACAAAGTCTACAAATATCAACTCTGCTTTTTACAAAGTCAAGGTGTCTATGGCAGGGGGTTGGAACTAGATGATCCTTGAGGTCCCTTCCAACCTTACCATTCTATGATTCTATGTATTTTACATGAATCAGGATTCTGACAAAAGGTTTGTCTCACTAATGTTGGGGAGTTCTCACTTAAACTGTTTATAAACAACACCTTGAATGAGATTAAAAGCCTCCACTTCACCAGTTTAACGAAATTTTCGTTTGGCTCACTTAATTACACAAGTACAAGCTTCTTAGAATCACAGAACGGTTTAGGTTAGAAGGGACCTCAAAGATCATCCAGTTCCAACCCCCTGCCAGAGGCAGGGACACCTCCCACTAGAACAGATTGCTCAAAGCCTCATCTAACCTGGCCTTGAACACCTCCAGGGAAGGAGCATCCACAACCTCCCTGGGCAATCTGTTCCAGTGTCTCACCACCCTCACTGTAGAGAACTTCCTCCTAATATCCAGTTTAAATATCCCCTCTTCCAGTTTAAACCCATTATCCCAGTCCTGTCATTACAAGCCCTTGTAAATAGTCCCTTCTTACATTAATATATTCATAGAAGAGCTTCATGTAAGGAGTACAGGATTTCTGTGACACCCAAATGCATTTAGTCTTAATGAAAGTTATTCTTGTATCTGATTATTACTAAGTTAAGCTGAGGGGGAAAAAAAAAAACAAACAAACAAAAAACACACCACCAGAAAAACACACCACCAAAAAAACCCTAAACCCCCCACACCATAGAAACACAAAACCCAAGCAAGTACTATTTGTGTTTTCTGGATGGTAGTATTGCTTTTAAATAACATTTCTCAATCTCTTCTAATAGTGTTAAACTATTTCTCATAGAAACTCAATTTCAAAAAGAGTACAGTCACAAAGAGCTCAAGACCAAAGGATGAAAGCTCCAGAAACACAGAACTATCATTAATAGAAGAAAACAAATTATTTATTCATATTCAACAAGCTAGGCAAGGCAAGCACACACATATGAAAGCTTCAGACTTTTATAGTGCATCATTTCTTTCACCACAGGGAATACAGAAAGACAACTCTGTCATAACCAAGCACCACACCGATGTCACTCAGTTCCATATACGCTCCCTTTCTTTGCCTGTCAGTCGCTGTGATTAATGAAGGTTCTTTAAACACCAGTTAAAATTCAATTAGGTTGACTGGCACACATCCTATCCCACTCTCTTTAGAGAAATTAAAAAGTTGTTCTGTTCACACCTCAAAAGAAAGCTACTGCACAACTACACTGTCACATTCATCCCCCTCCAAAGATTTAAGCTCAGGCTTCAGCTTAAAGTTCTTCCCCTGCTGAACACCTTCAGCACCACCAACAAAATAGATTCTTTAAGTTCACAGGAAAAAAAATACCATTTTTCCCAGAATACTCCACTAATGCCTGAATATTCAAGCAATTAAGCTACAGAACAGGAATATGTTCATTCAGAATATTTTAATCCTCTTAGAAAAAGACTGTGAAAAGGTACTACGTGAAAAATGAAACTTTTGTCAAAGTGAATCATTATTTCACCTAGACATAACAGCCTATTGTGTACTAATGTTTCCCACTCAATCACTGCAAGGTAAGGCCTTTTATTAAAAAGTATTATTTTTACATAGACTTTAGGAAAACACTAGCAGTAGATCAACAGCATCATTGTAAAAATAATTCCCGTATTAGGATGCTATTTTACTAATAGTTTTGAGGATTATATACTTCTCAGGCACAAGACTGAAGTGGGAAGGGACCACTAGAGGCTGACTGGTTCAATCCTCCTGCTCTAGCAGGTACATCTAGACCCAGTTGCCTAGGTCCATGTCCAGACAGCTTCTGAATATCTCCAAGGAAGATGACTACACCACTTCCCTCAGCAACCTGTGTCAGTGCTCAGTCACCCTCAAGGAGTGCTTCCTGATGCTGAAGGAACATCTTCTGTTTCAATTTGTGCCCACTGCCTCTGGTCCTACCACTGGGCACCACTAAAGACAGTCTGACTCTCCCCTCTCTGCACCCTCCTCTCAAGTCTTTAAGTACAAGGAGAGTAATTTCTGAGCCTTTTCTTCCTCAGGTTGAATAGTCCCATGTCTCTCAGCCTTTCCTCATAGGAGATGTTTTGGTCATCTTCATGGTCCTTCACTGGACTCTCCAGTATTTCCATGTATCTCATGTACTGAAAATCTCAGCACTTCAGGTGCAACTGCTCAGTGCTGGTGAAGAGGGGAAGCATCGCCTCCCTAGACCTATTACCTAATGCAGCCAAGGACAACTATTCACTTTCTTTTCTATAATTCCTTGGAGCAGTATGTTAGGAAGAAAGTGTTACAAGAAATATTCCAATCTTCTGAAAAGAGATCACCTTGCCTTCACCCTTCAACACTTAGTAGTGAAATCCAAAATTAATACGTGCACTTAAGTCTACTTTGCTTTCATCTCCCTACACTACAGCACAGAGTTAAAAATTTCTCATCAAGACAGAGGATGAATAAAGCTTTATTGCACAAAACTACATCTAATTTTACACAGTTTGTGTTACAAGACCTATCTTAAGACTTATCCATCATTTATGTTATTTTGTATCTTAAGACTTATCCATCATTTTTCCCAAAAAAATATGTAAAAGATAACTTGCTCCCCCTATCTCTCTATCCCTCACACTAACCTAAAGAAAATAAGCACTTTCCTCAGGGTCATTCCTGTGCTAAATGTGTCACCTCAAAATCTGTTGTAGTAGGTCAAGTTATTCTCTTCATTTTAATAGCGTTATACTGGAAATACATTTCAGAGTATTTGTTTGTAATTTTTAGAATAATGTTAATTGGACTGTAAAACAAGACATCCCACAAAAGAACAAGATTGTCACTGCCAGACAAATCATTGTTTAGTTGTCAGATTGTAGGATCTACAGAGGGTGCTATCTTTTGCTCTCCTTTCTAAATAATCCAAAGCTTGCCTTTGGCAGTGAGCATATCTGGCACATCTACAGTATGTCCCACTCAACTGTTTGAACTAAAGCAACTGGATTTCTTTGGAAAGCATTATGTAAACAACTGCATAATTTTATATTTAAAATAGCATGTTCATAATTCCACTCAGTTCTCAACAGTTAAATTTTGAAGACGTTTACAAACTTGTGTGCCGCAAGGAAAGTTTTATTACTCGACTGTTGGCAGATACAGCAATGGGAACAAAGGTCTTTATGTTTATTCAGCTGCAAGGCTTTGAAGTGAGCATGGTCTCTACTTCTTAAGCTTTTCAAGAATGCTTAGTATATCAGCAAAAGCAAGCAATACCCGTTTTTCTCCATTTCTTGGTCTTGCCAACTTTAACACTGAAGAGTGTTACCCCATTTTTTTATTTTGATTACAGTGATTGAGATACGTTTTTTCACTTTCTACATAACTGGTAGTCCAGATGGAATCTCATACCATCAAATAAGAAAAAACAGATTTCTGTGAAGCAACATGCATGAAAACATCTAGTTATGCTCTTACAACAAATTTCTCTATTCTAATACAACACTAGAAGTTTTAACACTAAGATATTCCTCTGCCTCATCCTGCTATAATATCCTTTTAACATCCCAACGTAATACTACTAAAGCTCCTTCCTGCACAACCTGTATCTTTGATCAAGCCATAAGCTAGCCAAGGGGCAGCACTGATGCCAGCGGAGTACAGACACCAGCCAGCCAAGTGGCACACACAGAGCAACTAAGCAAACAGCCAAGCATTAGAGGCATCCCGGCCAGCCAGCTCCTGCCTCCTCATTGCTGTGAAAGCCAAAAGAAATAAGCTGCTTCTTGAGCCACACCTCTGACTGTCTCTTGGCAGCTGCTGCTATGCCAAAAAGAAAAAGAACAGCTTCAAGGACAGCATGCAGCCTGTGGGCCATGTGTTGTGCAGGTCTGCTCTGTTATTTGTTAGAGAAGGGGAAGACAAAATATAAGCTTTGATAAGCTGGAAGGCAGTACTGCTAATGTAGCATATATGAATGCACAGGCAGATTCAGAGAAAAGACACATGAAACAACTGCATTACAAGGAAAACGCAGACCAGTAAGGACAGAAGACTATTAATCAATAGAAAACTGGTTAGTAACAACAGAAGAGGCCAATGGGGAGCAATGAAAGCTTAATAAGTAAAAGCAAAGACCTTTGAGGTAGGAGTGGAAGGATGAGGCAAAGAGATAATTTTCAGAAAGGAAAATAAGAGTCAGCTATTCCAAAAATCCTGCATCTTCCAAATCATACCAAGGATTTTCACTCTTATCTTCCCACTTGAAACTGAACATCTTCATCACTAATCTTATCTCAGTGAGATATTCTAGGTCAAGGTTTCATTTAAAAACTCTTCAATACATAGACGAAATCTCAAAGTCAGAAATACCCGTTATGCAGAAACGCTAACCACTAGTCACCCCATTATTTATGATCAAAGAAGCACATCCCTGCCTCAATTTGTCATGATACAATCCAATTTTACTTTCCTGCCTTTTGCTGCTTACCTAATATCATAAAACAGATTATGCACCATGCACAAAAACATGATTGCAAAATTTGGATATAGTTTTGCTCGAGGCAATTTGGCTCCATTACATGTGTGTTATGATAACCTCAACATACACAGTCACATACTCTTTTCAACAAACCTCAGCTTTATTTGCTGCAGATGACAAATACATTCTGGAGATTAATTAGGAACAGTCAAGAAGACTCATCTACTGAATCCCTGATGATCATATTGAAAGGTATCTAGTGAATAAAGCACAGACTGCAGAAAGATTATCTCATGGTAAAAGAAAATTAGCATTGCCCAGAAGAGGTTGACTCTCCTATGTTTGCTACATTGAAGTCAGTTAAGCAACTTGAACCAAGCTTTCTACAGGTGATCATTAACTTCATTCCTCACCTTCCAGCTGCACAGGTTAGTTTCACAAACTGGAGTCTCTTGTTTGTCAGAACTGTTGGGTAGACTTTTTTAAATTGCCATCCTTTTTCTTCCCGTGTCTCTTTAGAAATGCAGATTATTTCTTTCTTTCATAAGAAAAGCATTCCCCAAAGTTGAATGGAATAATCATAACCTACACAAAAAAAAGCCTGCTGCCAACCAACAGTCTTCATAAGAAGGATGTGAAAAGTAAGCAGAAGAAAGGCATAGAACAGTAAGATGAATACCTGAATGCTCATTAAGCAAGCACTGCATATCTTGTGTCCTGAGTAAGCCTCATTAACACTTTTCCTAAATTAAGAGATTAATACGATGTTATGAGGAACACATCTCCATATATGGCCTCAGGGCTTGACTGGCAACCTAAATTTAACAATTCTTACCATCTAACTGTATCGTACTAGTGGCTTTCTGGCAGTGTGTTTATTTGTACACTTACGTAATTCTCCAGTTTTACAAAACAAACTCTCAAGTTTCCTCATATTGCATCACTGATGCATCTCTGAATGACACAGATCCACCCAAGGTGACTAAGTAACTCATAGATGGAACTATTATTTGCATCTGCAAAAGCAAAACTGAGAAATAAGACATCTAATATTTCATCAATGGCAGAACATTACATTTTCAGTATCTTTAGTTTGACTGAAGGATTTGGAGAGACAGGAACATGGTCTTGTTCGTTCTACTCTGCCCAAACTTTTCATTATGCCAGTTTGTTTCTTTGTCTTAACTTCTGCATATTTCAATTGTGTAATTCCAATCTCCACTCTGTCAGTGTTCCATCCATGTTTCCTCTCTGCTTCAGACCCTTTACTCAGCCTGTCCAAGTTTCTTACTCTCTTATCTTCAGCTCAGTTTCTCTCCTAAGCCTACAACATAACTCTTTTTCCTTCTACACCCTTCTGCTCCAATTAACACAGATGTCTCATTAAATACAGACCCACTTCCATGCTGCTTCAGTCTGAAGAGGGGGGCGAAAAAAAAAAACACCACAGAAAGATGGAAACAAAGCATATCAGCATTCCTACTTAAAGTTCAGGTAAGGCCTAGATTAGGCCAGAGCTCTAGCTGCAGGAATGCACTCAAGTTGGAACATGCCAATGTAGACTACATCTTCGAAAAGTTATCTAATATCTAGAAAGTCTCCAGTGGCTCTATATAAAACAGTTTTACAAAGGCTTAATCAAGTGACAAAATCTGGGCAAATTTTCAGTTAGAGTGCAAAAGTTCTATCCTTGACACAACTACCAATCTATTAAAGTCTGTGTTCCAAACCATAAAGCATTAGTAGTATTTAAAATAGGAGTCACTAAGATTTTTCCCTCACCTTGTTCTCTAAAGGGCTGAATGATACAGAAAGCTACATTCCAGCTAAATTTTGTTGGCATGGACTTAATTTAGCAGGTGAAACACAATCAGAACAGACAGCATTACCAGCTTTACCTACACAAACAAGAAGTTGAATTACATGATTCAAAGAGGAAAAAGGATCAAGATAAGAACACTTTTTAAAATGCCATCTAATGCCTGTAAGCACTTTCTCAGCACTAATTGAATTCCTCTTCAGAAGTAATTTTCCTTAGCCTTCAACAGGTTAAGAGGCACATCAATTTCTTCGCTTTTCTTAGAGAAACACAATGCCTTGACTGCAATCTTACATGCATTAGTAATATATTTAAAAATCCTGTGAGCACTCATCTTAGATCCATGTTGTACTCTCTTTCTAGAAGAAACAGTTTAATTAAAAGTTTGTGTTTAGAAAGATACCGGTGTCACTGTAGAGTATACTTTAAGGACACAAAGCATGACTTCACACTGAAAGGATAAAATTATACAACCTCAGTGATACTAAATTTGTAACTTTCGGCCTCAATAGTACACTTCAGGATCAGAGATTAATTTTTTTTTCTTTTCAAATCACACATCACTGTCAGTAATAATTTCACAGTTTTGTGATTCTGTTGAATGAGAAAAAACCTAACCTTCTTGAAAATATGCAGTAAAAAACAAAAAAGGGAACATACCTGATTTCCCGTATTGTCCTGAACTATTTTTCAATCTATCATATAGCTACAACTGAGATCAAAATAAAGTTTCCAGGAGAGTTGTTGTCAGCACTCAGTGTGAACTGTTTAACTTGTGCTCTCTTTCATTTACCAGAAAACAGTTTGTTAAGCATTTGAGTCTAGGGAGAGATAATTTTCTTTTCAGTTTTGAAAAACACTGAAGAGTTTGAAGGAGTTAGAGTACTTCATGTGTTAATTCAATAGATTCTCATTAAGATTTTAAATATGACAGTCTTTTGCTACAAATTCTGTATAATACTTCCTACACAATAAATTCCACCTCATGGGAATTTCTAAGCCAACATCTACAGAACACTATAAATACAAGAAAACATTCCAGAAGATTTTAATGTGAATTCACAACTGAACACCATCAGAGACTGTGTATACAAATTCTAAGGCTTGATAGTTCATGTTTTGCTTCAGTGACTTTTTTATCTTTGAAATGTTTCAAAATATAGTAAAGGCTATCAAAATTAGCTATGATCCTGAAAAATTCTTGAAACACAAATTTAATATACAGGGCAAACCCCAACACAAAAGTTCAGATGAATGCCAATAAAAAGACTAATTTTAAAGAAACAATACTGTTTCATTTCCATGTGCAAGATTAAAGTGAGTGTATATTCTGTATATCCTACAAGACTACTCATCCAGTAGGCTACATTTTTCCTGCCTCTGAAACAGTTTTCCCTTCTGAGTCAGCCAGAACTAATGAAACACTATACAATTCACTGCTATTACCTGCATCATGGGATACTTTGTTTCAGCGGGATTTCCAAATCCATTAACGCCAATGAAGCTGGTACTAAAGTAGGAATCTGTGAGACTAGCATCAGCTAACCCACCGCCATCTATTCCAGGAACTAAAAGGGAAAGAAAAAAAAAAAAAGAAAAAAGGTTTCAGAAAAAAAAATAAAATTAGCTTACCACGGGTTTATTTGCTAATATCTCTTACATAATTCTTGTGGCAGGGGACAGGATAGGAAAAAAGTTGGTAATACTGTATTTTGAGACTATCTTTCAGGAAACCGCCTAAAAACATAGCATGCAGAATGAAAAAGAAATGAAAGAGGGTGCAAAACGACAGCACAAAGTTACAGCACAACTGCAGAAAGAGGCAAAAAAGTGAAAAGCTTTGACAGAGATGAGGAGTTTAAACTTTAGAAACAAGAACAAAGAAAACAATGATAGTGCAAAGAAAATCAATCAACTAGAATAGCCTAGAAGGCAAGCTTATTTTAATTTAAAAAAAAATACACTCTTGCATAGCCATCTTGGAAACATGTGTGTCAAGCAAAGTTTTCAAATGGATATACTGGTTCTTTTAAATGGCAATACACACATACATAACAAAAAAAATAATGTATATTAAAAAAATCTCAAGCCCTTGCATACAAAACACAGGCATTTTAAAAGCACCATTTAGAGTAGAAGGTTATTTCCATTATCTCATACTTCATAAAGTATAACAATTTTATGAAATATGGGTTAAAAAACCCAGCTGAAAGCAAGTTTGAAGGACATAAGGATGCAAGAAACTACATTTAGGTCCAGAAAACAAGGGCTCTGACATACAAACACAGGACTCTAACCACAAATATATTCAACTGCATGAAACTAAAGAGAACAACAAAGCCCAGTTGTAATTAACACTAAACATTCAAGCAGGTATTACTTTATTAAAAATAAAAAACAAAACCAACAAAAAAATAACCCCATACAAGCAAACAAGAAAACTCAACAAAAAAACCAGAGTTCACAATGGTATAGAAAGCTGCAGTTCAAATTTAGCTTCTGCAAAAACACCCATAGAAAATTACAAAGACACTAATCAGTATGGCCAGGCCACTTTGAGCCAACAGGCATGAGTAATTGGTAGCTCCAAGGTAGGAAGGCACACATCCAACTTAGAAGAACATCCTGTACCAAACTATCTGACTTGAACTTCTGGGAGAATTCACAGCCAGCTGGTGACACCCAGAAACTACTTCCTGATTCCAATCCTCAAAGGAAATAAAACACAACTTTGTGACAGAGCTAAAGGAATGCAACCCTGAAATAAATAAAGGAATAAACCCTGAAATTTCATCAGAATGGGAATTTTCCCTCCAAAAGAGACTACATAACCTGATGAGCCAGTTCCATGCTGCAGGCACAGGAAACAGTAAAGAACTATAGTCAGATGAAATCATACGAAGGGCCGAAAGAGGAGAATGACTATCAGCATCCATAATACAGATGGAAACACTGCCCAGCTGTACTCAAATGGAGAGCTGTATGTGAGAGAGATCAAATAAACTGAATACCTCAGTAAAAAAATAAGTATCAGCTTTGCAACCAAAAAGATTCTTAAAGTATTACTGCCAAATCTAGAACATTATTTGTATACTACGTATAATTAAAGATGACATCTAAGGAAAAAGATGTTGACTACTAATGAATTGTAATTTTTTTTTTAAATGTATTTTAAAAGTTAACTAAGACTAGGAAAACAAAACTCCCTCTACTATCAGTGGTCTAGGTATTCTTTCATTATTTCAAAGGACCAGCCACACAGAAACTTCAGAAGTCTTGCTACAACCATAAAAAGCACAAAGCTTTTTGGATCTGTCTTTTAAGTATCTTTTGCTTTCATTTGGGAAATTTACACTCAAAATCTTAGAAAAATTATTCTACAGTTGAACCATTATATGAGAGAAAACATTTGTATTTGCACTAATGCAAATTGTCTCACCAACCTGCTACAGTCAATCCCTAACTCTCACTGCAAAGGTTTGAACTGTAATGCAATTATTTTCTGGCATCATGAATAATACTTGGGTTCTTTCATACCAGAAGTTGAAAGGTAGTACACTTATGACTAGTGTCAGGTTGGTTTGCTGATAAATTATTCAGAGTTCACATCACAGTATTTATTTTTTAAATGCATTACCACTATAGCTTTCTCTGTCTGCATTTCAGCCATTATCAAAACCTGATGCAGGTTTTATGCTACTTCTTGACTAAGACCAAGAAATGCAGTTTAATATCCAGGAAAACCTGTCACTTCAAATAACACTATACAATTTTATCATTATACCTGCTATTTCATCTTATATTTCTGTCAAACTCCAGATTCTAGCAATTTTTTTAAGCACAGTAGTAAACGACTCCCTCAGACTGCACCAGCATCTTCACAAATCCTTCAGCCTCTTCTGAAGAATTAAGAAATAGCTGATTGTTTCTGCTTCTGTAGCCAAAATGAGAATGCACATAGCTTCACTTCACTAACGGACAGATACAGAATCCTTAAAACTGGAAAACGGCAAGTGAAAGCTTTCAGGTTTTGCCACATTCAGCAGCAGGGTATGCAAAGAGTCCCCTCTGCAAGTAGAAACACTCGAGCTGATCTCCAATAACACAAGACACTGGAGATGATGCAAGTAGCCTTGCTATGATACAAATACAGCACCATGTGCTCTGCTCCTACTCTGGCTGAATTCTCAGGCCCAGGGAGCTCAAGCTGCAAGCAGAAGCAGGCTTCAGGCAGCCACCCAAGATGAGCAAGGCTGAGGACTGCCAGGAGTCACAAAGCTGATCTTTGACAGTGCTCAAATGCTGCTGCCTTGCCACTGCTACTATCTGGTAGAGTAGCCAATTCAGACTACTTAAACCTGTTCAAAGCTACAATAAATTGTAGTTTTGCCTTGGCACACTGATATCTAACTGGGCACTCAAGATAGCAAAATGTACTCCAGAACATTGTCTTTTTTGTAGCTGTAGGAAGACCATCTCTCTGCTGAAGTACAATGGTTTGACCGTATCAATCAGGCTCCTTGCGTCACTACTAGAAATTGCTGTACTTCAGCGCTGATCCACCTTCATACCACTTAATCATCCTGGTACCACAGCAATTTCAAGATAGTTTTCTATTGTCTCATTCCAAACAGTCTAAACACGCACGCTTAGCTAAGGGACCAAGATCACAAAGAATACTACTCTACAGAAGCATTCAAAAGAACATTATCAGAAGGTAAGTTCGTTGGAGGAATTTTCTTGGCAGTAGCTTATGTTTGGAACACTCTAAGGTGATAACTACTGCTTTTGAGAACAAACTCAACACTCACTTTCTTAAAACTAACTTCCTTATAGTAACAAGCAAGAAAATGAAGACTATCAGAGAAAAGACGTATCTTACATAGCCATAAATTCCTGCATTTCCCACAGAACTCAAAAAGTGTTCAAAGGAGGGCTGCTTGCCTTTTACAGTGATGACAGCTCAAATACCTAAAGAGCCAAGACAGTTTTACTGTTTGGCACCTGGCCTTCTAAATGAGAAGTAGAAGGCTTTTATCTGTCACATTTGGCAAATCATAAATTTTCACTTGTTTCTGGAAGACCATAGCTGTTTAGATCACAAAAAAAAGAAGTGATTTATCGTAAGCAATCTACAGGAGTTCTTCAGAAGTGGATACACTTTGGCATTAAAAAAAAAAAAAAATCCAACAGAAGTAAAAACTGAAAAGGCACAGAAGATCTTAGCCCTTCTCAAGATTTTATTCTTGTGTGTTCCCTAATTTACATCAGACCCTGCATTCAACTTGTCTGTCCAGATCTTTCTTGCATAATTGTGAGCACATACACTGCACTCAGTGCCATTAGAATGAGAAACTGAAAACTTCTGAGGTTTAGGTCTTTTCTCTTTTAAAGCATTGATTATAATGTTAGGTAAGTAAGTTTAGACAATTTATCTAAGTCCTGAATTGATTATTTTTATAAAAGAATACACCCTTTAGTTTTTTAACTGTATTATCCATGCATTCAAATTTACATTTTGTATATACTCTTCCATGGAGAGAAGCAACAAGTTCCTTGTAAAAGTAGAAAGGTCAACAAGGCAAGTCTGAGACAAAAAAACCCACACCAAACAAAACCACACACAGATGTGCAAGGGAAGAACTAGGAATCCAGCAGAGAAGAAAACGTTAACATATTATGCAAGCACATATGTGGAAAAAGAAGAAATTTCTGAACTCCATCAATATTAAAGGCGGAATGTACATCCTGGTAGCTCTGGAATTAAATTAAATAAAACATCTTGAAAAATTCAGAAAATGTTTTCTACTTTTCATACACATATTATCCAATTTTGTAATTTTTTTTTTTTTGGGTGCTTGGTGAGCAACACTGCAGCTTCATGTGACAACTGCAATTAAAAATAAATATCTTATGTAATTCTTCTCCCACAGAATTCCAGCAGGAAGGAGCTTCCCATCAGATGCAGGCACCAAAGAGAAAACACAGATAGTTACTTTGTCTTACTTATTACAAAGATATTTTGGCAAACAAAGGATCTCAGTGGTTGAGTACTACTGTGACAAACTCAACACATGCTTTAACAGAATCAGTGTGTTTCAGACAGTTTTAGTGCCAGCACTAGACAAGACGAGCATTAAGCTATCTGAATATTAATACCTGTACTGTCTGAAAATACAGCATTTCTGATATCGTCATTTTAACATTTTATTAACTAGTAAATGAATACTGTAATATCCTATACAGCTTCTGTTATGAACTTAGTATCAGCACTGATAACCTTGGAAACTGTTCTTACTGTAAAGAACCCTTTTTTATATTAATGTGATATATAGTCCCCAAAAAATCAATACACTAAAGTAAGAACACAACTGATTATTATTTTTAAATGTATTTTTCAAAACAGTTCAAAGATTTCTGACAAAGTAATAAGAGATGGATTGAACTAATTCATTTTGCTATCAATGCTTAAAAAAACTGTACTACAGTTTATGCTGTGAAAGAGATTCTATGTAGTGGTAATCTTGATTTACACTCATAGCACTGCTACAGTACAGGCACTTTTCACCTCAACACAGCTTGGTAAAGTGAATCATAGGTTCATCACACCCATGTACATACAAAAGACAAAGAGTTATCTCAGGCAGATACAAAGCATAAAAACTATCTCCAGTGGATTTTTACACAGACATAGTTGTCCTAACACTGAGACAAAACCAACACAATTTTAATACAAAGCCTACCTACAGCAAGTCATTTAAGACTTGTGTCCTATTGGTTTCCTAGATGTACAAAGGCGCCAATAGCTCACGGTTGCCCTGTTTTGTTCTGTACTGACAAATTTGGATCAGGAAATAATTATATGCTGCAGGTGCTAGCCTACTTGTACACCTCTGCAACAGTTCACAAAGACCATACATACTTGTATGTGCATCTCAGTACTGATTTCTGTATAGTGCCAGCCAGAACTGTTGCAGTTTACTAGGGAAAGTGGATTCTCCGATGTTTTTCTGCCTCCCCCCTTTAACACAATGTTCCTGAAACACAGACTAGGAATAACTGAAATAGACACAACAGAGAAAGAAAGCGAAGGACACCCCCAGGCACTAGAGGCAAAAGTAGAAGCACACGCCTGGGTTAGGATGCCGAGACTGCGAGTGCCTTTGCAGGGCAGACAGCGCAAACGAACCAAGCTCGCTAAAAGGCAGGCAGGAAGCAAAACATTTTGGGAAATGCTGCCTTATTTACAAACACTCCCACTAGGCGATGAGATACTCACGGGAAAGCAAAGGAAAACAGCAATCTTTATCATAATATTAAATGATTGAGCAGTCGTCTTCATTTGTTTATTTGAATTTATGTCACATATCACAGAAGCATCTGATAAGACTGAAGGAGAGATGCCATTCCTTTGCTGTATAAAAATCAGCAAAGATTTTAGAGAAGCAGGACTCCTCATCATGGACTAAGTCCAAAAACACAGTGATAATACAAATTAATGCTGGTACTTTTTCAAAAGAGTCATCAGAACTACTCTTATCAGAAACAGCAATTCAAAGTAATGCAATTGCCTAATATCCCTTTCAGAGCTAACCTTCTCCAAAAGTTTTCATAGTTCCTAAAATAATGCATCAAAATATTCAATAAACTGCATAATTTCTTTTTAAAGCACACATTTAAGCTTTTTGTTTTTTTAATAGTCTCCCTGTACCTAAAACTCAAAGCTTTTTACATATTAATACACACATACTTGTATGAAATATGTTCAGATAACCTGAACAGAATGTTAGAACACTTTTCACAGCACTGGAGGAGAACATAAAAGAAAGGACAGGTCTTTCAGTAGCACTAGGTGAACTGGAGTTGAGGGAGTCTACCCACACCACAGATTACAGGAATTGCATATCACATAACTGGCCTCAACTTCTACAATACATGTCTCTACTCTCACTTTTGTGTATCTGGACTTTGTTCCTAAATCTCCATTCTCAAATAGGGAAGAAAAAAAGGCAAAGAAAAAAACCACCCAAAAACCAAAACACCAAGAGGAAAAGGCTATTACGAACTAAAAAAACAAAACAAAACAAAACAAAACAACTAAATACAAAACATCTTTGAAGACCAAATGAAGCAACCACCACAGAAACTAACTCCTGAAAGCCCTGTGGAACAAACACCTGTGTGTATACAGAGCATGATCTATTCCAACCCCAATACAGTGATTCACCACACCATTTTTCTGGCAGTGTAATTCATTACATCTTTACTAGAAAGCAACAGATCAGAAAAACATCAGCTTACTATCTAAATCCCTCCACTGACCCCCCCCTTTTCATCAGCTGCCTCATGACCAAGATTATTTTTTTTTGCTACTGAGGTTCTACAGAAGTGTTTCTGCCCGTGTTTATCAACCTGCCCTCACTTAGCATTTGTCCACTTTTCCCACAGCAGTCTAAATTTGCTTCTAGATAGTTTCTTACACACTGAACTCTGAGTGAGGCCCTGGCATTCAAACCCTTCCTGAAGATCCACTCCTACAGTGATATCTACAAAATAAGAGTTATCTAATACTAGATAGACAGAAACTAAATGGGGATGGTCTGTATCTTTAACATTATCAAAACCTGGAATTATTAAAACAGAGCATGTAGAATTTGCTCACATAACATACCTACCAGATACACACTATTTCTCATCTTTGCTTTTGAATTCGAAAAGCAATTACAACAGTAACAGTGCTTTCTTTACATTCAATACCCAACACAAGTGGGTACTACCAGAAACAAGTAATTACCAGTACTCCTCAAATGCTTGTAACTCCCATGAAATATTTGGACACTCAATGATTTCCCATGCAATAAGGAAAATCCACACAGATACAATTAGTTACAAAGCAAGTTAATAGTGTATCTTTTTAAAGTTTTATAAGCAAAGCCCAACATCACTTTGCAGATTGAGGTTTTTTTTTTTCCTTCCCTCCTTTCTTTTTTTCTTAGCACTCCCAATAATTTTCTTATTTCATTTCCACATAAAAAGCAAAAGAAAATTCAGGTTAACAATTTCCCAACTTCTGGAGTTGACATATGAGACAGAAGGAGATTAAGTGCAAACAGTAACTTTTATTTTCTCCCATGCTTCTCTAACTGGTTACTGATTTTATTCTTTAATTTTCAATTCTATCTGCACAAGTCCCAAAAACCTCTTCAGCTTCAGAATGGTCTCCCTATTTCTTAAAAATATTCAGAGCAAAACAAGATGAAAATTGAATCATCTCAACACCTGCAAAAGACATCAGGAAAATTAAGAGAGAAATAGCTCTCTAAAAAGAAATCAGAGGTACACAACATCACAGTAACACTTGCAAAAAGTACAAACAAGTTTGGAAAAAATTTTCAACCGCACCCTTATTTCCCCTATACAAGCAAAGAAGAAACAAAGGCAGGGGAAAGTGACCAGCATTTGACAGTCTACAGTTTTACCTGTAAGTTTGAGATACTTCATCTGTTTCTAAATACTTCAAGCTATAACTACTGAAGTGCTTTCAGAGATAAGAAAAATCCATATTTAGAATAATCCTGGCCATTGTTTCAGTGCATTAAGAAGCGTAATCCAACAGATTACCTTCAGTATCTGTTTTGCTGAATAGCTTATCTGTCCATTTTTTTCTGTTATCACCACTTCTTTTTTTTTTTTTTCAAAAAGGAATTAACTGGTGAAGACTTAAACATCTTTTAAAAGGCAAGAAATACACAAATGCACAGGTCTTTCCACTCCAAGGCAAATATGGATTTGATAAAAACCTAAACTGTAATGCCCACCAAGCTAAGCACCAAATGACTGCATACACAGTTGTTGCAGCAGTGGCCACTATCCTCTGCTGCCACGACCAGCCACATGCAGGTGGTAAGGCTGTGAAAACAGACACAATGTTTTTATTAGGCTTACTACACAACCCAAACCTTGATGCTCCTTTCCACTTTCTCTTGGCCTGGAAACAAAGTCTATTTGCAGACAGGTTTTTTTCAGCAGCTATGAAGAAACAGAGTGAAGCTGCTTAAGGAAGTATTGTGGGCAACTTTCAAACACCAGCCTGTATTTCAACAGTAGATTTACAAAGACGACTTTGAGAAAGGCTTTCTGGTGAAGAACCAGATGATGACATATCACAAGGAGAGAATGAGATAACCTCTGCCACGGGAATCTGAAGCAGCAGCACTGCTGCTGTGGCCAGCTCCTTCATCTGCAGCTTTGCAGACAGCACCCATCCACTGAAGCTGCCACCAGGTCCAGATAGCACCTGGAAATCCTACCTCAGTGCCTCTGTTTTGGTCATATTTATGGGAATCCAAGGCAAGATGATAGAGTGAGTGTTATGGTTCACTTTATGACAAGAAGTGGAGCAGAAGTTACTAAGTATTTAGACACATAATTCAGTTCCTATTAATAAACAAGTTGTACATGCAAAACAGTAATACATCTACCAAACTACCAGAAAGGTAACAAATACAATTGCAGTTTAAGTTGTCTATCTTGTGTACAGACATGATACATTATAACACCATACTGACATTTTTCTCCAAACCCTCCTTCATATAGTATCAAGGGGTCATGCCCAAGAAATGAGCCAGCAGCCTGCAGAAGAGAAGGCTGCCAGCTCACTTCTTATCAAAGTTGGAAAGTGACAGAGAAGATATAAAAGTGAATACATTTTTCATGCTATTATGACCCTGATCCATCTTCCCCTGGGCTGCTGCTTAAAACCCTAATAATCAATCCTCTCTTTCCCACTAAATACAACCAACAGTCATTTCCCCCTCTGCTCCTTCTACAGCCTTCTCAGGTTTAGTACTGCTGCCACTGCTGTTCACTGGGCTGACAGGAGAGATAGATACACACCTATTAGAAAAGCACCATGTGCAGATTTTGACAGCTAACAAATCCAGATGAAACTTCTACTTTCTCCTCTTTTTTGTGCGTGTCATAGTGATGCCATGTGAAAACAATGTTTGTTTCAAATGTTGTTGTTATCTTTAAAAATGATACTTTAGACAGGTAATACCAACTATGCTTCCTATTTTGTAGGCAGTCAGCTGGCCACCTTACATGTGGAAGGTGAACCACACAGAAGGCTAAGCACTAACAGCTTCAGGGAAAGAAGAATGGTGCTTCAAACATGTGCTCCAAATGTCGAGTAGTCTGGGGGGCAGCAACACTAGCTTCCAAGAGTACGCAGAGGTCATCAGCATAGTCAGTCTCCTTCCCAAGAATGTAAAGCCACAGTGAGGCCAAAGCCACACTCAGCCCACTACCTCATCTCTGACACTGGATGGTAGAGGCTACGTGGACAACAGCATAAACATGAGGCAAAGATACAGTAGAATTTCCCAGTAGGCTCTCAGCCATATGTAGGGGAAAATTAGTCTTGATTCAGAGATTATTTTTTCCATATTTAACAATCTCAAATAGTTTTCTTCCAAGAATTTCTGATAACTTTTGGAATCCCTGTCAGACATTAGCACCAAACATCTATGGTACAGAATAGATTAAGCACACATCATGCGAGAAACCTCCTGGTTAACTCCAAGGATGTCAGCTGCCCATTCCACTTCATACTCCCTTATTGAGATACTTCTGTACTGGAGTATTTGCTGTATTTTCATTATCCGTCTTCCCGTTATCATCCAACGTCCCTATCACCTATGTTGCAAAAAATAAACCAGTATTTGGGGAGCCCTTGTGATTACCACAGAAAAACCTGTAAGTAAATTAATAATCCTGTACCCAAAGCAGGATTAGAGTAACACACATGTTAGAATGAGGCACTGACCCACTTTTAATAATAAATAGGACTACACAGTTAATTAGTCAATGAGCATTATCTGCTCTGCGCAGTGAATGAGGCTGGAGTTCAGTGAAGGAGGAAGAGAAGGTGGCATCCACAGATCCCAACACTGCCAAATGCTTTAGAATTAGGACAGTCAGTGAAACTGTGCAGTGAGGCGATTTTTTTCTTTTTTTGGCAATTCCCAATTTCACATTCTTAAACTCAGAACTTTTTTGTTCAATACAACTTTGTGTATTACTTCCTATGTGCACAGAAATAAAATTTTCATTACATCCATTTGGAAATCATACTGTTAACATCATGGATCATAGGCAATCCAAGGATTTTAGATATTAGCTTCTCAGTACCTTTACAGATCAACTACACATTTTGAACAAATACTTTCCTTATTTGTTTCACAATACTGAAGCAAAGCCCACCCACTCTTCGACTCTTCAGTTCGCCCTTTCCTGGTTCCTTTTTCCCTAGTTAGTGTCTTTAATATCTTCAATCAGTCCAAGCACAGTAGCTTTCCCAGCAGGCAATCACTGATAACATCGGAGTGGATTTATCCATTCTTGGTGTCCTCACTCCTTACAATGGGTGCAACTGCAGAGAGCTCTATGTAGTTTTAAACCTCTGACATATCCAATAGAAGCAAGATTTTTAAGTAACTTAAATACCTATCGGTATTAGCATCTGAGCACACACAAATTCTGAGGTGGGGGGGAAAGTCTGCCTCTTTTTTTTTTTTCCTTAAATTTAGGGTTTGGACAAATTTTAGAAGATTAATCAGAAGAATGGGTCCCATATAGGAGCTTTTACCTCCAAGCCTTCTCTCAAGCCTGGTCCCCCTAGTTTAATAGACTGTAGTGCTTTCCTTCCACATAGGGGAAAAAGCGTATTTTATGATTAACTCTGTCCAAAAGAAAAATTAATAAAGATCAACTTATCACTGCTGAATCTAAGATAATTCTACCTGATTAAAGAAAAATAAAGACAAGAAAGACTTCAGCTTGAACAGCTGAATTTTGACAAAATAACCAAAATCTGAAAAGTGCCTTTTAATAGGAAGCATTAAGCAATTTTGTATTACAGGTTCATCCTGAAAGGGTATATATGACAGGCTTGTGTTAATGCAAAATACTGACAAGCTATTGGCTGCAGAGATAATACTGTTCAGGTGGCATACACTCGTCACACCTGGCAAAGTAGCAGCTGCAGGTTCCTGAAATGCATTAAAAACCTAAATGTTCAGCATGGTTGTATCTTAATTTCAGAAAAATATATGGCTGTGACCATTTAGTAGAGTTATTCAATGTAACCAAATGCTAGGTTTATGACACAAATCAATAATGCAGGCAAACTTAACACACAATGATTTAAAGAGGAACAACTTTTCTAGTATCCTTTCCTAGTTGCCAAGTGCTGCTTCACCTACAAAATGAATGGTTATTCAAATCAGTTTACCCCAAGCACCATCTAACTATTGAACTATACATTAAGAAAACGCATAACAAGCTAGTAAGACCAATGCCACTCTACATGGCATAGAGGCAATCTGAACTCTTACCATGAAAAGAAACTGCATATGGAGGGCTGAAGAAATCATGGGAGAAAAAATTAGAAGCAATTTCTGCTCACAACAGGAGATAATAGAGATCTATATGATTACTTCTTTGACTGCCGTTTAAATTTTAATGCAACGTTTCAGCTTGAATATTTGACACTTCTGAGAGCTGCAACTCAGCGTAGGTTGTTTGGAGAAGCCCATCCGAGGGTACTACTGAAACCGTTACTACCGTTACTCTGGCCAGCCTGACTTTGGGTAGAGAGGTCCAGTACCGAGCCTAACGCTGAAGTGACCGATGGGCAGCTGCCCGGGTGCCCCTGAAAGTCAGCCGAGAGAAGCTTCTTCCCACACACACCTGCCCGCTCCTTCCCATCAGTACCGGTCCGGCCCCTTCTATGTGCCTCACGGCGGCTGGTACAGCCGCGTCCCGCCCGTCTGGGATCATCACGGCACCCAGCACCGGCTGAACCGCGGGGCACGGCGGTGGAGTGGGAGAGACCCGGGGACACCGCCGCCACCGTATGTGTTGTTTCCGGCAACACCAGTGTGTCGGGGCGCAGGAACGCGCCGCCCGCCCCCCGCCGCCCCACTCCCAGCAGC
>VWZE01010347.1:448206-501947 GCA_013396675.1 Eubucco bourcierii
CTCAGTGGTCCCGGCGCTCGGGGTTGTTTATGCCATTTTCCTCTTCCTGAGCGGCCATAGGGGCGCGCCTGCGCCGGCGCGGGGTATGCTGGGTAGCGCCTCCGGGCCCGGGGCCGCGACCGAGGAGGCGGTGTTGGTTACTGCGGGCGGGGGCGGTCGAAGGAGTGGTGGATGGAAGCTGCGGGCCCAGGGAGGCCGTAGGCCGCTGCGGAGCGACTTCACCCGACCGTCCCGCTGGCTTGGCTGTGTTCGCGAGGGCGGGCGTTAACCGTCCCGCGCGGCGGCAACCGGCCTCTGAGCGAGCCGTGATGTGAAGGCGTTGGCGCCCGTTTCAAAGGGGCAAGCGGCAGGTGCAGGTGACAGCCCACTTCATTCTCCGTCTCCCCCGGGGGTGGCCAAGACAGAGCCCACGCCTGGGACCGCCTGGCTGTCGTGCTATGTGCCAGGCTGCTACTTTTACATCCCGGGTGGAAATTGAAGCACTGCGGTCTCAACAGGGTCTCAACAGATTTTCGCCCTTAGAAAGTCGTGTCCTGCTTTTCTTCTGAAAAACAGGCAGCAGCCGGTTGGCTTTTCCTTGCCTGCTGGTATAACGAGAATGCAGGCCGAGGGATTCTCCCTCTCTAGGAGTCGGATCGGCTGGCTGGGTATTTTTAAGGGGATGTTTGAAGTGTTTTCCCCCTGAGCATTGAGAATTTTGTTTGAATTTTCAGTGACTCACTTGCTAAGCTACTCCAGATTTATTTTTCCCCTCAATCAAATTGTTGGTATAGCTTATAGTGCAATTGCTGAAATTATATCTGTAGTGGAGAAACCATCTTACATTAAAGCACATTTTACATTATTTTGGTAAGAAAAACATTTACTGTAGAAATAAGATTACTTTTTGTCTATGATAGTTCTCTCGTTAAAAACAGAAAATCAGAGCCTGCCTCCAAGATGCTTTGACAATTCTTGCAATAAAGACATTAAACCAAAAAAAAAGGTGAACTTTTTTTAAATGTCACATTGGATCAAAGTTTTCCTTCGGTAAAATCTTTAAAGTCTTCAAGAAGTGAGCATGCCTTAAGCTGAAATCTCAAGATTACAATTTTTTAAGTCAGTACCATGGCTTCTCCAAGCTTATGAAGCAACTGAGGGAAAAAGCTGCTCTGCAAAGAATAATTGAATAAAAAAATAGAGAAGGGCAAAGCTCAGGGCTCCAGTTTTAGTCTGGGATCTCAAGAAAAACAAGTTGAGGGTGTCAGTTCTTCAATAATTTTTAGCCTTTTCCTTCCTTTCAGCTATATGATGAAGAGCTTGCTGCTCCTGCAAGCTTCTAAAAGTAGGCAAAAGGTGGAAAATGTGCTGTTGGTTTCTCCATTATGATCTTTGGGTAGCAGCTCAGACAAACCACAGGAAATTCCACATGGAAGAGACTTTATAAACATCTCAACCATGGGAGTCAGTCCCGACTTGTTTCTTCTCAGGCAACCAAAACAGACCAGTTTTAGTAGATACAGTCCCAGCTCCTTTAGCTATGTGTGGCACCCAGTGTGCTACTTTGCCATGCATAACACAGCCCGCTATCAGTAGTGTTGTGTCTCTTAAGAGTGAAACCAAGAGCTTCCTTGCCCTAGGAGCTGTTGCAGCCGCACACAGGTGCCCATAGGTGACACTTAATGCAGCCGTTGTGGTAGGAAAAGCAGGAGCCTGGCAGTGTGATGTTTTTTCTCACTTTATCCTGCTCATTCGTGCACTGGGAAGATGGCAGCACAGGGTAGAGGTCTCATGCAGATGGGGCCTTTGGAGTGCACAGGTTCGTAGAGAGGAATGAGAGGTAGAAGATGTGTTGAGTTAGTGTCAGGTTTGGGAGAAGAGGAACCATCTTTCACTGAAGTCTGGTTATCAGCAGGCTATTTATCAATCTTTATTCCAGGTATGTACCATGGAAAAATGTCCCTTCCCCCCAGAAAGGTCAGACTGAGAACAAGTTATATGTGCATGTGAGGAGGTTGGAAGGGAGAAGAAAATCTCATCTTTCACTTAGAGCTTTCCCAAGCTCTGTGCATCTTTTATCCAGCGCTTTAGTACTGTGAATTTAATGATATCAAGTTATCTTACGAGAGATTTCATGATACACGTAGAGTAATGTCTTTTCAGGGTAAACTGGTTGAACATGAAATTAATTCTTCCAAGCAAAGACTTAAGTTGTATAGCCACTCCCATTGCTGAAATGTATTCTAAGCCGTGTTTTCAACCATGTGAATTTGCTTTTCCCACAGCCCTTTTGCTGATCTATGCACAAAAATGGACATGTGTATTCCCACATTTTTTCTCTCTGCATGCTGTAGCTTGGCTGGAAAACATTCCCACTGGATCCAGGAAGAGCTGAGACA
This sequence comes from Eubucco bourcierii, assembly GCA_013396675.1. Classification (NCBI taxonomy): domain Eukaryota; kingdom Metazoa; phylum Chordata; class Aves; order Piciformes; family Ramphastidae; genus Eubucco; species Eubucco bourcierii. The sequence goes on from VWZE01010347.1 coordinate 450,585, forward strand.
GTAGACTGGGCAATAGTGTGTGATTCTGTCAACCAGAGTGCCCAGATAATCAATGAAGCATGCAGTATGGTGCCACTGAAGATCGAACCAACTCATCTTTTCTATCTATTCTTGGCCTGCAGAACCAAGCCAATGATGGAAGAAACTCAAGGTGACATGTGCCTCTTTTTGTGGATGCCAAAATCTCACCTCTCCTGCCTCTTCAATTCTGTTAACTATGTAGGAAGACTTTGCATGAAGTCTGACTTGTAGCCACAAAGTGTCAGTATGAGAACCTGACACTTTCTCATTGATCGTAACCAGGATGTTCCTCTTCAGAATTTTATTGCCTGTATCTGCTGGTCAGCCAGAGTGCTGAGGAGTCCTGCCAACCATTCACTATGTGCTTGAACTGATTCTGTTGTCCTGTGCAGTGCACAGACATTTCCTGGGCATTCCTGCAAAACAGTGATTGATGATACTATCTTTTTCTTTTTTTCTTTTTTTCTTTTTTTTTTTTTTTTCCCCACAACCTAGGTGCCCTGTTAATTGAATCTGGCACCTCTGTGGTGAGTGCTGCTGTTCCTGTCTTGTGCACATAGCCGGATATACTTTGCATGAGATCCAGAAAGGAAGATGAAGCAGAAACAGATAGATGCCCCTGAGTCTTGTCCCACTTTGTAGTCAAGTCCTAGCTGTGCTGTGCTTTTCAACCCAGAAATGGGAAAATATTCTTGTATGCACACAGTGAAGCCATAGCCAAGTGTCAAGAGTTTTTATGAGCTCTGACAGAAAGGCAGAGCTCAACATCACAAGATTAAAAATAGATGAGGGGAGAAATCCTTGTTAAGGGAAGCCCTGCCAAGAGCTCTTTTCTCCAGCCAAATCAAGTCACAAGTGCCAAATAGCTCTCCCCTAAAATTCAAACCCATGTCAAGAAAGCCATATCTGCTATTGAGAGTGACAGTTTCTCTTTACCTCAACCCAAAATGAACATGTTTAGTAAATCACGTGGAATCAGATCCTGAAGTGCAAGCTGACATCAGATAATGCAGTTGAATGGGATAGAGATATTGTAACCATGATTTAAATTATTTTAAGGCACAGGCATGACGAGTTTTGTAGGAATCTTGTTAAACCAACCAATTAGTTGGTAAATATAAAGCCTGAACACTGTTCTTTACAACAGCACCAGTCAGTCTATTAAAAGATATTATCTCTTCTTATAAAACTGGCCTTGCTTAATGTTACTGAAACAGATCAAAAGAAGTACTTCTAAAAAGGGGTTCACATAATCTGAATTTAACCTTTCTAGTCTATCATACATGATTTTCTTAATGATATATCATTAAGAAAAAACATTAGCAAGTTTTACCAAAAAACATAACCATGACCACAGTCAATAGTAATATTAGACAAGAATTTAGCATTTTGTCATTTACTTTTTAAAGGAAGAGTAATAAAGCCTGAGAGTTCAGAATGTACACCAATTACAGTCTGAAGTCTAAGGGAAATTACTGCTCTTGAGGAGATTATTCCACAAAATTAGGGGATTTATTGATCTTCTTTTAAAGTGTTTGTGAACAATTAATATGGCAGTCAGCATATTGGAATGAATGGACCAACCACTGTGGCAATACCTGTGGGTCCCTAACTAGATACTAGTCTTTACTAAAAGCATCTGTATGAAACTAAATTCATATTCAAAAGGAAATTAATTCCAACTTGCTGAAGTTTTTAAGTCAAATCAAGTAGCAAGTCAGGAGTTCACCCTAAAGTGCTTTTACTAACACCTGTGGTAATGATGTAAGCTAACACTTACGTTAATAACATCTGAGGGAGGAGCGGTAGTCCTAAGATGGAGTTTGTATTAGTACAAGCACTAAAATGTAAGTTTAATTTCATTGTACCATATGATTTAGCTAGAGAGTTTCTTACCATACAAGCTTCTTTCACTGGAGATGGCTTTACCTAACTGTTACAGTATCATGATGTGGCATAAAATACTTGATAATAGTACTCACTCAAAAGACTGCTTTAAGGTACACGTACACACACACACACACACACATATATATATATATATATATATATGTATGACACAATTGTGGAATACTTGTGGAACCCTTTCCACCTCTAGTCTAGCATCTTTAGAAATAATATGTCAAAAATTATATCTATTTTGGCTTTATCTGGTAGATAGAAACTGTCCTAGATGATGGCAGAAGCCTTTAAGCTGGAAACACAACATGTCCAGTAAGACTTCTAATACTAGGTCAACTGAATAACCTGCAACAGATTCCCATGGTTACAATTAAGAAAGTTAATATTAAGTTTTCCTTTGTCTGAAACACAGAAAGGCAAAATATCTTTGATGAAATCCTAGCAGCTTCCAGTGATGAATGTATTAGGTGGAAGAGAAAACAAAACACTTGGCTCACTTGGCAATTTGAAATCAAAGAACAGGTATTCACTCTTTTATTATGTATGTTAAGTGTTCAAACAGGTCATTCCTATACCACCTGACTGCCCATGAGCTATAAGTGGCAGGGATAAATGTCTGGTGATTTCAAAACAGAAGCACAATCTGTCTACCTTCTGGTTTCTGAGGGCAAAACCTGTATGTATGTAGGTGTAGTGGTGGAAGGGATACAAGGAAGCATCAAGAGAAGCATGGCCAGCAGGGCAGGGGAGGTGATTCTGCCACTTTACTCTGCTCTCCTCAGACCCCACCTGGAGTACTGTGTGCAGTTCTGGAACCCTCAGCACAGGAAGGACATGGAAGTGTTGGAGCTGGTCCAGAGGAGGGCCACGAAGATGATCAGAGGGCTGCAGCAGCTCTGTTATGAGGACAGGCTGAGAGAGTTGGGGCTCTTCAACCTGGAGAAGAGAAGGCTTTGAGGAGACCTGATAGTAGCCTTCCAGTATCTGAAGGGGGCCTACAGGAAGGCTGGGAAGGGTTTATTTAGAAGGTCTTGCAATGACAGGACAAGGGGCAATGGGTTTAAACTGGCAGAGGCAAGATTTAGACTGGATGTTAGGAGGAAGTTCTTTGCAGTGAGGGTGGTGAGGCACTGGCACAGGTTTCCCAGGGAGGTTGTGGCTGCTCCCTCCCTGGAGGTGTTCAAGACCAGGTTGGAGGAGGCCTTGAGTAACCTGTACTAGTGGGAGGTGTCTGCCTATGGCAGGGAGTTGGAACTGGATGATCCTTGAGGTCCCTTCCAACCTTACAATTGTATGATTCTATGATTCTATAAGTACAAGAAAGACTTGGACTTACTGGAGTGAGTTAAGAACCATGAAGATGATAAGGGAGAGGTTATCTGACATGTGACAAGGCTTGGACTTTTCAGCATGAAGAAGACTTGTGCAATCTTAGTAATGTATAAAAACATCTGATGGGGGTGCCAGACTCTCTTTCTGGTACTTGGTTACATAGCCAGAGGCAATGGGCACAAACTGAAACTCAAGAGGTTCCTTCTGAACATCAGGAAATACTTTGTTGTGAGGGTGGTTGAGTGCTGAATACATTGCCTAGAGAAGTTGTGAACTCTGCATCCTTGAAGATACTTAAAACCCTATTGGATGTGCTCTGGGGCAACCTATGCTAGTTATTGTGCTTTGAGCAAGGACCTGGACTAAGCAATCTCCAGAAGTGTGCTCCAACTTCATCCAAGCTCAGACTGTGTACCAGTGAGGGCAGGGGGTGGGGAGGTGTTAAAAAAAAAAAAAAGAAAAGAAAAAAAATTTAAAAAAAAAAAAAGAAAAGAAAAGAAAAAAAAAAAAGTAACTTGGCCAGGAAAGCTTGTTGTCAACCTGGTGCTTCCCTGCTCAAGGTTATTTTTTTAAGGCCTGTAGAATCCTGTACTTCCTTTCCTGATGTTTGCATCCATTTTGCAAACAGGTACCTCCCTAGTTTTCATATAATTTCACCTCCTTTGCTTGAATTAAAACCTGACTTCAGCACCAGAATACAGTGCTATTGCCTCAGTCTTTATTATCTTTGAGACATTTCCTGTGGTTTCTTTTACCTATGATAAGTCACTCCAGCTCTGGTCCATCTACATTTTTATTTGATCTTCCCCAATGCAAAAGAAACTATTTACCAGAAATCAATAAAAACCAAAATGTGAATCACGACATCATCTCTGGCAGGTTTTAGGCAGCACCTACTGACATTGAATCTGTTTGCTTAGGGGTTCCATTTATCCAGGCTGTGTACAGTTGCAGAATGGATGTCTAGTGTCTAACAAGTAAAAATGTAACACATGAATAAATAATAAAAATCCTTCAGCATATCCTAGGGGCTATTATTCATCTTATCTCTTAGAACTGGATCCACTTTCTGGCCAGGGGCTGCAACGCACAACCAGGGAAACAACTCTGTTGCAGTGTCCTGTCCCCATACAAACCAGAGGGCATTGATGGAGCAAGCAACTTTAGCCACAGGCCAGCCCTTTTGGCCCTTTACACAGCAGTGTAGGGCCTGCTGGGAGGCAGGTCTTTGAATGCTACACTCCAAGAGAGGCAGTGAGCAGAGACAGGCTGAAGGCAGACAGAGTGTCCCTAAAGGCTCACATCTGGGAGCAAACCTTGAGGCCTTTACTTTTATCCCCTGGGCAAGTCATCTGCAAAATTATTTCAGAGCAGCTGTAGTTCAGTTTGAACTTTCCTGTGTACGGTGCTAGTTCTCTGTTCCCCTTTGAGTAAACACAGCCCCATGCTGCAAATTCACTCCCCATCTGGGCAGCAGCCCCTGCTCTTGGAAGTGACTGCAGCAGGTCCTCTGTCACCACCAGACCAAGTGTTCACCCAGCAAAGGAAACCTCCCTTAGCCCACAACTACAGGTGCAGCAGACTATTCCCATGGCATTGCTCAAACTTCACTTGGATGGGTGTTTTAGCTCTGCTTGGCAGTGCCACTTGCTCTTCCCCTCACCAATACTCAGAGAAAGTACGCAGACTGCCAGTGCATGAAAGCAGAAACTGTAACTGCTTCAAAATTAAGAACTGAGGTGAAATGGCAAGAAGAGCCAGCTGCAACAAATTTACCCAAGAAAGAATGTTTTTGTAGAATTGTGAGTAAAGAACTGAAGACCCAGGCAAGGACTGAGCAGCCAGGGCAGAGACAGCTGCTTGGCTTGGTGGTGGCATCCTCCAACAGAAGGAAGACACTCCCTGACCCTCAGAGAGGCCCTCTTCTCCCCATCCCACAGACGTTTCCTTCAGGCTCAGGTCTTGGGCCCTCATTTTTGAAGAAGTGGTTTCTCTGTGAGCAGTGACGTGCACCCTTGAGACAACCACCTGCAAGGCTCAGTTTCACTCACTGGGGATGGGGTATGGCAGGGCATTATCAGCCATGGCAGAGGGCTGGCTCCATGGCCACCTTGCTGGAAGCCTGTTTCAGCTATCGGGTAAGGTCTCCTTGCACCACTCCTTGGACTGTTTCCTCTCCCTTTCTCAATCTCTCACTGTAATCTTTCACATCTTCCCCTTTTTTCCCCTTTGATTTCCCAACTATTCATTTTCTCCCACATCTTTTCTTTTATGTCCCATTTTTCTTCTCTCTCCTGGGCATGCTCTTCTGCTTCCTATCACTCTTGTCTCAACCAGCCCAGCCTGGGCTTTACTCTCACTGCATCTGATTAATTTCATGCTCAAGGCAACAAGTATTTAAATATACTGGGGTTTGTTTGTTTGTTTTCTTTTTCCTAATGTAAATATGTTCCCTGGTGTTAATGCTACCTTAACCTGATCACTTTAAAATATCTGCAATTTCCCAAGGAAATAAACCATGGACCAGATACCCTGGTAGAGTGAAATACAAGGATTCATCCAGTATTTTGCCAGGTTTTATTGCAGTTCCATGACAAAGGCATGATATTAATATCTAGAAAATGCCTTTGTTTTGTTAGAGGGAAGAGTTTGGGATTTTAAAACTTGATTTCCTCTACTGAAAATCAACTCAACATTTAACTGTTTGAGAGAAAAGGAAATAACATTTGCTCCCATCTCACATGCCTGAAGCTATTTTTCTCTAGCTCTAAAATAAATGGCTTGCTCCTATCAAACATGATCTTGCTGATTCAAAATCCAGAACTGAAACATAAAGAGAGTGTGTTTTTATGCATGCCTGGGAAAGTTATTTAACAATCTGTGGTCCGTTTTCAACTTCATATATATAAGGATAATAATGTTTACTTCAAAGAGGAATTGTTAGTTATTACTCATTCATGGCTGAAAGTCTACATGAGCTATTTGAAGAGAAGGTGGAGTGAAAATGAAAATTAGGATTTTATGATCTCTTGCTTTGCATGACTGCTGATACTACTACCCTAGCAAACCCTGTCAAAGAGGGATTGCTGTTTTCTTCTTGACTCAATTTTGCTCGTCTTGCATACTGTATAATAAAGTAAATAAAAATTACTAGCATTTGGAATGTGATGGTGCCCAAAGGCCCCTATGAGTGACCAATTTTTGTGCAGTTAAGAGACAGTACTGCAAAGAGAGAGAAAAAGGTGTGAGAGACTCAGGGTGTTATTTACCCCCATGAGAATTGCTGTTCTTTCCATTGAGAGGTATATAGGGAGGCAACATTACTTCTTGTAAGGCTAGCTGTTGCAGGGGGAAAAGGCAAATTCTTTTGGACATACAAACTGCCTAGGATTTGAAATATCAGAGGCATAGCTGACAGTAGAAATCCTGGTAACTGCCAGGTCCATATGTATCTCTTTAGCAGATCATTATTTTAAAGCAATTCTGCTGTAAAAAATGCTAAGCATTTAATTAATTATATGTAAGTTCTTTAAAATGCATGTGTTCCCTATAAGAATCTAACTATTCTAGATACAAGATCTAGTAATAAATTTTGCAGACAACAGATAGTATCCGTATTATGAACTGGAATAATCAGAAACTTCAACATTAACCAGCAAAGAAAAACTAAACTGTAATAACAGCTAGAGCAGAACATCCACAATACCTGTAGACCTAAGGCACTAGGTCTGTCTTTAAATTATAGGCTCAGAAGTGTAGGAAAGAGAAAACATCTTGACTGCATTCTTTTCTGGAAATAACTACTTCCCAGCAGAAAGGAATGTAATCCCAAGAACTCTGAAAAACAATATATACTATACAATATGTATGTAAATACACCTATGTTTATTGAATGAGCTATTCCAGTTTCTCATATTTTAAACTTTTTTTCTGATCATCTCAAGAAAGAGGTTGTTGTTAAAGAGAATCTTACACAGCATACAACTGGCTTTGCCAACCTGGATGTGGCAGAAGTGTGGATGGGGTCTGGGAACTGAGGTGGTGTCATAGAATCATAAAATAGTTTGGGTTTGAAGGGACCTTAAAGATTATCTAGTCACACTCTTCTGCCATGGACAGGGACAACTTCCACTAGGTCAGGTTACTCAAAACCTCATCCAGCCCAGTCTTGAACACTTCCAAGGAAGAGACATCCACAACTCCTCTGGGCAGCCCATTCCAGTGTCTCTCCATCCTCACAGTGAAGAACTTTTCCCTTACATCTAATCTAAATCAACGCCCTCTCAGTTTAAAGCCATTACCCCATGTCCTATCACTACATGCCCTGTTATGTAGCAGTTTCCTTTTTTTGAAAATTGGAGAATTTAATGATGAACAGAGACTTTCAGTGACCTTTCTCAACAGGGGAAGTTTTCCAGTAACAACCGCTCTTGCTCCTTTTGATTTTGCTGCACCGTTTCTTACTAAGAGCTGTTCGTGGGGTTACTTGCAGTTTTAAGGACACCAGAGAAATGAAACTGTGAGATACTGAGATCTGCATGTGGCTGGCAAATGAGAGGAAATTTTATATGAACAGGCACTGCAAGCTCAGGCTCTAAAGAGCTCTGAATGAGATTACGGTGTGTCTGATTGCACAAAAGCTATATGACAATACCATTGAAAAAACCCTCACAGAAGAGTTATTCATTACATTCCTGTGTCAGAGACCCAAGAAAGTATGAGCTGGGACAGCACACTTCTACACTTTAAGGAGAACCCCAGAAATGCTTGGCACCCAGCAACATGAAGAATCTATCCATTTCCCAGGAATACATCAATTTCTCTTTGACAAACCAGCTGACAAACATTCCAGAGCAAGTTCAGGCACTGAACCCTGACACATGCAGTAAGGTGAAATCAATGAGCACCCCAGGGGGAATCAAGTTTGATCCTGACTACAGTCTCTTTCCCAAAACATGCAAAAACCTGGGTGCAAGCCAGCTGAGAATGCTGGATAAGGCCAGTACATAGTCTGCCTGCTCAGGAAAAAAATTGTACCCAGCAGAACATGCTTTTGTGGTCATCTATCACTATGTATTTCATGTATCAGAAGATAAGATGCTACTTTTGAAATGAAGATTCCTGAAGGTGAAAGGGTTGTGCAGGGAAAGTGTTATTTTCCAGTTATAGCAAATTCAGCTTAAAACTGCGAGTGTTTTCTTTTAAGGTTTGGCCCCCTTTGCTTTCCCCACTTTTCTCCAGAAAATTCCTCAGGTTAACCATGTTTCCAGCTACTGAGAAGCTGGGAGATGCCCAGAGCACAGCCCAACTGCCAGGGCTACATCTCTGCTAAACCTCTGCTCAGCAGTGAGTGGGTGTGCACAACTGTGACTGCTCATCAGACAGGTTTGTCAGCAGAGTAGGGCTGTAGGATTTCTGTCATTCTACGGCATCCTTTCTTACAGTGATCACTAAATAGTATAGCACAGAGCACCTCTTATTCACAGGTTTTTGAACATGTAGCTTTCAAAATACCTGAAACTTTCTGGCATAAACTCACCCACATTTCAGATTCCACATTGTTAGCTGAAAAGCTGATTTGGGTCATTGAGTTGAGCTAGATTTGCATGGAAATCTGCATGGACATTTTTGCTGCAAAGACAGAGATGAAGAAGTCCAACAAACAGCAGCAGAAATTGAGTTGAGGAGCAAAATATTTACAGAGCAAAACTGTAGAACAGGAGTGGGTGCCCAATAAAGGCAGAAAGCAATTTCAGATTTTTATGGTAACAGTAGAAAAGGACAAGTCCTGTTTAATCCTCATGATCAGATTCTTCTAGAAAGAAAAGAGTGACTAGAAAATTGGTCCAGAGCCCACAAACAGCAACATTTCTCAAATGGACAGGAAAACTTTATTTCCCAATTGACTGAACTCTGTTGCTGTTACTAGAAATATATTTGAGAAGGTGCTGTAGGACTCTAAACTGAAACATGATGCAAAATGCTTTCTGAGGAATCTGTAACCCTTCAAACACAAATAACAACCTAAAACTTGCTGGTGTATTTGAAGGATAGACTATTCTTTTCTCTTCTTGTATTTTGTGAGAAATAGGATGGTAACAAAGTCAGACAGATAGCTGGATAAACATCATGTGCCTATTTCTGATCCGAAGGAAGGAAGAGTTCCCCAATTTTTCTAAGATTTTTCCTCCAAAACTACTGAAAACACCAAGCAGGATGAACAGGTAGGAAAAGTAGCTTATCAGATATTTAGCTCTGTTACTGTTGTAAAAGACATTGCTTCTTTGTAATCTAGGCTTAGTTATGTAGATAAGATTTCTAATGGGTCAGATGCAAGGGCTGGTTTGAAAAGTGTTTTATTGTTACAACATGTGCTCTAAGGTGTATGATGGACTTTACATTTATACAACTGCTCAGGAGCTGCAATTGTTTTTTACCCAAACCTCACAATGATACAATAGGAGCAATTAGAATTTACTTTTTATTAGTTTTTACCAAATGTGGTGCCAAATACCGACTACCATTTTTATCAAACAGCGTGGATTCGTGTTTGTGTTTTCATATTTGGTAGCACAACCATTCTCTCCCACTCTCCCCTTTCTGTCCATCCTTCCTGCAAACACAATTCGGGCCTTTTATGTTCCCTCCCTACTCCCTATTCCAGGAAAGGAACAACAATATGCTATAGTCAGTTGTGGAGACAACTGTATTCATTTAAAAGGGAAATTTTACAATACTAGGATGACAAGTAGTATCATTTAATTATCTGCCATCTTCTGTTTTCATTTTTGCTTTGAGTAGGTAATTTTCTCCTTGTTGATGAGGTGCCAGGACTCTGAAGTACTTTTACTTAAAGTAGCCCTTGCTTTCAAGAGATTTCTAATTCCACTAATGTCAGTGAAAGTACTAGAGTGTGTCATGTATCAAGACTGGAGTACTTAACCACAGAACAATTTGAGGTTTTTTTAAGTACTTAAAGCAAACTCACTGATGTCACTAGATAAGGTGTATCTGTTTGCTTTGCTTTAGGGTTGCCTATCTGGCTTTTTAAAGACACAAAAGTGCCTTTCCCACAAACACCCTCTAGGGAACAGTCAGGAATAAGGACAGTATAATGCCACTTTTTAATTCATGTGGTACCTCTGTGGTGGCATCACATCAGCACTTCTTTGTGCACAGAATTGTCCCTTTGTTCACAGAATCACAGAAAGTTTGAGGTAGGAAGGGACCTCTGAAGATCATCTGGTCCAGCCAACCTTGCTACTGAAGCAGGGCCACCTAGAGGCAGATGCCCAGGACACTTCTAAGATTTCTGAGGGTGGAGATCAGCACGTCTCTGGGCAGCTTGTGCCTGTACTCAGTCACCCACACGGTGAAAAGGTTTGTGCTCATTGCTGTTAGTCATAGAATCATAGAATGGTCCTGTCATTGGGCACTCTCCCCTCAGGTATTTACATACATTGAAGCAATCCTCCCTGAGGCTTCTGTTCTCCAGGCTAAAGAGTCCCATTTCTCTCAGCCTTTCCCAATAGGAGAGATGCTCCAGTCCCCTCATCACCTTTGTGGTCCTTCACTGGACTTTCTCCATCATGTCTGTGTCTTTCTTATACTGAACAGCCTACAACTGGACACAAGATTCCAGGTATGTCCTTGCCAGTACTGAGTACAGGGGATGAACTTCTATTTCCTGGCAAAAAAATACCTCCTAATGTTGTCCAGGATATAATTGTTCACCACACTTAATGGAGTGGAAAGGTCTGAGTGATGTGGAACCAAGAAGCTCTCTTTAGAGGGCATAAGATGTGGGTAAGAAGCAGAAGAAGAACCAGCCACATGTAGGTCTTTCATCAGAATGGGAGGTTGCCATGATACTGAGGTTCACTGCCTTTTCAGCCACTTCCCCAAAAAAGAGGCTCTTCAGCTGTCCCATTTATTCTTTGTAAACTGGATCACAGTGTCTGGAGCAGCCCAAACTGTGGAAAGAACAGCAGGGACTTCAGTGTGAGCACCAGCCCAAGCTGAGAAGTCATTATGTGATCACAGCTGGGGGGACCTGTGGAAAGGCTGTCATTTATTCAGCTAGTCTCATGCAAGGTAGACAAAACAAATAACAAGCAAAATAACAGTTCAGCTCTTTTAGCAGTGCCTTTATCTCAGACTCACAGGGAAGGTAGATGTAAATCTGGTTTAGTGAAATGAAAGGTAAATAAGTGTTTGAATACAACCCTGCAGTCCTTCCTCACCCAAGCCCAGGTAAGCAAAAAAATAGAAAAGGCAAGACAGATAAAAGGGAGCTAAATGTCTTGCTTGCTTCAGCCTTTAGCATTGCTCTGTGATAAGGAGATTTTTTTTTTCCCTTCAGCTAAAATCCATGAGATACTGGCATAGACTGAAAACTCGAAAAGCTGATTTCAAAGCACATCTGTAAATTAAGGAGCATCATGGTGCTAGGGCCAGTTTATATGTAGCAAAGCAACCTGTAACACCTGAAGGGTTTAGTCTACTCATAAACATACACAATCCCTCACCAACAGCAACTCATAGCCAGAGGAACAGGAAGCCTCCTGTACTCAGGTATATGATCAGAAAACCTGAAACTGATAGATACATGTAAGTAAAACTGGATTCTTATTCATCTTGGCTTAAATGAATGCTGAAATCATAGTATGAATCACGAATTATATACTCTAGGTGATCCTGCAATGATCCTGCTCCAGCAGTGGGGTTGGACTAGATGATCTTTTGAGGTCCTTTCCAACCCTTAACATTCTCTGATTCTGTGATCTAGCTGTCAGTTTGCAATAAAATCAGTGGCAAAAGTAGTCAATGAAATTGCATATATAATTGTATTTTGTGAAGAATATTCTTTCATTTTGTGTCCTTAGCTTATTTTTACTACATAATACATGGAATCAAATACATCTGTAAGTAATCAGAAAAAAAGCAAGAGTAGCTCTGTTGACTCTCAGCAACCTGTTCTGTTGGAGAAGGTTTTGTTTGGTTCTCTGACAGAGGAGTATAAAATACATTCTTGATATGATTCCTGAAATCTTCATCCATCTCCATTATTCTGTCTTAAAATCTATGTAATTGATAAGCTGGCTGGTGGACTGTTGCTAGGGTTTAGAGACATAATTTATCCCAAAGATGAAGTTTGTTTAAATCTGTACCAAAAAAAAAAAAAAAAAAAAAAAAAAAAAATTAGGACATAATGAAACAGAGGACAAATTCTTGGAAACATTGACAAAGTCATTAGCTGTACAAAAAAAAGTTGAACAGTAAATTTCTTGCAGCTGTTTCCATCTGAGACTGAAAATGGAATGTTGAGGAAAATATTAAGAAAACAAAAAAATACAGAAAATTTATTTGTGGACAGAGTTTTCCCTGCTGAACATGGCAAACTGTTGGAGTAGATGGATCTTGGCAGTGTTGTTCCTGAGACTGACTGAGCAAACTTCTCTCTTTCCCATACGTTGAAAGGAGATATTTTAGTTTCAGGCATAAATTCAATTTGGGAAGACCAGGGATGTGAATGCCTTAGGCAGAGGCAGTGTAGTTTTACTACAGAAACTGACAGACAGTGAATAATCTCTTTGCTGGTGCTTGCACTGAGTGAATTAGAAACAGTTATTCACTGTGACAAGTTCTGGTTTAATATCCCTTCAGGAAAACAAAAAACAAAACCAAAACCAAACACTTCTGAGACCACTGTAATAAATAGGGCATGACCTGTTTGAAGATGGTCTGTTGAGTACAAAGCTTTTACTGTACATGCATGAGTTATTCTTGTGGGAAAAGGGAAAAAAAAAAAAGAAAGAAAAAGGAAAAAAAAAAGGGAAAAAAACCTTTTCATTTTTTTTATTCTTCATTTTTAAAAATCATAGAATCATAGAATCATAGAATGGTAAGGTTGGAAGGGACCTCAAGGATCATCTAGTTCCAACCCCCTGCCATAGGCAGGGACACCTCCCACTAGTACAGGTTACTCAAGGCCTCATCCAATCTGAGCCATGCAAGAAGAGCCATGGGATCTCTGTAGAAAGGGTCAGTGGTTTTAAGTATTCTATTTTTAATATCAAATCAGATAAGTTTGCTGCAGACCTCATGGAAGAAAAGAAGAAAGAAGCTAAACCGGTGATCTGTCATTAAGGGTTTAGTCAGTGTATGGAAGAGTTTACAAGGAATTTTCCTATCAAGCTTCATTTCCTAATGAACAAGTGCCGGGCAGCTCCTTCGCAAGGAAACAGAAGGCAGACAGGTCGAGTGTAGTCACCGGCCGGGTAGCTACCTCTGCACTTCAAAGGATCGTGTGTGTGCACGGTCAGCGCTACCTCCGCTCTCTGATGCAGGCTCCAGAGCAGCTCCGCGCCTCGAGCTGGCGGCAGGACTGCACCGCGGGGCTGCAGCGTCCCCTCGGAGCTGCAGCCTCTGAGCTACAGCGCCCCCTAGCGGCCGCCGCCGCCTGTTCCCTCCCCGGGGCGGCTTCCTCGCTGGAGCGTAGGTGTCCTCAGCTCTCAGTTTCCCTGCAACGGAGCCTCCTCTCTCGGGTAGAAAAACCCCGGCAAGAATCGATGCGTAATACCCAATCCTGAACGGCTTCGGGGGGTTAGAATGGAGGGTGGGTGGTTGGAGTGTGAATCCAGGTGGAAAAATAATCTATGTGAAGGGTTACAGGCAAAGGCAAAGAAGGCTGACAGGTGACAGCCACATTCAAGGTTCTGTGGGTTGTCAGCGTTGTTTCTCACTCTTACATTGTGACTCAGTACACCAAGCTTTTCCCAAAACTACACGGCCTCCCTTGCTCCCCTCTTCTCACTGCTTTCCTGCTCAGTGATTCAAATCTGGAGACTCTTAGTTCCCTTCCACCCTCCAGACAAGCTACCACACTCTATAGGCTTGTTTTCACCATCTTGGATTCTCAATCACGCTTGAACATGACTGCCAAAAATGAAACCAGTTCATGTGATGTTTGTTGTTGTAATTAACTGGTAAAACCAGATTAATGGTTGATCTTGATCCCATACAGCATTACAGTAACTAGACACAACTATCACAAGCTGCAACAGAGGCATTTTGTCACCCACCTTGCTTGTTGAACCATATTCTAACAATTTTATTATTGTGCAGCATGGTGTGACACCTCTGACACCTTCATCATGTGAGAATGAACTCGCAGATTGCATTCCTTTGGAAGCTGGGTGTTATTTAAGCAGAAAGGATGAAGATACTGAGGATGGAAAGCATTCTGAAGGGGAAAAGGGAAAGAGAAAACTGAAGTTTGATAAAAGGGGGGGGGGAGAAATAAAGAGTTGTAGATAAAAGATAGAACTTGATTTAAGATCAAGTCTTTCTGCCTATCCTGCCACTCTCCCGTTAGTATCACATTTATACTGAGTAAAATCTCATTTTAGGATGCTTTGGGAGTGATTTGAGAAAAAAAAGACAGCTACATGCAAAGGTGGAGGATTTCTAACAGTTAATGCATGTGTATGCATGCAGCACATGACTGTGGGAAAACTATAACTTTTCTTGAAAATAAGGGTCTTTCTACCTTCCCTGGTCAGGAGAAAATTTTGGAAAGTCAGTCCAGAGTCTCATCCAGAGAAAAGATTCAGAAACCAAATAAGAAACTTTGGGTTACATAACTCCTGAGCAATAAAGCAGAGTGAAAGATTGTTCTATGTCTAGGAAAAGCCTGACATATGTGTAAAATACTAAACACCATGAACTGAACACAAACACAAGATGCTTTCCTTGATGGGAAGAAAAAGGTTTTCTCTTCATTTTTTGTGGGGCTCCAGTTCCTCAGGTATACTCTTTCTGACAAACTAGGGCTTGTGACACATTCTGGAGTGGCTTTCTCAGTTTTATAAAGGCCACTTTAGTTATTCTCCATTTGCAAATAACATTTGTAAGCACTTACATTAGGTAAACCATCTGATACTGAACTAGATTAAATATAACTACTTGGTTTGATATAGGTCTAGGAGATTCAGAGCTTCCTTCTCAGCTCTGAAACACATAACCCCACTTTTTGCTTTGTGCAGGTATTTCCTCATGTATGTGCCTACATACCTTGATGAAATCCTTGCTCAGTTTATGGCAACTAGAGGTTTGTCTGACCTTAGTGAGAACAAGATTTCTCCTATTGCATTTACTTTTACATAACCTATAAAAAGGTAATGAAGATGGATAACAGACATAAACAAACATTGTTCAGAGGCAGCAAGTTATTTCCTTTCCAGTTTCAGCACGGTGTGGCAATACACAAAATGATTGTGCATGCTAAGTATTTTGTATCTGTTACCCAGTACTTTTCAGTCTCTGCACGTCTCACTTTAGGCTTTTGGGAGAATGACTGACATGCAGATCATAACAGGCCAGCTAGAATCTGAAAGGTCAAGGCGATGAATTGGAGCATTGCTATTTTCCTAATGTTTCATTTCCTGATTCTGCTTCTTCTGAAAGACTCCTTCATGCTCTCATTTTCTCTTTTGTCGCTGCAATAGATTTCTCTATGACCTATGCAAGTTTAGGTCACCCCATGTTACGTAAATACTTCTGGCTATCAGATTGGTCATTTTATTTTTACTGTAAAGCAGCTGGAATCATCTCAGACCAAACATATCTTTCCTTACCCTAAAAGCCTTCCCTCATCTCTTAGAAATAAAGGCAGAGGACAACAGTGACAAGCTCTAACTGTTAATGGGATACGAGTGCCATTCATACATGAGGATGTCAGGGTACTCACTTCTCCCTCTTCCAGCATATACTACCACCTCCTGTCATTCACAGGTGCAGTTCCAGTTTATCAAACAGCTTGTTTGCATGTCTCACTCATAGTCTGGTTACTGCATCTATCCAATTCAGCCTCTTAGCCGCAGATCTTTTCACTGTTGGTGTTTAAATGCATCTTTTCCTTTCCTACTGCAGTGTTCAGGCAC
The DNA here is from genome assembly GCA_013396675.1 of Eubucco bourcierii. Taxonomy (NCBI): domain Eukaryota; kingdom Metazoa; phylum Chordata; class Aves; order Piciformes; family Ramphastidae; genus Eubucco; species Eubucco bourcierii. The sequence continues at coordinate 466,784 of VWZE01010347.1, forward strand.
CCTGCTCTCAAGATGATGTTAATGGAGTAATGTCAGGGATAAGTAGGCTCATTTCATACAATTGGAAGCTAAACCTATTTGCAGATTGGAAAGAGAATAATCCACACAAATGAGTTGAACTTTTGAGGTCATATTTTCAAGTGCTTCAGCTGATATACCTTGGTTATCAGTGGACATAGGGTGGGTTTTTGTCAGTTGAGCCTCTGGCTGCGAGCCTGTCAGATGATCTCTGTTTTGAAAAGGGTGAAAGGTAAAATGGCCAACAAATGAACAGAAGTGGAGACAGGTGAGCAGAGAAAGGTTTAGTGAAAGGTTAATGGGAGTGCTGGAAACCTGGGCTGAATCCATGAGGAGGAATTCAGCATGCTTGGTGTAGATACTGAATGCATACCTGCCTTTCAGCTACCATCTGGTATTTCCTGTCTCAAGAAATGCCAAGATTATCTTTATATGCAGTGGAGAGAGCAACATCTTCACAAAGAAGTCCTGTTCAACTTTTTCAGGGATCACAAGCAGATGGACACTGTCTTTCTCAGAGGTCTGCAAAAGCAGACTACAGGCTGTGTAGGCTGTGGAAAGGTGACATCCAAAATTAAGTGTGTTACGTGCATGAATAAGGTGGACTCAATCTGTATTTGCAAAGAAGGCTGAGAAGGCATTGTCAAAGTGTTGCCAACTTAGAGCTCAGACAGCTGCAGAAGGCATGAACATCAAAGAGGAGGTGGTGGCAACTCTTACTTCTCCCATTTTGCTTTTTCCATCACCTGTGGAACCAGTCTATTTACTTTCATCATTCAAGCATTTCCTGATATATTGACTTTTTTCCTCTTTTCAACTCTACACCTTGCTTTATGCCCAATCAATTATCTCAGGAGCTGAGAAGTAAAAAACAAAACAAAACAAAACAAAAAACCCCAAACCCTGAGGTTAGAAATTTATCAGGTCACTAGAAGAGAGATGTGTTTTATGATTCAGCACTTATTCACACTCTTGGTTTTAAGGACTTAGTGGAAATCTGACACATTTCACCAAGCCAGTTATGCAGTCTTACTTCTGCTTTTCTTGTTTATGAGCAATGATGGGAACATAGTTACTATATAGTTCTTTTATCCTTGAAAACTGACTTTTCAAGCTGCAAAAAGGCTCCTGTGAAGCGTTCTGAAGAGATGATGCCTTGGAGGCATCAGAAGCTTTCCCATACTACTCCTTATACATAAGGAGAAATGACACTTTGTTCTCTGTAAAGGCTGGAAGCTGACAAGTGAGCTGTCCTGGCTGTGTAGAGTCCTGGAGCACGGCAGAGTCAGGGAGGTGTGGAGAAAGCCATGGGCATGCCCTTCTTTGCCCTACACTTTCTCCATCAGTTTTCCTCAAAGTTGTGGGAATTGCTGCCTTGTTTGCTTCCTCAATGAGAAAGGGCACACATCTGTCAAGGGGAAAAGCATCTGACCTGGACCTCACTTGGCAGTTTCTGAGGTGCACAAATCCATGCCAGGAAGGCTCAGGAGAAAGTCCAGTACAGGCAAATCAAATGTACCCTCTCCTGGACAGGAAGGAAAGGGAAGACTAGATCTTGAGTCCTTGGGTTATCTGAGCAGGGGCTCTAAAGGCAAATCGGAGGACTTTTATTTTACCATTGCTCTAAGCAGGCATGAAGGATGACTGTATACCACATTAGTGCTGATGGGAAGGATGGTGCATGATCATCATCTGGCTCACAGCAGGCAAATGCTGACCTGTGAGCTGCAGGTTTTGCTGCTGCAGGGTCCTTTCAGACACAGTGAAATGTTCTGCAAGAGGGAGCCTGTGTTTTATCATGTGGTTGTTAAAGGAGCCTGCACAATACATAGAATCTTTTGTTTTCAGATATTTTCCACAATGTTATGGGACATATTTTTAAGGTATGATGCATCTGTGCTTTAGAATGGTTTTCAGATAGTGCTTCCACTCAGCTTCAATATACGAATGCAGAGCTTGCAAATGAACATGGTGTAGCTGTATATTCCTTTATATTCCTTTAGTCTTTTTTTACTTCTTTCTTTTTTGGGTGGGGGGAGGGGGGAAGTAATCTTTCTATAGTTTTGTTGTATTTTATTTTTCTTACAATTGCTATCCCTGAGTAAACATCTAGACATGATTATATTTGTTTTCTGCTTCTGTTTTACAGTTCTTGTTATGACAGCAGTTGCTTTCACTTCTGCATTGAAAGAAAATACATCTGAGATTACATGTGTGTTTATCAGCCAGAAGGATGAACGTTCGGGAACACAAGGGTCATCGGTATCTACAAGTCACTTTTAAAATATTCCTGTCCATTCCAGAAATACCTTCCCAGAAGCCTACAGCACTCTAAACTTTTAGGCTGTGGGGATGTCATAGTCAAAATGACCAGAGTTAGGAAAATTATAACAACAGAAGGTTAGAAGGAAAAACATCACAATATACTTTGAAATAGATAATGACTAGCTTTCTCTGAAACAAAAAAATCAATTGCTAACATTGATGCTACCTCATATCAGCATGCCTGAAAAATGCTGTATGTTACTGGAAATATATCTATGTATAAACCCCCAAAACTATATGTCCTTAAAAGGGATTGTCAAGGCCAATGGTGTGAACTGGTGGCCTACCACCATGTATATGTGCCACAACTGCTGACTCTGATGGGGAAGTTGCCACCAAAGCTCATAAATCCTTGCATGGGCTAAACCTTGACTGAGATGCCCAGGCTGGATAGGGAATCCAAAATAATTTTTTAAAATTCTAACTTGAAATAGCAGAAAACCAACAAAAGGTGATGTGCAATTAAATTATAAAGCAGCTGAGACCTGTGATTAAAATATTTCCTGAGGATTCTTGCTTCAAGTTAGCCTCATGAAAACTCTTTCATTCCTGGACAAAGAAATCAGTAATTCAGAGAACAAACGACAACGTGCCAGTCAAAGCTGTGCTGTTCTTGTGTTAGACAGAGTAGAATACAACTGTTATCTCTAGATAATGCTCAGCTCAATGGAAGGAAAAAAGAAAGAGCAAAGAATAAGAAGAACCAGCTGACCAAGAACAGCGCAGGGCAGAGGATTCAATGAACTCCGTCCTTTCATAAACTTATACCATATAAATGTCAGTCGCCAAAGTAAGGGAGATATTTAAGGGCACTCTTCAGGTGAAGCTATTTACTTGTCACTTCTTGGTGCAGCTAAGCTCAGAGACTCATTAATCCATCTGTGGTTTTCACAATGACAGTGAAACATTCTCTTTCTGTTCACAATTCTCTTTTAACTGTATGCAATGATGGGGAAATGAAAGCTGCGAGGGTGCCCAACCCAAATGTTTCTTGCCTAGCAAAGCCCCCAAGGACCTGAGGAGCAGTCTATCCAGATGATGCAGTGACAATCAGTGGAATGCCAAAAAAAAAAAAAAAAAAAAAGGAAACTGGGGCCCCGCCTTTGTTTTGAGATTGAAAAAAAAAAAGGATACTGTGGCCCTGCCTTTGTTTTGAGATTGCAAACAGAAAAGTTTTATTATAGCCTTTCTATGGTTCCATAAGAAAGGAAATGAAAACGAAAGTAAAGAATAGCCTGTATCACTAAGGAATACTATCATGCTTCTGTTTTGTAATGCTTTCCTAGAGAACAGGACTAACTAGCCCAACAAGAATCCTGTAGTGTCTCTTTCTGTAGCAGGATTCAATGTACTTATAGATAGGCATATTTATGGAAAGAAAAAAAAAAAAAAAGAAGGTATGATGGAGGGGTTATGTCATATAATTTGTATTCATACCTGGGTGTTATGAGACATTATTAATTTATGAAAGCTTTTCCAGAAGAGCATCCTTTTAAAATATTTTAATGCAAAAAAAAGCAAATAAAGCTAATAAATGTGTAACAGTTTGTCCTCTTGCACTGCAGAGCTCTAACATATTTGAAGATCTCGGATGCTATTTGAATTCTCGAGGAACAGAGAACATCTATGAACCAGTTAAAAATGTGGAAGTCAATGCGTTTGAAGATGTCGAATTAAGAGTAATAATGAATATTTCAGAGATCATTTCATGCTTTTGGTTCTTTAAAGAGAGCAAAGCTTGTAAACCTTCATTGGACTCAGAGAATCAGTAAGTTAAGGGATGTACTCAATCAAAGATCCTTTAAAATAACATTTCTTGTAGGATACAAATGGAATATTTTCTGTGGCTGTGTCTGATTGCGTTTCATGTAATGCTTTATGTCTTCTCACCTTTCTTTACTGTTGTTACCCAACAACTTACTGATTGTCATTTAAGACATATACACATATGAACCTTAAAGGATAGAATACTTGGAAACAAGCTTATTCTTTTAATTTGTATAGCATTGTGTATGGGAGTCTCCAGGGACTTTCTGAGATGGATCAGTCTGAGCTTTGCAGTGCTCATGATTTTATTGTCAAAGAAACTGAGGCATGAAGAATTATGTGACTTGTTGGGGTCACACTGCAGATCAGGAACAACAGTGGAAAGAGCATTCTAAACCTCACAGCTAAACCTAGTCTGGAACCTGGGCTGGGTTATTGTCTCCACCTCCAAAACAGGAGGGATGGGACTGTAGGTAAAGCATTTCCTTCCCTCCTGTGGTTGTTACCAGCTCTCCTAGGCTCAGGAAATCCATCCCTCCAAATGCTCAGTGTCAAGCATACAGCACCTGTTGATTTTAAGTTCTTCATGCTGCTTGTGTAGGAAAATATAGGATGAAAACACTTCAAGATGAATGTAAATAATGAATATTCATATCTCTGAAGGGTTATTTGCAAGAACAAAAGAGCTAACATCTTATTGTGTGCACTGAATATTACCTCTTGAATAACAAATTCCACTTTATTTTCTGTTTTGTAGATATGTTACATCTTTGGCTTTTTCCCAAATAAAAGAAACACAAGCTGGAAAATACACACTCTCAGTCATAAGTAAAACTGGCAATTACACAGTAGTTGTGACTGTTCTCATCCAAAGTAAGTATATCCCACATGAAAGATTTAAGGGTTCCCATAATAGGTTCAAGGGGAGAGACTGAAGTCCAGTCAAAGCAATAAAGGCCTCGTGTTCTGCATTTCAAACATTTTCCTAAATTTGCATAGGACTTTGAGCTGTTTTCAGATGCTGAAGTCAAAACCACAGACTGTGTGAGAGTAAGCTTTCACTAGTAAATATACTAGAGGAATGAGCAAAGAAAGATATAAATGTGCAGTGTCTCTCTTCTCCCCTATGAGAGGTTACCTTCTGTGCCAAAAGGGACAAATCCAGGTTGGTTTTTGTGTGCTCTCAAAACTTGCAGGCTAGATTTGTTTGCCTTCATCTATCTTAACCTGCTTATTCTGGCTGTTGCTGGCTGGACCATTACCTGGACCAGATGAGGACATCCCTTTTTATTTTCTGCCTCTGACACTGAAGTAAAACTTTGTCCCACTGTGCCACTTCTCCTCCTGTGCCTGCCACTGAGTGTCTTTGCACTTTTCTCATAGCTTTTCTCTGCACAGTTCTTTAGGCAGCAAAAGGCACCTCTGAGAGAAAGAGAAAGGCAAAGTGCCTTCTTTCATGCCAACCTTTACTTGTTTGTTGGGGGTGGTTGGGTAAAACAACAGTACTGCAACTGCTTAGCACAAGCTGTGATTTTAACTACTGTTAAGTGCTCATGACAGCATACATGAGGTGTGACTTTTTGAAAGGCTCACAGTGAAGATTCTATTGCAGTGAAGATTCTATTGCATTTTCCCAAGGATCACACAAGAGGCATCTCTAGTTAAGGACAACTGCTGCATCAGAGTTTGAGATTCTGTTTCTACGTAAGGGTGTCTCTGAACATCTTAAAAACAAAGACTCATGCTGACATGATTTTTTATAATAGGTGGAACACACTGTATTATTTGTCTGAAATGGGAGAAATTTAAAGATTTTTTTTTTTTATGCAAAAGGCATTTCAAGGAAAAGAAGGCAACACATCAATCAAACCAGCTAAAAGACCGACAAGTCCTTCTAGAGACAGATTTAATAACAAGCATCACTACTTGCCTTGGTTTTGGCAAACTATGACTAATCAATATTTTTTACTTCCTCTTCATTTGTTTTTATTTCTTCTTTTTGACATTTTTTTCTCTCTTGTGCATCTGAAGTGTCACTTTCAATCTTTTCTTGTTTTCTTTGAAGGCCTGTTGCATGTCTCAGTTATAATTCTAACAGCTTCAATGAGGGAAAATCAAATATTTAATTAAAAATTACCTTCTTTACTGTTAGGTTTTAGAAGTAAAAGCACTACATGAGCAAGCAAGAGTAGTTCGAAACTATCTCAATAAATCAAATTACTTGGGTTGAATACTCTTTGCTCCTGTGCTTCTGATATCATAGTTACATCTCTCATAAAATCCTTCAGGCTAGATGTGAATCCTTCAACTCAGAAGTGAACCTTTATAGGTGAAAAAAAACATAACCAACCCCTCTAGGCCCAGCTTATAAAAGATAAATGAAGAAAGAAATTTAAAAGCTGAAAGTATTAGTTTCACCTCAGCATGTCACCCTGCAGGTAATGGAAGTAGGACTCTAAAGAAAATGTCCCTTTCCTGTGCCAGAGCTATGATTTCATTGTAAAATGACCTAAACCCAACCTCAGTGCTTTTTATTTTAAGTCAGATCTTTAGCAGTTTTAATACTTTAATTTTTTTCTGCTAAGTCCAAGTCTATGTTTGACAGAGTTCAGGGAACTGGGAGTTGTCTGGGAACCTTATCCCTCTGCATTACAGATACAGGATAGAGAAGCCTGGTGGTTATCAGAAGCTATTATCACCTGTTGTTTTTTCATCATGTATACAATTGGACTGAGTAGTATGCAGCCATCCCATTTTGTGTAGAGTCTCAACAGGTGTTCCGCCAAAGGTTTGGAATGTGGTTGTGAAAGGTATGGGTGCCCCTGCCCAGTGAAATGAGTAGTGACCACAGCAAATTAACACCTTTCCATATCAGTCCCAGGATTATCCTGAGGTGTATAGAAGAAGACCTTTGATACAGGGAAACCGTGTGTTTAGCAATCAGGGCTGAAAAGCTCATGAGACAACCCACAATGTTCCTAGGGCAAAATAATTCTCTATTCCCTCTGTTGAAACCTCCTGAAACAAATTACAGTTCTGTAACTTCATGAACCATGAAATGAGTGAAACTCTGTTTCAAAACAACTTAAGCACTTTGAAAGACTTGTGTGATTTTTAACAGAGAAACCAGGCAAACCCTATTTCAGGAAAAGGAAAAGATCAGATGGAATCGAGTGCATATCTGAGAGCTATCCCCAGCCCTCTGTCGAGTGGATGTTTTGCAAAACACCTGAAATGAGGTATGGTGTATGTTTATGTGCATGTTGAATCTCTAGAATAACCATTCTGAAGAAGAATGAGGAGGTTTTGTACTGCTCAGTATGCCAGTGACCTGGGTAGATAACCGAAGAAGAGTTTTTGGATCAGAATTTTTGGAAACTGGCTGTGCACGTTCATGTGCTGCTTGAAAATTTGTGTCTGCGTGATCTGGTTTTGGAGTGCTGCAACATATTTTTCTTAGAAATACTGGCTGTTGTGCTCTTCTGGAAACATTCAGTTCTTGGGGGAAAAAAAATGTTAGTCTAGTATTTTGATCAATCAAAGGTTATCTAATTTCCTTCTAGTTTTTTTTGTGGGTTTGTTTACTTTTTTTGTTTGGTTTTTTTTTGTTTGGTTGGTTGGGGGTTTTGTTTGTTTGTTTGTTTGTTTGTTTTGTTGGAGTTTTTTAATGGTTTTTTTTCCTTAGTTTTTTTGTTGTTTTGAGTTGTTTGGGGTTTTTTTGGTTGGTTGGTTGGGTTGGGTTTTTTGTTTGGGGTTTGGTTTTTGTTTTGTTTTTTTTCTTCATAATGTGAATCATACAATCATAGAATTATTTAGATTGGAAGTGACCTGCCATCAACAGGGATATCTTTAACTAGATCAGGTTACTCAGAACTCTGTGCAGCCTGACCTTGAATTTTTCCAGGCCTGGGTCTTTTACCACCTGTCTGGGCAACTTGTTCCAGTGTTTTGACACCTTCACTGTAATAAACTTCTGCCTTATATCTAGTCTAAATCTTTACTCTTTTAGTTTAAAACCATTGCATCATGTTCTACTGCAAACAGACCCTGCTAGAAAGTTTGTCCCCATCTTTCTTGTAAGTGCTTTTTATGTGCTGGATGTCCACAATAAGGTCTCCAAAGAGATTTCTCTTCTCCGAGCTGAACAGTCCCAAAACTCTCAGCTTTTCTACTTAAGACAGATATTCTAACACTGATTATTTTTGTGGCCCTCTTCTGGAGCCAGTCCTAAGGTCCATGTCTTTCCTGTACTGAGGACTACAGAACTGGACACAGTACTCCAGGTGGGCTTTCACAAGGAGCAGAATCACCTCCCTGAAATATGCTGCTGTGCTTCTCTTGATGCAGCCTAGGGTATAGTTGGCTTTCTCAGCTGTGAGTGCACTTTACCAGCTCATGTCCAGCTTTACATCCACCAACAGTCATCTCTGCAAGGCTGCTCTCAATCTCATTATCCCCCAGGCTGCTTTGATACTAGGAGTTGCCCCAACCCATTTGCAGGACCTTGCTCTTGGCCTCATTCAATCTCATGAGATTCAAGTGGCTCCGCTTCTCGGGCATGTTTTGGTCTATCTGGATGGAATCCCATCCCTCAGGCATGTCAACCACACCACTTAGCTTGGTGTCCACCAAACCAGTTCTTCATCCACTGCACAGTCCACCCATCAATTCCCTATCTCTCAAATTTACAGAGAAGAATGTTGTAGGGAACATGTTGAAGGGCTTACAAAGGTCCAGACAGATAATACTGTCTACTGATATAGACATTCCATCACAGAATCATAGAATCATAGAATCATAGAATGGTAAGATTGGAAGGGCCCTCAAGGATCATCTAGTTCCACCCCCCTGCCAGAGGCAGGGACACCTCCCACTAGTACAGCTCACTCAAGACCTCCTCCAACCTGGCCTTGAACCCCTCCAGGGAGGGAGCAGCCACAACTTTCCTGGGCAACCTGTTCCAGTGCCTCAGCACCCTCACTGGAAAGAACTTCCTCCTGACATCCAGTCTAAATCTCCCCTCTGCCAGTTTAAACCCATTACCCCTTGTCCTGTCATTGCAAGACCTTGTAAATAGTCCTTCCCCAACCTTCCTGTAGGCCCCCTTCAGATACTGGAAGACTGCTATAAGGTCTCCTTGAAGCCTAGAAGACCACTACGCTGGTCAGGTAGGACTTCTTGGTGAAGCCATGCTGGCTGTCTTGAACCACCTGCCTGTCCTCCCTGTGCCTTGTCATAGCTTCTAGGAGGATCTGTTCCATGATATTCCCACAGAGATTAGGCTGACTGCTCCATAGTTCCCAGGGTCCTCCTTTCTACTGTCTTTGCAAATGGGTGCTATGTTTCCCTTTATCCAGTCACCAAGGACTGCACCTGAATCATTAAGGCTGGAAAGATGTTGCAGGGGATCAAACTTTTCTAAACTAATTTTTTGTTGGTTTTTTCATTCTGCTAATATATGAATTTGTTTTTATTAGCATCAGGAATCATGCCTTTCTCTGCAGAGTGGCAGAGAAATGGCCACTGGATTTGTAGCAGCTTCCAATTCAGGGATGTGTAAAAGCTTAGCCTCTCTGTTTTCACCCTTGTCCACATTTCAGTCACAACATTACCTGCCTATGAGCCAGTCTGAGCATATTCAGGTCATTTCAACTCAGATTTCTGCCTATGCTGTGACATTTTTATTTTATTATCTCTGCTTTTCCTAATTCTTTTTTCATTCAACTGTGTAGGATCCAGTTTTCCCACTATTGTTTACATATTCTTATAGCTTAGAGATTTATCAGATTTATTTGCTTGGTTAACCAAATGAGCCAGTGAATAATTGTGCTTGTAATTGCAGTTGTCCTGATAAAATGCATGAAGAAACTGGGAAAATAGATGGCATAGAGAAGACACAACATGAATTATTTCAAACTTACATATGGTGCTGTGCAGTTAATGACCTGGGCAGGGAATGCACCAGCCTCTTCACAATAGGTACCTTCTTTATAAGTTTTATTTACTTGTGATCTGGGTCCTGCCACTGCATTTAGTTGCACTACCCATCTGAGTATGCTTGCTGGCCTAATTACTTGTTTGCAATCACTGGAACAAATCTAACAGTAAATATGAGTACTCTGATGCACATTTAAGATCTAATTCAAATAGTTACTTGTCTCTGTGAAAAATGCCTTGCCCTTCTACTTTTGTTAAATATCTATTAACTTTTTTTTTTTTTTTTTTACCCATGCTTTCAGGGTTGTGTTGCATGAAAATGCTCTTCAAAGTGTTGTCAAATATGTACATTTATAAACAGTCACACATTTATCTTTACATTTAGTTTTCTTTGTGGTTTATTTTAAATAAGCCTGACCTGAAATAAGATCTGTGCTGAACTGTGCCCTATGGATATATTGTCAGTTATGAGAGAAAAATTATTGGAGACATCTAAATACCTCAAATTTATTTATTTCATGATCTGTGAGTAATTTTTCCAAACTCTAATTTTCATTGCAGTGTAATAATTATGGAATCATAGAATGGTTTAGGCTGGAAGGGACCTCAGAGATCATCTACTGCAACACCCCTGCCATGGACAGGGACACCTCTCAACTGACGTGTCTATGCAGCAGGAGAACAAAAATATTCAGCATCTTCTCAGGCAAAGTCACAGTTGTTTCAGGGACTATGTTTTTATTTCACAGATTTAAATGAAAGACAAGCAACACCTTTGCCTGAGTTACTTCTTAAAGCTGGGGAACCATTGCTGATCAGATGCAGAGCTGTTCACCATAATTATAAATTTGGAATAAAGTTATCTTTTGAAAGCAAAGAAGTTGAGCAGGTAAGAAGACAGGGCATATTTTAAAATAAGCAATATTTTGAAGCCAACAGATTAAATGAGAATCTCTGTTGGAAACCAGGATCGCCAGTTTGAAGGGTTGGACTATCAAGCAGATGACTCAGCAGTTCGGGTCCGGTATGCGTTCGCTGCAGCAGCACGGAGAGGTGACAGTGGACGTTACACCTGTTCTTCTACTGCCCACCCGAATCGAACTGCTTTGGTTACAGTTTTAGGTAATTTCAACCCCCAGTGTTAATTATGTCCCTCTGTTGGTTGTTTTGCTTTGTTTCCCATCCCATGGGATGATTCTTTGCTTGCAGGTATTCAGGGTATGCTTATAGCTTCTTTTCAAAGAAGATAGGTTGTTTGCAGTTACTGGCAGTCCAGGAGAGCCAAGAGATTAATCTGAACTGAGTCATACTGGTACCTGAGGATAGTCAACATTTTCTTTGTATTGTTTTTCACAACATTCCCATTAAAAGACAGTGCTTATACAAGTGTCAAAACCAGGACTGTGCTATTTAGAGCTCTAGTCTGGGTGGTTGCTTTAATGGTATATCTGGAAACACGGGCTGGGTTTCATCTCATTTTACTGTAGGTGACTCTCAGACAGAGTGACACAAAGTCATAGTAATTTTTCATGGGGACATAAAGCTATAGAGTTGCCTTGGACTTTCTGAGCAGGCAAGAGTAGTCTAATTGTGTAGCCCTTCTCTGCACCACCAACTTAGATGTAGGCAGCTGCAGAGCAGGTACAAACCAACTAGAGGTAAAGTACTGCACAAAACACCGTTTCTGGAGCTGGCCAAAACTATAAAATACATGACCTCCCCATGCATTTGTTCAGTTTTAATGCTCTGTGTATTCCTTTGGCCAGAGACTGGAATGCTGAAGTTAGTCCAGAGCAGCCTCAACTACACATTTTGTTTCTCAGATAGAAACGATATACAAATAGGCAAAAGTCTATAAATAAGACACAGAAAGGAAACCTGTAGTTAGGACTGTGCTACTGGAGAAAGGATTAGGAGTAGTTTTCTGGCTGATGTACTTGGAGTAGCTCTGAGAACAAGACTCTCTGAGGCACTCACATGTTGGACCTAAGATGAGGTTGCTCTCAGATTTTACATCACCTAAGACAGGAATGCTAGGAAGTGAGAATACTTACCCTCATCTCTTTAGAAATTACTTTCCCAATGCAATATCCTCTTTTCACTTTCTGCCCACCACTGGGCAGGAAGTTCTCTCATCATTTACGATAACTGAATGTGATACCTGGGCGTTTTTTTCTACATACAATTTCTTAGTAAACAGGAAGGTTGGCCTGAGTGGTACTCTAGAGGCAGGGAAAGATCTGCTCCTTATCAGTGCTGATACCTAATTCTGAAATGGTAGCTTCTGGGATACGTAAACTAGCAGGTATGAATTATGTGTCAATAATAGAAGATATTTGGGTCACTGTCCCTGGAAGGCTGAGTAGAGTGGTTTTTGACAGGCTATGACAAGCTACAACAATTGTATCCTTCTTAATACCCTTAATGCCAAAAACAAAACAAAACAAACAAACAAAAAAACACCAACCAACCAACAATAAAAAAACCCCAAACAAACAAAAACTTCTGAGGGCCTTTTGGCTCTGCTGATTAAAAAAAGATCTGTTTGTTTACTTACATGGTGGATTTAAGTAGGGTGGGATGTTGTTATACCTAGCTGATAGCCATGCTTCTCTCTCCAAGGTTGTACAAGAACATCCTGTACTTCTGATCCACCCCAACCTTTAGCCTAATCTATGAATGACAACTGTTACTGATGTGAATTTGTGCCAGCATCCCAGATTCCATTCTGACAGTGATATAGGCACAGATTTCACTGAGTTGTCTATGTCACAGGGTAGCAGTTTCTGAAATGATCAGTGTCCTACCTTTAAACCATCACTGTGCATGAGTCAACATCTACAGCTACAGTGGGAAATGCTGTAATGTAACTTAACCAAGAGAAAACTGATTTAGTTGGCAAGTACTGAATCGCCTGGGCAGCCTGGGTAGCACAACTACATTGAGGGGTTGTGCTGGTTTGAGGCTAACTGGAATGTTTTAATGGATAAAATTACATTATTGTCTGTGAAAGGAAAACAATGGTGATGTCTACTTCACTCATAGGCTTGCTGAGATGTTTAAGACTAAGAACACAGAGCATAGATAAAACACTCAGGCACAGACACTGTCAGTTGCTGCCTCTCTGCGATCTTCTTGCCTTTTCCTCTCTGCTGAGTAACCTCACTAACCACTTTCCTTCTAACCCCCCCTGGCCAATCCTCCAAACTCACCTTGGATGTAAGCCAAACCCTGGGGTAGAGGGGTGGGGAGAAGGTGGAAGGGTGGTTGGGAGCCCCTCCTGGGGTCTCTGATTTCTGGGAGGGGTGTTGTGTTTCTGTATTGCCTTTAACTTGTATATTTCTGTAAATATTCATATTTATCTTGTATATCTCTGCTTGTACATTGTGCTGAGCTGTAAATAGAGCTTCATTCCTTAACTTCCAGCAGGCTGAGTCTAGTCTGGGTCATTTTACAAAGTGGGGGGGAGGGGGCAGGAAACTCCCAAACCGTCACAGGGGTGGTCTTCTAATCTCTAATAACACCTTGGAGCCAGAGAGCTCTGGTTTGCGCTTTGCTAACTGATGCTTCACCAAGTTGTTCCATACTGTGTAGCTGGTAAGGTCAGGCAGAGTGGTTAGGCCACTTTAAAGCACAACAAAGATCGCATCAACAACTACAGCTGCAAAGCCCTTTGTTTCTGCAGTCCTTAGTCTCAGTTTCCATTGAATGCAGAATTTTTAGTACTACACAACCTTGATTCAGGAATATGCAAGCTATTTTGCAACACATCTTTGCTTTAAAGCAACAAACATGATAAACACAGACTTGAAAGCTTTGATTCCAGTCTCAAGAATTTCATCTCACTTCTCTGTCATTACAGAATAATCATATTCACTGTTTCTATGGCAGAACTAATGTTTCTAAACCTGCCCAAAAAATGGTAAGCCAAGCAATGATGTGCTTTTTTATTTCTCCTTCAAGAAAGAAAACTACTTTTTCTTATTTATTTTCCAGAGAAATGGCACACCCTGCTCCAAAGTTCTTGTGTGCGCTCTGGAGAAAGTGTTCACTCTTGGCTGATTATGTTGGTAACATTACACACAGAAATTACATGCTGCCTGGAAGAATGAGGTCCAAAAGATCATTCAAAAGAAAATTATCTAATTTATAAACCAAATAAGCCTTTAATATCAAAACCTAGGAGAACAGTTATAAAATGAATTGCTGCTCGTTTTAAAATACTGAAATTCTGTGGTTATGGGAGTTTCCAGATGGTATTTTTTTTAAAACAGTCAGTCAGCTAGACAGAGATAAAACATGCCAAGCAGAACATAAGGTTACAACCAGAGAAAAACACTCAAAAGGAAGACAAAAATCAGTCAAACAATATTTCTACACTGCATTTTTTTACTACGTGGCTGATTAAACACTGCTACAAGTTTCCCAAAGGTTGTAGAGTCTGCATTTTTGGAGGTATCCAAAGTCAATTGGACATGACTCTGGGCAACCTCATCTAGTTGAACCCATTTTGAGCAGGAACTGGCCTAGACATCTCCAGAGAGCTTTCCAAATGTACATGAGTCTGTGATTTTTACAGAGATGATTCTAGTCTCATTGATCCCCTCCCACTGGTCCCCTTAGAACAGTCTCACACATTTGTCTGCTCTTCAGTGTCTTTGGGTGGGATTCCATCATCTGTCATAAGACATTGAGCAATTGCTTTGATTCCCTCATCAGCCAGTGTCAAGATACAGATATTTCCAGAAGTTCACTACATCTATTTCGTCTTCTATTTTAGGATGGAATACAGGCCAAGGGATTCAGAGAGGTAGCTTGGTTTGGTCACTAAACTTTAGCTAGCCCCATTAGGTGAAGGTAATATCATGCTTGCAGGGCAAGTACCAGCACCTCATGGTTCACACACATCACCAGAACACTTTTTCATTTTGCTGTTGTCCTGCATCAAAGATGTCTAATTTAGATGGAGAAATAAAGGAGCAGCTACAGGACATTTAGAAAATCTTCTGTTCATTCCAGGGAAGGAGAAACAGCTACTACCAATGTCTGATTATGCTGGTGATGCTAACTCGTTTTGTTGCCCATTAGAGAAAAGCCAGGAGATGCAGCTGTTAAGACCTGGAACATGCACCTGAACCAAACCAAGTACATAATGGAATTGTTTGCCTTCTGGTTCTGTAGCGCAGGCTGGGGAGAAGTGTTGGACCATTTTGGAAGGGCTTTGGTCTGACTAAATATGCAACTTGGGTAGGCTCAGGTCATTTGTCTGCAGCTGAATATGGTGATGTCATTTCAATACTATTTTAAAGCATTATATTCTTGTGATTAACTGTGTCTTTTGTGATGTAACACGTTTTGTTTCATTTTGTTTTCTTGTGACAGTCAAACCAAAAAACATAGAGATGTCAAAATTCCTTCATTAAACAGACAGAATTTTGTTATATCAATTCTATTCTCTTATAATTTTTTTCAGAAAAGGGATTTATAAATATCACAGACTCTAAAGAAGATTTTGAAATTGGTGAGGAAGAGTTTTGCTTTGAAGTTAACTTTACAGCATATCCGCCAGTAAGATGCATGTGGCTATTTTCCAAAAAAACATTTCCATGTAAACAAAGCTACAGTGTGGATGGACGCAGGTACTTGAATATTCTTAAATAATTTGATATAATAATGTTTCCTCATTAAAGCTCATTTGGACTACTTATTGTTCATCAATGCCACCCCGGCTCTGGGAACAGTCTGAGAGTCGTAGAATCATAGAATAGTAAGGTTGGAAGGGACCTCAAAGATCATCTAGTTCCAACCCCCTGCCATAGGCAGGAACACCTCCCACTAGTACAGGTCACTCAAGGCCTCATCCAACCTGGCCTTGAACACCCCCAGAGAGGGAGCATCCACAACCTCCCTGGGCAACCTGTTCCAGTGCCTCACTGAGAGAGCTGGGGTTGTTCAGTCTGAAGAATAGAAGGCTCCAGGGGGACCATAAAGAAGACTTGCAGGACCTGAAACAAGGGCCTACAAGAAAGACAGCAGGGGACTTTTTACAAGGGCTTGTGGTGATAGGACAAGAGGGAATGGACTGAAACTTGGGGAGAGTAGAATTAGACTAGATATTAAGGAGAAATCCTCTGCAGTAAGGAAAGTGAGACACTGGAAAAGTTGCCCGGGAAGGTCATAGCTGTCCCCTGCCTGAAGATCTTCAAGGCCAGGTTGGATGAGGCTTTAAGCAACCTGGTCTAGCAGAAGGTGTCCCTGCAAATGCCAGGAGAGTTGGAACTAGATGATCTTCCAGGCCCCTGAACTGTTTTATGAATCTATGTATCTATGAATATTTTGTGGTATCTTTGTGTTTTTAAAATGTTGATGGGCCACATCGTGAAGCTATGTTAATAAAAGGCACTCAAACATTAATTTGACTTTCAGCAGCAGTTTATGCATCTAACTTCTAGAATCACTTTACTCTCAGTGCTGAAGTAAACCTTTTGGTAAGTTATGCATCTAGCAGCCCTTTAGTTTATAGGTGCATTTTGCCATTCTTTTTCTTTTCAACGTAAGTTCTGTTACAGATCTGTTTTAGTTTTCATAGTAGATTACAAGTTCAACACGTTCCCCTTTCATCATCTTGTTCTTGATGGTGTTCCCAGTGTCGTTCAAACTGTTCAAGTCAAGTGCAGGGCTCTGTAGATTCCCAAGGTGCTGTTAGATCCGTTTGAGTGTGCCTGTGCCACAGAAACATAGCGTTCTGCTCATTAGCCAGGTCATGTATTCTTCCGCTGCTGCAAAACATGTTTTGAATCAACCTGTTAGTTATCTACCTTTTCTGTTATTTCCTACCACGAAGTTCTGGCATGAATCCTGTTTAAGGCTAATGTTTTCTCCATTCCCTAGGCTTTCTAATTTCTTGATAACATTATCTAATTTCCTTCAGAGTTGCTTTCAGAGTAGTCCCATGGCTTTCAAGGTAACAGCTATTATTTACTTCAATGCTAATAAAGCCAGGATGCATTTTTAAAGTTTTACCTTTAAAACCAAGCAGGACCTAGACAGGAGTTAATGTGACTGCACTAATTTCTTCTCTTAATACATCTCTTGGCATCTACATAAAGCTCTGTCACAGATTTGACTACATACTTTGTTTTGTTTTCTTTTTTTTCCACAGTGTTTTGATACACTTAATTTTATTCACTTGCTTTTCAAGTTGTCTTTGCAACAAACTGACCTATTCATCTGCGTCTTGTGGTCTATCAGTGTCAGCCCTTCATGAGGTTCAGAGACATCTCAGTTTAGATTAGTAAATTGTCATCTCCTGGCAATGGCCACAGGAACTCTGCCCCTGCTGATAAAGTGAGGGCTATCAGCAAACTTTGATAGCATTGGATGGGTGTTGGTGACTAATCTGCAATGCCTGACATGGGCTAGGCAGATATGTTCTTTTTGATCAAGACTGATTTTGGAAATGGGATCTCAGGGGATATCCATGAACATTCGCTCATTCTTGTCCAATAGGTATCACCCTCCAGCTGATAATGCCAGGTTAATCTGCTTTGCAGCTGGTATGCACCTCTTCTCACTGCTTCTAAGATCATGAGTCAGTTCTGCTTGGATGACTGACAGCTAGTGTGAATTCAATCCAGATAAGAAGGTACTACGGACTGAGCCCACAATAACAATTTTGAGAACTCTTGAAATAGCTTAGATAACCCTTGTTAATCGGTAAGGTGCAGCTCTGGGTAGTCTGGGATTTATGAGTCACTTCAGATAGCCTTTGCAGCCCAGAAGCAGCGGTTGCTGAGTGCTGATCACCACCTGCTGGACCGGGAGAATCCTCCCTGTGTCTCTGGAGCAGCACGTCCTCGGCTGGCTGTCCTGTGCTGCCATTCCTGTGCCTGCCATGGCCGTGGCCACAAGCACTTCGAAGAGATGAGTCTGACTATGCTGGTGATTGAATTATTTGTATTTTAGGCAGTTATACATTACATCAATTTATCATTCTGTTTATTTTATGAAAAACAAAATCGAAATACATTCATATGGGGATTATTTAATCTGGTAAGTACATTTGCGTGTACAAACATACCCCCACAGCAATCCAGTTTCAGTCAAATACTAACATTGGATAGTTATGTTTCACCTGAGGAAAAGGAGCAGGGATAGAAATTTCATTATGTTTGAAATCCTCAGAAGCAGCAAAGGGTGAGGAGGTCAGAGGAGTCTCCCTGAAAGCTGTAGCACCACAGATTTTATTATTTTAATGCAGGAGGCTTTTTGAAACAAAATTTAAAAGGTCACTGAACACCTCAACTTATTGTGAGTCCCATTTTGAATATTTTAGTTGATTTGAGTGTAATCCCCTCTCCCAACACTTCTACTTTAATCCTTTCATATCCCTTTTCATTTCCTTTTTTTCCTTATTTATGCCATTTCCTTATCAAATTGTTTGTCTTGATTATACCATACTAGATTTTATCAATTAACTCTATCGCCTTCCTTAGCTTTTAACTTCAAGTGCCAAGGATTCACTTCTTCTACCACTTCCTTTACTTATCTTCATACCTTCCTTCAGAATTTCCATTTTCTAATTGCTTTTGTTGTCTCTCTGTTTTAACACACTGTTGATTTTCACTTCCCTCATATGAGTAAATGAATTGTCGTACACAGAATGGTCTCTGTTAAATTCATATTTAACTCATATACTCATACTTTGAACTATCACAGACACTCTTTTTTAATGACTTTTTCATTATTTCATTAGGATTTAATTCTTTAGATTTAGGATTCCAAAAGCAATATGTCATTTGTGGTTCCCCTGCCTGCAAAATCCATTCTGAGGCAGCTTAGCAGAATCTAATTTGAAAAAGTCCCTTAGTTCAAGAATACCTTCAAGGCCATTTCAGATTAAGATATTTAAAAATCAATAACAATATGGAAGTGTTACCTTAGTCAGAAGGCAAAATTACCAATGGCTTTGATGTGAGTTTTCTTGGTTTAGAACTGTAAGGTGATACTTAGTCTCTTAGTTAATTTGTATATGTCTTGCTTAATGAGAAACACATCGAATCTAGATTTCTTGTTACAAGCTCATTATTGCTTTCTCCTACTTTGCAAATTACTGGTATAGGCTGTCCTTTTTCTGCTATATGCTGTAATTTTTCTGTCTGCTTCAACCTCCTGATATGCCTGCTTGCCTTTACCAGTCCATTTGGAAGCATCCTACCCTGTTTTGCTTGAGCAGTCAGATAAAACTTCTGCCCCCAAAATGCCTAGTCAAAAGGACAATAATAGAATCTGTATGATGATCTGCTCACTTCTCCCTGCCTCATCCTATGTCACATAAACCAGTGACTTAACATGTCAGCGATGAAGAAATCTTTAAGTTTCTACAGTCCATTATTAGCTTCTGCCCAGGCACTCGTTAAAGCCCTCCCTCACCATTTACATCCTCACAAGCCATTTCCTGCATGCTTGGAGCCCTGGTTTGCTGTGATCACCCTTTGAGTTAGTAGAAGGATAGCCTTCCTCCTGCAGACATATCCTGATGCTTTATCTCATTGATGACGGACTTCTGCTGATGACCTCAGGTCTGAGTTTCCCTCAAGTGTTTCCATTTGGAGAGGTTTATCTTGTATGATCCTGCCTGCCATTGTTATTTGCTAATACTGTTTATCATATCATCCGGGAACTCCCACCAAAATGCTTTGGAGAGCAGAGAGATCAAACCTTCTCTGGTCTGTGCCAAGGTGTATTATATTCCTTGTCTTCCCATGGATTGACAACAAAATCACAACCTGACACATCACATGCACCCCCAGGAACTATGAGGAAAATTGTATCATGAAAACAGTGCTACAGAAAAAAAAATATAGAATTATAGAATCATAGAATGGTAAGATTGGAAAGGACCTCAAGGATCATCTAGTTCCAACCCCCTGCCATAGGCAGGGACACCTCCCACTAGTACAGCTCACTCAAGACCTCCTCCAACCTGGCCTTGAACACCTCCAGGGAGGGAGCAGCCACAACCTCCCTGGGCAACCTGTTCCAGTGCCTCAGCACCCTCACTGTAAAGAACTTCCTCCTAACATCCAGTCTAAATCTCCCCTCTGCCAGATTAAACCCATTGCCCCTAGTCCTGTCATTACAAGACCTTGTAAATAGTCCTTCCCCAGCCTATATATATCCTCCTCTATATATATCTAAATGACATTCAGGGGTTTCTATAATCAAAAATAGTTTAGTCTGGGTTCCTCATTAGATGTTGTCAAACATATATATNTAATTGCATTTAAAATCTTTTTCAAGCTGGTCTTTTGTCTTTTTTTCCCTTCTTTTCTTTGCTCCACAGCATTTCATCAAAATTCTGCAACCATCAGCACCAGTCTGGAATATACATATTTTATGCAAAAAATGATGATGTTGTTGTGACAAAAAATTTCACTCTGTATGTGAGAAGTAAGTGAAAAAAACAATCCCTGTGAAGGTTTAGTGATGTCTGAGGTACTGCCACTGATATAAATGTCTTTCCCTTGACACTCTCCACTGCATTTGCATTGATTTATTGTTAAAAATGGAGGAGCACAAGGCAAAAACGTGATTCTCTTCACACAGGTCAGAGAAATATGCCAGCTGCTTGTGGATGATATGTGTTGTGTCGGTCAAGGATGGAGAACAGAGAAAGGAGGAACAAGTTATTAGTTGTTTTCTCTTCCTTTTAGTCTACTATAAAGAGAGGGGACAGAATATGAGGAATTAAGTCATCTACTGAGAAGATTAATACTTCTTAAGAAAACCACAAAGCCTAGGAGCTCTTGAAAACATAGTGACCATATTCTAACTATGCAGAGCTGAAATTTATGTGACTGTTAGAGACCACATGAGATACACAGTGAAAGAAAACATCTATCCTAGTTAGTGTTAGCTTTCTGAGGTGCCCTTATACAATTTTTTAACTAAAAGCATTTGTGAGTTAATGAAGCATGCCTGAAGACCCTTTGGTGTGTGACCTTGATTCATGCACATACACAGTCTTACCTGGTTCTCCCAGGTATCTCAGTTCTGTCACATCTGCAGCATCTCACCCTTGTCTTAGATTAGAAATGATTATTTATTATATGTTATTTATAAAAGGAAGCTCTGTGCACATTTTCTATGAACCAACAAGGCAGAACTAGGGTGTCAGTGGAGTCCAAGAGACAAATGCTTGCTCCAAGTCAGAAAAGCAGAAGTCAAGACTTGTAATTTTGGCTCTGCCATTGTTTTGGTCTGGCTGTGCGTGTACAGAGAAGTCCTCTGTCCTTGCCTTGCCCACACTGCCACACCACAGGACTGAGGTGTGGGGCTGGAGGAAGGAGGTGGACTGAGGGCTTCATCCAGTTCTCACGATGATGCAAACAGGTTATTTTGAAAGCACAGATGTAGATCTTGATTTCAGCAAATGTAGCATTGTCACGTCAATGTAAACATTTGGGTCACTGGTGTGCTGACAGAGATTATCTTGTGCTACCTTCTTGCAGGAAAACCTGAAGTAACAATGCAGTTGTTTTTCAACCAGATCTCCTGTATCGCTGACAGTTACCCTGCCTCATCCTGGGTTTGGAGGAACTGTCCCAAACTGAACTCATCCAAGTAAATAATTTTCCCTCTTCTTGATTCATTGAGAAAATCATATGTGAGCTATCCTTCATTAAATGAAGAGTGACCTCTGTAGTGGAGGAGATTATTTTTAAATATTAATATTGTTTATTCATATTCAATATTCAGAGCTCTCACCACCCCAACCACTAATTTTAACAATAATCGGTTCTTCACATCAGTCATGGAAACTTTATACAGGTACTAACATAGGATCTAGAAATAACTAGCAATGATATATAACATTAATTGAACTCAAGTGAACTGGAAGAGAAGGTTGCTGCAGTTAGTGTACTGCTTGCGGCACTTGCCCACTAGATGGACTCAAGGAGCTCCTTTCTGCTTGTGGCAGAAGGCAATGGTGAATTACAAGAGGCTTTAAGTATTTACTCACAAAATTATCTTCTGATTCGTGGAGCCAGCCACAGCTTCAGACGGTACCCAAATGCTTTCAGGGATAATAACTTCATGGGATGATAACAGGGATGATAACTTCATGATGCAAATGGTGGAGGAGCCAACTAGGAGAGGAGTGCTGCTGGACCTGATACTCACCAACAAGGAAGGCCTGGTTGAAGCAGTGAAGGTTGAGGGCAGCCTTGGCTGCAGCAACCATGAGATGGTGGAGTTCAGGATCTTGAGTGGTAGGAATAGAATATCTAACAGGATCACAACTCTGGATTTCAGCAGGGCCAGCTTTGGCCTCTTCAAGCAATTACCAGGGAAAATAGTATGGAACAGAGTATTACAACACAAAGGGGCAAAGGGGATGTAGGGAGGCTACTAGGAAGGCTAAAACCTCCTTGGAGTTCAATCTTGCAAGGCAGGCCAAAGACAACAGAAAGGGTTCCTTCAAATATATTGCAGGCAGAAGCAACACTAGAGGCAATATATGCCCACTGCTGGATGGGATGGATGCCTTGGTGATGGAACATGTGGATAAAGCAGAGTTGATGAATGCCTTCTTTGTGTCCATCTATACCCAGGAGACCCACAGCCCTGAGGCCACAGAGGAAGACAAGGTTAAGGAGGAGGCTTCCTGGGTCGGTGGGGAATGGGTTAGTGAAGACTGGGTTAGGGAACAGCTAAGTAAACTGAACATCCATAAGTCCATGGGTCCTGATGGCATGCACCTGTGAGCCTCTTCTCGGTGATGCCCAGTGATAGGACAAGGGGCAATGGGTGGAAGTTGAGGCATAGGAGGTTCCATGTGAACCTGAGGAAGATTTTTTTCACTGTAAGGGTGACAGAGTACTGGAATCAGCTGCCCAGGGAGGTTGTGGAGTCTCCCTCTCTGGAGATATTCAAGAACCATCTGGATGCATTCCGGTGTGATCACTCTAGGTGATCCTGCTCTGGCAGAGGGGCTGGACCAGGTGATCTTTCGAGGTGACTTTCAGCCCCTGACATTCAATGATTCTATGATTCTATGAATTAACCAGGTTGGGAAAGATCTTTGAGATCATCAAGTCCAACCTGTCCTCCAACACCTTCTAATTAAATAGACCATGGCACTAAGTGCCTCATCCAGTCTCCTTTTAAACACCTCCAGTGACAGTGACTTCATCACCTCCCCATACAGCCCATTCCAATGGCCAATCACTCTTTCTGTGAAGAACTTCCTAATGTCCAGGCTAAATTTGCCCTGGTGCAGTTTGAGGCTGTGTCTTCTTGTTCTGTCACTGGTTGCCTGGGAGAAGGGATCAATCCCCACCTGACTACGACCTCCCTTCAGCTAGTTGTAAAGAGCAATAAGTTCTTGCCTGAACCTCCTCTTCTTCAGGTTGAACAAAGTGGATGTTCTCTATCTTGAGTGAGAAAGACTTTGTGGTTGAAATCCCATACCTTCAGGAAAAATAATTACAACCTTTACTGAGGGTTTGTTTTTGTTTGTTTGTTTTTAAATTGTTTTATTGATGGCTCATTGGAGCTGCTCACCAGTTTGAGTGTTTGAGGTAAAAGTGAAAGCAGTGGGAATAGATGCAGTAGACAGAAGGTCATTTCAGCCATGTAATTGGTGAATGTCCTGAAGGTCAGGGGTGCAGAACAGTGACAGAGAATGGAAGTGAGCCTGATGCGGAAGGTAGGGATCCTCACTCTTGAAAGTGACAAAAATCAGCCAACCAAACAAGCTCATCTATCCCTCCCTTCTTCCCTCTCTTCCAACACATATGTAAGATCTATTTTGAAGTGTTTCACCTTCTTCCCTGGAAAATGCCACTACGAACCAAAAATTGGAACTGCTCTGCTTTCCTTTTCAGCTGTACAGAAGACATCACTGAAAGTATTCACAACTTCTTGCCAGAGAGGAGATCCCTGGGGTCATGGATTTCAAGCAGCGCTTTAGATTTGAAAGACACAACAACAACATTCTCCATTGAGTGTTGTGCAAACAATTCTGCTGGTTCAGTCTGTGAAAAAAGTTTCATTAACTTGCCAGGTACCTTAAGCCAGTTCATTAGCACAAGTTTTCTCAATCAAAGATGGTATGGTAGGACTTACAGTGATTTTTATTTGCCTAAATGTCTGAGTATGCAATGACACTGCAGGTAAAACACAAGCTCTGTGTTTATACAGTGTGGCAAATGGTGAGTGAGTGGGGAACATGTCTCTTTTCTTTGGCCTCAAACCAGGGGCCTCCCTCACTAAAGTGAGCAGAAATATCACATGAGTAGAGGGTACAAGATGGAGCCATGGCAATGTTAGGGTCTGCTTTTTTTATAAATTTCCTCTTGATAATCCCTACCTGAAACATGGAGGCATCAGCTTCGAAAAGACCTGAAGCCACTTTGGTAGCTGATGGTAGGCATCAGTTTTTGTTCTTCTGAAGGTCACTGCAAAGCCCATGGGTGCTCTCCTCATCCCTATGGAGGTCATTTCATTCCTGAGCTTGAGTGTGACTGAGCAAATAGACCCACTCAAGGGACAGTCTGGAAAGCAGAAGCAAGTACCAGAGAAGTGACCTTCTTAAAATGCTGTAGGCAAGTGGCAGACAGCTATGCCCTGGTTTGTGAACCACCATACAGTCTCTCTTCTTGTAGGGGACATGACAGATTCTTTCCTTGTTGAGCAAGGAAGTCAATCTAATAATTTTACCATACCATTTATACTCAGAGCATCATATCCATTTCGGAGAGGGAAATATTTCAGTTACAAGGAACATACTGTGGCACCTGGGCAGAGTTTTGAAGCACCCAGGTACCTGCAGCACAGAATTTTCCTCTGTCATGGACAAACAAGCTTTTTTGTGTTCTTGGCTATAGCTGACAAAAGCTGTAACCACTGATAGAGCTTGAGCAATTATGTTGAAATCACAGTGGAACACAGGCTTAATACATATGCTTTTAGAAACTGCCAGAATGCAAGGATGGATGTCACATAACACTTACCTAATCACTGACATCTTGGTCTTGACTTGTTAAGTGAGTTCCTGGTTGAGCAGCAGAGCAATGCTTCAAGCAGGCACTGATAACAGGTGCTCTGGTGCCTAACACACCTTGCCTAGGAGAAGGCATTGGGAGAGAGAGGTGTGAGAACTGATGGGATGAGGAATCACTCTTGTTAGTGCTCACAAAGTCCAATCAGTGGATCACACCAACACCTCTCTCTGTACACTTAGGTTTACCAGTTGGAGTGGCTTTTTTTTTTTTTTTTTGTAACAAAAACTGATGAACAGAATTGCCCAGGACTTAACACATGCCCAGCATTTTGGTTTGCATGTGGCTCCATCTGATTTCCAGCGCAGAGGGGACTCCTGCACAAGAGGACTGCAGACTGGTAGAACTGACAAAGCCACACAGGTTCTCTTTGCACCTTCAGCTGTACAAACAAGCTCTAATTCAGTGGATAGTAATATGTATCTCTTAAAGTTGCAGGATCTGTTTCCTCCCCTCTGGACAACACTGCCTTCTATGTTTCTGCTGGATTTTTGCTCCTGTTGATGGGTTTTTTATTTGTGTTCATTTTTCAGAAGTACAAAAAGGTAAAAGCAAACATAAACACCTGCCCTTTCTTCTTGTTGTTGTGTTGTTTTGTTTTGTTCTGTTTCTTCTTGTCTTTGACTTATTCCACTTTTTTTGTTTGTTTGTTTGCTTTTGGTTTTGTTTCTGTTTCTACCAGGCTATTTCTTCTTCTCTAAGACTTATTCCACTTTTCTTTTTTTTTTAACTTTTTTTCCTCCAAAGCCATTTAGATATGAAAGCCAGTTGCAAATGATTCGGATGGTAGGCCCGTTGGATAACGAGTACATCTACATTGACTTTAGAGAATTTGAATATGATCTCAAATGGGAATTTCCCAAGGAAAATCTGGAATTTGGTGAGCAGTCCACAAAGCAATTCACAATATTAGAGTAGTGACCTGTGTTGTACCAACTGCAAATAATATTGGCGTATTGTTTCTTGTAGGACAGGTCCTTGGTTCTGGGGCTTTTGGGAAGGTGGTGAATGCGACAGCTTATGGAATTAGAAATGCAGGAGATTCGGTCCAGGTTGCAGTGAAAATGTTAAAAGGTAAAATTCTAGATACCTTTACAAGCAGTGATGTGTTCTGGTAGCTTCACAGTAGAAACAGTGTTGGAAGTGGTTCCTTTATATACAGACTTTTAGCAGCTGCACCTCACAAATGCTTGGTTTCGAAGTCCTGTTTCCATTTGGAAAGGTATTGCTGAAGTGACTTCTTCCTGCAGGGTGTTGCGTTTTGTCCTACACCCCACATATTTGCTTTGTATGGGGAAGTGTGGAGCTACTTTGCTCTAAAGAGGATGAATCAAATTCGTACTGCAGGTTAGCCTACTGGTCACATCAGTGACTCTGTGGAGTTACTGGAGTAAGATCCCTTTTTCTTACAGCACTGTCAAGCTTTCACAGTCCTTTCTCCTTCTGTGTCTGAGCTAACCTGCTTGTGAAACTTCCAGCACATCTTGCTATAGCATTTTCTTCTTGATGACACAAAGCAATTTCTTTCCATGACTCCTTATGAATCAGGCTTCTTAAACTTCTGATCCCACTGCTGCTTTACTCCGGCCTCTCTATCAACTGTCTTCACCTCTCATAAAATAAGTGTTGTGAAGCAAAACTCCCTAGCAACAAGCAGAGGAGAAGGGCTGCCTCACTTGGTCTGGAGCATCATACATGACAGGATGAGCTTCACATCGGCAACAGCACCCTGCTCACCTGTGTGCCCACACAGTCCCTTCCTGCCAGCACTACTGTCCAGTTCTTTATCCCTCTTTGCACATGCATGATCTGTATGCTTACTTGATCCACTGATTTGAAGTTGTCTTTATGGAAGTTCACCTCAACCATTTTAGTTCACATTTCAAATCCACTGAGATCATGAGGACTAAATTTATGCTGAAAATCAAATCTAAAGCCATTATTGAAACACAGGATGCCTTTCTTAGTGATTTGGTTGCAACTTACTGCATGCCATATAGCTGTTCATGCTTTTTTTCTCCTAAGATTTCTCTCCTCTGCAACTGACTGCCATTTTTCTTTGCTTGCGAACACCTTAATACACTGCTGTCATTCCTTGCTAGCCCAAGAATGACAATTGCTAACATTTTATGGCTGTTTTCCCAAACATTCAAATGATACACACACACACACACACACACACACACACACACACACATTTTCTTTCCACCTCTGTCTAAATCTTTCTACACTCTACAATGATTTTTCAGACTTTCCCAAATGTACTGTCAGTTCAATGAATTTGAAATGAAGACTTGCATGAGACAAAGCATCTCAACTATTTACATTTTTTTATTTGGCTGGAGATTTCCAAATCTCTGTTATTACTTTTACAGAAAAACCTGATGCTTCTGAAAAAGATGCTCTAATGTCTGAACTGAAAATGATGACTCATATTGGAAGCCATGAGAACATTGTGAACCTACTAGGAGCTTGTACTGTCTCAGGTAACTTGTGGAAAGGCAGCAATTAAAACTTCCAGACTAATGAGGGCTCCTAAACAGTAAAGAAGTACCAAAAAATGATTGCTGAAAGCAATATTAAAACATCCAAACCATAATTAATCATTTATTATTAATACTGCTTTTTTTGTCGCCCCTAAATCCTGTCTTTGACCAACTAATTTTACTGCTCTGCACTGGCCAAAATAAAATAAAGAATAACTGAAAGTAAAGGTAAGGTCGTGCACGTGTACAGAAATGTACTTGCATGAAGTGCTACAGCATCCCTTCTACAGAAGAGGTTTTCCTGTTGCAGTGGTGATGGCACTGATATGGGCTAGTTTATTAAGTGAAAAGGAAAAAAAAAATCCTGAGTGTGAAGTACTTTCATATCCACACGATTCTGTTTATGTAAAAAAAAAACCAAAAAAATTAATCATGTGGCTCACCAAACAGTGAAGTTTTGGAAAGAAATGGAGATTTACCAGAGGCTAGACAGGACAGAAATTAAACAGTAAAAGAGAAGAAAAGGGATGAAGAAAGATGAGGAGAGAAATAAACAATGAAAAGAGAGACAATAAGACAGAAAGAATTACAAAGTTGGTGTAAGATGAAAGTGGCAAGGTGTTCTCACTAATTAATTATTGTGGTATCACTGAATCAACGTACGTGGATATTCCTGTCCCAAGAGCTCCCCCTCCGGCCACTCAGGCAGTGAATAGGAGCGGATCAGGAGACTGAAGAACAGATGGCTTCAAGGAAAGGGAAGAGGTTTAACCACTGTTTTGTCAGTATCATGAGTAATGGCATCTACCACTGGAAAACGTGACAGATTTTCTGCCAGATATTTATTACATCAGAAAGGCTAAAGAGAATAGTTAATTCTGGATTCCACCAACAAGAACACTGTCGTGCAAAGATAGTTGAGGTGTAAGAGGAAAGCAACAGTTTGGTGGTGGTGGCCTTAGAGGATTTGAAACTATACAGGCTGCCACTGCCTTCTGGAAAATTTGGCAGGATGTGATGGTGTAGGCAGGAGAGCTGAAGGGAAAACAAACTTAATCTTACTGGGTATGTCAGGGATACTTTCAGCCTTTCCTAAGTCCCGTGTTCAGAAGCATTTATATGCCTCTCAAAACACGTCCATCCTCTGAAGGGCTTTACAGACTTTTCATAGTCTACTCGACCTTGTTTGACAGGGGCTTTCTGGCACAAATGTCCACAAATTCATAGTCAGTCCTTCTGAGCCAGAAGTGGTGAAGCCAGTGTAACACTTTGCAGAGGTGATGTGTGACCACTCTGAACTCTCCTTGGTCCATTTGGTCTGTTCCAACTGGCTTGCCACGGCTGTTCTCCAAGCCTACCTGTCTGGGAATTGGAGATATTTTTCATTCTTGAGAAAGTGGCCTGACCAGTACTCCACTCAAACACATCCCCTTGTAAAGTCTTTCCCTCCTATAGGTACTCTCACACTTGGGTTTCAAATTACATTTGTGAAAACAAAAGGATTTTTCTAGAACATAAAGGGACCGCAGATAAATGAAAGAGGACAGGTCAAATGATACCACTGCACCATTGAAATAATTAGCAGGGGTTAGCTTTTACTTGAATAGTGTAATGTTTACACAATATATTGCATCTTCATAGCTTGTACTGCCCTCCCCAGTACCATTAGGTATAGGGAAGAATGTTTCTGCCTTCACAGGGATTTGCAGTCCAACATGAGAGATTCCCTGCAGGAAAGAATCAGGCAGGCTTTCCAAAGGAACACTACAGTCAGTAATTGCCACCAGTTAACATGCCAAACATGTTAACTGTACCAATTACCTATCTGGAAGGGAAGATGCTTGGGATGTTTAATACAGATTAGTCCTGGGAGAAGATGAGACATCACTAAGGCTTTGATGGGGAATGGGCTATAAATAGCAAGATGCATTTACATTTCCAACTATTTCAGGACCAATATACTTGATATTTGAGTACTGTTGCTATGGTGACCTTCTGAACTACTTAAGGAGCAAGAGAGAAAAGTTTCACTGGACACTGACAGATATTTTTAAACAGCACAATTTCAGTTTTTACCACAATATGGATTTGGACAAAAATTCCAGGTAAAACATTCAGAAACAGCTTAATATTTTGTGCTGCTGCTGTCTCTTTTAAGTTGTGTTCTCAGCTGTGCTGTAAACTAGTGAAATTATTGAATTAGTCACAATGTGTCCTCACATACTTTAATAAGAAGTGTCTCAGGAGGAACAGAGATTTGAGTCTCCCTACAATGGATGTCTCACTGGACTGCAAAGACAAGCTTAGTCCCTTGTTTTTCTTTCCGGTTTTGAGAAGAGTCCTCTCTCTGCCCATATTTTTAATAGCAGTAACTGATCATGCCTTTTAAGCTGCAAAACAATTTATGTATAGAGGATTATGTAATCCACTCCATGTAACCTTTGAAAATGCATCACCCTCTCCAGGAAAGGAACTCACCTGAAGTGCGGTGTGAATACATCTCTATCCAGAGAGGATGAGTTTGACATTGCACAAAGAAGTCAAAATACAAATGTAACATCTGAAACAAATGGGATTGTGCTGTATTCTGAGGAAGGTAACACATAAATTGCTTTTATCTCTAGTAATTCTGTTGTTATTGTATTTACTGTATTATTGATCTCAGTCACACAGGAGGTCCATCTCTATGATATGTCTCTCTTCCCTCCTTGCAGAAATTTTGGTGGAGTGGGATTCTACAGCACTTAAGACTAGAGGCTGATGTTTCTGGTCGTGGTATATGTAGTATTCGAGTATGAAAATACTCTTTCCTTTATTTTGTGTCAGAGAAAATGATGTAAAAGAACGCTCTTTGAGATGTTGTTATTGATTGGAGCACATGAAAATCCTTATAACAGGCAGCAGAATTAATCAGAACGTGAAGAAACCAAAACTCACGCTCCATTATTTTCTACAGATAAAATTAAGCATGAAAGCAGACAGGTGGATGAAGAGGAGGATTTTAATGTGCTCACTTTTGAAGACCTTCTTTGCTTCTCTTATCAAGTTGCCAAAGGAATGGAGTTTCTCGAGTCCAAATCGGTATGGTGAAGGGTAGCAAACCATTTTAATAGAAACGATGGCAAAAATACATCAGTCTGCAAAAGGCAGACTGAGGAACAGAGACACACAGTGGCATGCTTGAACTGTACCTCCTTATCCACCTTCATGGCAAGGTCTGGATTGAGATATTATACATGGCCCTGAGGAAGAAGTGGCTGCGCACTTCTGCCTGCTTTAACCTTGCCATAAGCAACCTGGGACAAACAGTCCAGATGGCTCATTCTCCAAACTAAGTAAAAGGAGGAAGCAATTCAGAGAGCTATAAGAGAGTCAGGGCAATTACACCCTTCTGATACCGAATGCTGCAGATCATTAACCCATCTTTTGCTTCTAAGTGCATTCACAGAGACCTTGCTGCCCGGAATATATTGGTGACCCATGGAAAAGTGGTGAAAATATGTGACTTTGGCCTTGCCAGAGATGTAGTAAATGACTCCAACTACATTGTCAGGGGCAATGTAAGTTCCTCAGTGCACTTTTTTTTTTTCCCCACACCGTTTTAAGAATAAGAAACAAGAAACTAAAGCTTTGTGTTTTCCTTGTTAGCTTTATAGATATCCATACAAATAGTTCAGAAATCTTACTTTTTCCTGACCTTGGCAAATTCAGATTGTTAGCTTATAATTGGCTACTGGAATGGGCTGCCCAGGGAGGTGGTGGAGTCACCGTCCCTGGAAGTGTTCAAGGCAGGTTTGGACGTGGCACTTGGTGCCATGATCTAGTCTTGAGGTCTGTGGTGACGGGTTGGACTTGATGATCTTTGAGGTCTCTTCCAACCCTGGTGATACTGTGATACTGTGATACTGTAATTAACCTAATTAAGCTGTTATTGTAAATGAGATGGTACCTATGTCTTTTCTAAGGCACACTGAAATATATTAATGGAAAATGCTGGGAATTGTTTACTGTTATGAGCAATAGCATAGAGACAACAGCATACATCAGCTATATGAAGAATGAGAAAGTAGATATGCCCATCTGAGCTAGTCATTCTGGAAGTCAGAGAAGGGAAGAAAGCTCTTAGAGAGCTGAGCTCATGTCCTTCTTTTAAAAATCATCTAAAATGGGTTATATTGGCTGATTCCTTAGAAGTTCCTATTTATGTCTTTAAGGAAAATTTAAAGAAGCTACTAAGAGAGGTTACTAAGAGAGGCCCAGCTTTTCATTCAGCAAACATGAATTGATCCTGTTCAAGCAGTGAGAGCTACAGTGAGTCATGTAAAAAGTGAGAGTCACAGAATGACCAGGCCTCTTTTCCGTCTGCACAGGCTCGTTTGCCAGTTAAATGGATGGCTCCTGAAAGCTTATTCGATAGAACATACACAATGAAGAGTGATGTCTGGTCTTATGGAATATTGCTATGGGAAATATTTTCTTTGGGTATGTTCTGTAACACAACAAAAGAGTACTGCTTGGTTTTAGCAACTTCTGAATTAACACATATTCTCCAATATTTTCCACAGGTGTAAATCCCTACCCTGGTATTCAGGTTGATACAAACTTCTACAAATTAATACAAAGTGGATTTAAAATGGACCGACCATATTATGCTACAAAAGATGTGTAAGTGTATTTTCTGAGTGATGAACAGAATTCCCTCAGCACAGGAAGGACATGGAAGTGTTGGAGCGGGTCCAGAGGAGGGCCACAAAGATGATCAGAGGGCTGGAGCAGCTCTCCTATGAGGACAGGCTGAGGGAGTTGGGGCTCTGCAGCCTGGAGAAGAGAAGGCTTCGAGGAGACCTTATAGTAGCCTTCCAGTATCTGAAGAGGGCCTACAGGAAGGCTGGGGAGGGACTATTTACAAGGTCTTGTAATGACAGGACAAGGGACAATGGGTTTAAACTGGCAGAGGAAAGATTTAGTCTAGATGTCAGGAGGAAGTTCTTTACAGTGAGGATGGTGAGACACTGGAACAGGTNGGTCACTGTTTGTATTACCTCTCATTTATTGTACATTGCACTTTACCCCCAAAAAATTGCATAAGGTGAGATGTTCTTCCAACTCTGAAAAAAAAGGTTGCTTACCATGTAAGCTTTGTCCTGAAGCAGAAATTATCAACAGTATGTGTGTATGAAATAACTAATTTATTGTCTATATTTAAATGTACCTTCTTCTTACAGGCAACTTCTTGTTCTCAGATTACAGACTCTCACCCAAAGTCTGCACTTGTATGTAGTCACTTACAAAGTCCAACAACTATCATGTTTTTATACCTCTTTAAACACTTTTATCCTGCAGCTATTGTGTGATGCAGTCCTGTTGGGCCCTTGACTCCAGAAAAAGACCATCATTTTCTTGGCTGGTTTCCTCTCTTGCTTCTCAGTTAGCTGAGGCAGAAGGAGCAGTAAGTAAACACAGAAAGGAGAAAATTTGTTTGGGTTTTTTTGTTGGGTTTTGGGTTTGGTTTGGGGGTCTTTTTTATATATGTAGCCCCACAGATCTCACTGACATGAGAAATAGTGTTCTGGTTTCTCAAGTACACCCCTGTGCTTTGAATGCATTGCCCATGGATCTATGTAAGAATTTGGAGAAATTTCCTCTGACATCAGCAGGAATTCTAACCTCCCTGGTGAGGATTTGTTTCCTCCCACTCCCTGCATCATGACTCTGGAAGGCTGAAATCTCTCAGTCTGTGCCTTGAGATCATGCTTCCCTTGTACAAGAACCAACACAGTTGACTTTGGTCATGCTGCTGCCATGGGAGGAGAGCTGAGTGTGGACCATCCTCCAGGGAACACATAAAGGGCCACCATAAATATATGGTGTTGTGTCCTCACAGATGGAA
Source organism: Eubucco bourcierii (assembly GCA_013396675.1). Classification (NCBI taxonomy): domain Eukaryota; kingdom Metazoa; phylum Chordata; class Aves; order Piciformes; family Ramphastidae; genus Eubucco; species Eubucco bourcierii. Next base: position 500,275 of record VWZE01010347.1, read on the forward strand.
GTCTGCGTGTCATTCTTAAAGGTCGAAATAATAAACAGGATGTAAGGATGTATATTCTATCCTTACCAGACTGTGGTCTCTTCCTCACGGAGGATAAGCAACTCATTTCAAAATTACCAGTTCCTACCTGGGTATCCACTCTGGGCTAGACACTGTTTCCCAGTGCAGTGTCCTTGCAAACCTCTTGGAATGTGGAGAGATGTGAATGACTCTTGTCTTTGTAACCTTGAGCCTCTCTGCAGCCTGGAAGCCTGGCAGAAGCTGCTAAGCATAGAGATAAGTTAATGAGCAACTTCAAAGCACTGTATCTGAGAAAAACAAAAATCCTCCTTTTGCAGTCCAGTCCCTTTCCTCAACTAGGCCCTTTTTGACTGGACAGGATACATCTCACTTAAGGAGTTGTCTGGACTCTGTTCGGAGTCAGTGGGAAGTAACAGGCAGATGTGAGCATGATTTTCCCTCAGGAGAAGGTGGATTGATCCTTACCACTGTCTTACCTCACAGGGAGGAAAGCAATGTCTCAAGTACAATGAGTAATAATGGAAGATATATTTTATTTCTTCTCCTCAATTCTAGATTTACCAGAATATTAAGAAAAATACTTCTGCATACAGTTCCAGCATCAAAACTAAACCATGTGTAAGCAGGGATGAGGAATTTCTGCTATCCCAAACAGTACTTCAGCGTGAGGACTCTCGAGTTGAGAAGTAATCTGGGTTCTGGATTTGATTTCAGTATTTTCATCAACTCTGCGTAGCATAAATGTTTTGTATCACCACTAAGAAAAAACAATATTACCAGCTGCTGCTCTATGCACATTTCTTATGGACTAGTCCATCTTTATGTTACTTTGAGGAGAAGATGCAATTAATTTCATGGAACTCAGCAAACGTGTCTATCTCTAAACAGAAGCAATGGTCTTTTTTATCGTTTCTCTACAACTATAGATATCTCTTTTCCAGGTTTTGTGTAATGGTTTCAGGCTGTTCTTGCCTGAAACACAAGAAAATTCATGCGGTTTTGATCAATGTTTACAAATATTGTACTGTTTGTGCAATGCCTCTTTCAGGCTATGCACTGAAAGAGAAATGGTGTTGTTTCTGGAAGTGCTACTCACATCTTCACCTCCAGATGACGATGAGTGTTGGAGTAACCAACTTTAAATATCAAAATTGTAAAATATCAGCCTTGTTTTATGAAGAATTTTTAATTAGATTGTTTATAACTCTCTTATCCTGAACATCTCCATTGCTGTAAAGTTCCTAATTCCTAGGAATGTTTAACATCTTTGTCAGTGACATGGACAGAGGAATGGAGTGCACCCTCAGCAAGTTTGCAGATGACACCAAGCTGTGTGGCACAGTCGACTTGCTAGAGGGCAGGGATGGCATCCAGAGGGACCTGGACAGGCTGGAGAGTTGGGCCCAGGCCAACCTCATGAAATTCAATAAGGCCAAGTGTAAGGTCCTGCACCTGGGTAGGCACAATCCCAAGCACAAATACAGGCTGGGTGGTGAATGGCTGGAGAGCAGCCCTGAGGAAAAGGACCTTGGAGTCTGGGTTGATGAAAAGCTCAACATGAGTCTGCAGTGTGCACATGCAGCCCAGACAGCCAACCGAGTCCTAGGCTGCATCAAGAGCAGCGTGGCCAGCAGGGCAAGGGAGGTGATTCT